>JAZDUA010001217.1:0-145155 GCA_038098605.1 Gryllus longicercus | reverse complement strand
TAATGCGGGTTCGGCACTTTTCCATATAAGTGTATTGAACGCAAAAATGCCATTTCCGCAATGCTTTTCCAGGATCCGCCGCAGCTCATTACAGAGCAGGCAAATACACGGCAGCGCTTCCGCGCTGAAAAATATGCCAGGCATTCGCGGAGCCGCTGGGAGAGAATACAGAACTCCGAGCCACTGGGGACGGGCAGAGAAGAATCAAGGCGCTCCTCATTGAGCTGTCAGGAATGAGAACTGGAATGAAACGGAGAAGAAAAGGGACTAGGAAGGAGTTGATTACGGAGCAGAGAGAGGTGAAAATATATGAGGAAAGAAGCGTTGATGGAAGCACGAAAGAAAGATGTGAGAAGAAAACACTGAAGAATAGGAGGAGAAGAAGAGAAAAATGAGAGAGAAGAATTAAGGGAGAAAAAGAAAAACGACGGCAAAGAGGATGCGAACGACGAGAAAGTTTTTGCAAGGTATATTCTTGTAAGGAGGAAAAGCATGGGAATGAAAATGAGAATGACGAGAACGATGATAACAAGTGTGAGAAAGAGAAAGATCATTAGAATAGTCGTCAGAGGAAGAGGTATGGAAATATCGGGTAGACAAGAGGAAAAGTGAAGCCAACTTTTTAGTTCACGAGAGGGTTTGAAAATGAGACACTGGACTCGACAAAACAAAGTGGAGGAAGAGGAGAAAGGTAATGAGGAAAAAATAGACAAGAGAAAGAGAAGGGAAGAGAGAAGAGGAGGAGAAAGGAGAGAGAGGGAGAGAGAGGGAGAGAGAGGGAGAGAGAGGGAGAGAGAGGGAGAGAGAGGGAGAGAGAGGGAGAGAGAGGGAGAGAGAGGGAGAGAGAGGGAGAGAGAGGGAGAGAGAGGGAGAGAGAGGGAGAGAGAGAGGGAGAGAGGGAGGGAGAGAGGGAGGGAGAGAGGGAGGGAGAGAGGGAGGGAGAGAGGGAGGGAGAGAGGGAGGGAGAGAGTGAGGGAGAGAGTGAGGGAGAGAGTGAGGGAGAGAGTGAGGGAGAGAGAGGGAGAGAGAGGGAGAGAGAGGGAGAGAGAGGGAGAGAGAGGGAGAGAGAGGGAGAGAGAGGGAGAGAGAGGGAGAGAGAGGGAGAGAGAGGGAGAGAGAGGGAGAGAGAGGGAGAGAGGGAGGGAGAGAGGGAGGGAGAGAGGGAGGGAGAGAGGGAGGGAGAGAGGGAGGGAGAGAGGGAGGGAGAGAGGGAGGGAGAGAGGGAGGGAGAGAGGGAGGGAGAGAGTGAGGGAGAGAGTGAGGGAGAGAGTGAGGGAGAGAGTGAGGGAGAGAGTGAGGGAGAGAGTGAGGGAGAGAGTGAGGGAGAGAGAGAGGGAGAGAGAGGGAGAGAGAGGGAGAGAGAGGGAGAGAGAGGAGAGAGAGGGAGAGAGAGGGAGAGAGAGGGAGAGAGAGGGAGAGAGAGGGAGAGAGAGGGGAGAGGGAGAGAGGGAGAGAGAGGGAGAGAGAGGGAGAGAGAGGGAGAGAGAGAGGGAGAGAGGGAGGGAGGGAGAGGGAGGGAGAGAGGGAGGGAGAGAGGGAGGGAGAGAGGGAGGGAGAGAGGGAGGGAGAGGAGGGAGAGGGAGAGAGAGAGGGAGAGAGTGAGGGAGAGAGGTGAGAGAGAGGAGAGAGGGAGAGAGAGGGAGGAGGAGAGAGAGGGAGAGAGAGGAGAGAGAGGGAGAGAGAGGGAGAGGGGGGGGGGGGGGGTCATTGGCGAAGAGAAAGGAGGAAGAGAAAGACGGAGAAGGGGAGGTGGCGAAAGAGAAATGAAGAGCGGCTGACGGAAGAGCGAGAGGGAGAACCATGAAGGAGGTGACAGGCAGAAGGGTCAAGAGGCGGGTAAGCGTGGGCGCTGTTCGTCCGCAGGAGACACGTCCGGATCCCGAACAAGAATGAAAATGAAAATGCACCGCCGAGGCGCCGCATCGCCGTCCGAAGCCTTGTGACCGGCGGGCGCGGAACGAATTCCGCCTTTATCACGACACGGAACTACCGGGGGGAGGGGGCGCTAGTTGACCGGCCGCCCGGGGGCGCCTCTGGGCCTCGGGGAGCAACTGTGAGCCCCGGCGCAGCGGAGGCCGCGATTCTCCCGGGTGGGCGCGTCGCCCTCGCCCCACGCGAACCGACTCGACGCGACGCGACGGCCGAAGACGAGCGGGCGCTGGCGGGGCAGCACAGATCAAACGACGGGCTCGGCGTCTAAGTTACGAGGGAGGGGGGTGACAAATGCTATGCGCGGCAGAATATCGATCGAACGTTGTCAGGGGAGGGCAAGGACAGCGAGTTGCGAGGGCAAACGAGAAGCGTTGTGGATACTACTGTGTCAGAGGTCAGAAAGCAAGAGAACACAGAAAGGACAGACAACGTGCTAATAAAAGAGAAATAAGATTACAAATAAAAAATACTCATTTGTGAGATACGTATTGACAATTGAGTATAACGGTTACACGAACAAGCTGGGATAATTGATATGTGTAGTGATACTGGTGATGGAAAAGTATATGCAAAAGAGCATTTGGATGGCGAGCAAATACAATAAGCAGGAGACATTATAAAACAGTGAATATTAGAGGCCGAGCACGATCAGGGTTGTGGGTCTAGCAGGACGCGTAGAGAAGACGAAGTAGAGCGGCTAAGTGGTAGAAAGACGCGCTTAACGTCCCCCGTAGTTAGCTAGATAATGGGTGGGGGCAATGGACCCTGGAGCGCTAGCAGAGCTGCCTCGGAGGCTATGGATGTGGAGAGGAGCTAGGAAATAGAAGTGACAAATGTAAAGGGAAAGCCTAAAGTGAATGCAATAAAAAAGATGTTGGGGGTTTGGAGACCGATTAGATAAAGAAAATGAAAAGAAAGAAGAAGAAGAGAAAGGACAGGACGGGGAAGAGAAAGAAGCGGACAAAAGAAAGAAGAGGGCGGGCAAAAGAAGAGGGTGGGAGAAAGAAGAGCGCGAGAGAAAGAAGAGGGCGAGAGAACGAAGAGAACCTAAGAAAGAAAACGAGAACAGAGTCCGAAACGAAAGAAGGAATGAGTTGAGGAGTAGGAGGATGACGAAACGAGGAAGAAAATGAGGAGGCAGAAGAGAGGCACAGAAGAAAAGGCTGGGAGGAGGTGTTGAGAACGCCATGGAGGGCGAATTGAGGTCGGAAGTGGTGGCGGGAGAGGAATAGGGGGTCGATGCGGAAGTTTCGCAGGCGGAAGGGGAAGTGACAATTGGGACGGGGGTGGCGGAGGTAGAAAGATCAGAACGGGAGCAATATGGCTGAGGTCGTAGAGATGACGCCGAAGGGAGGGGGAGTGGCAGTGGGCACGGCTGTGGTGGGGTGAGACACTGGAGACAGAGGCGGTGCCCCAGACGGTGGGGGAGGGGATGGACGAGGGTGTGAAAAAGATGGAAGAAAGGGTATACGAGGGAGTGAACGAGGGAATAGTCGAGGGAGTGAACGAGGAAGAGGGCGAGGAAGTGAACGAGGGAGTGGATGAGGGAGTGGACGAGGGAGTAGACGAAGGAGTGAACGAGGGTGTGAACGAGAAAGTGATCGAGAGAATGAACGGGGAAACGGGCGAGGGAGTAAATGAGAAGTGAACGAGGGTGTGAACGAAGGAGTGAACGAGGGAGTGAACGAGGGAATGGTCGAGGGAGTGAATGAGGAAGTGAACAAGAGAGTGAACGAGGGAGTTGGCGATGGGGAGGATAAGAGAGTGGCCGAGGAGGAGAAGGAGGAGGAGTGGGTGGAGGCAGGGACAGGGGCGGGGGGCGGCGCGTGACATGCCGCGTAGCGCGGAGTCCCCGAGCACGGCCGGTTCTCCGGCGCAAATGGAGCGGCTGCCCCCGGGGGCCGGCAGGCGTGCGGGCGTGCGGCGGCCGGCCGAGTGAAAGGGCGGCCAAGGGGACCGACGCTAGGGACGCGGAGACCCTGCTCCGAGATGGGTTGCGAGGAGACTGCGGAGACATTGAAAGCACTGGAGACGACCGAGAAGCAGACAAAAGGGCGACGGTCAGCGACAGAACAGAAGAATTTGCATGCTTTATTTGGACACAAGTATTATGAAGAAACAACCAGCTGCTGTGAGATATTGTTTTATTGTGAAAGTTCGCAATTTTTAGCTCTTTATTAAAAGTCCTACCTAACTCTATAAGAAACAAATATCTTAAAAACATGCTCAACATTGATTTATCAGACATTACGTATTAGTACGACAAGCTCGTGAAAAAGGTTTTCTAAAACATTTTTTTCTAAGAGGATTTTTAGAATGGTCTGACAATAAATGTTACTCGAAAGATAGTTGATTTCTGTTCTGTAGTTGTTATCATATACATATTATATCTACCATCTTTCAACTTATGAATTAGTTGTCACCGAGGATTAGATGATATCGTATTCTCTTCCAGAAATCTTTCTAATCTCATCATTCGCATACCTCCTGGAACTTGCCACATTATAGTTATCAGTGTAACGTTAAGATGACAAATATATTTTAATCCAGTCAAGCTTTTTTTTAACAATAAATGTTTCAGTTCAAATTAAGATTGAATGTACTTAAATGCAATTACGAAACGAATATATTTTTTGCCCAACGAATAGTCAACAAAAGTGAAGAATAATCCCCTAGTTCAACTTTCTTGTGAAACTCATAGTCCAACTTCATTTACATTCTACAATGACGGCAAATTCCCAAAGCGGCATTAGCACACCCCAAAATTTCAATTCCAAACGTCGTTTGCGCGCCGGCCGCCGGCTAGGCGCCTCAGAGGCAGCCGAGGCGTTCGCTCCGCATTGGCGGCCGCCGCGGCCGCGCCAACGAGGCCAACGACTTCGCGTCGGCGGCCGGCGCCAGGGCGCGCGACGACGCCGGACGCCGCCGGCGCAAACGGCGCCGTCTGCCGGGGGAGGAGCGGACGACGGGGGAGGCGGGGCGGAAGCGCTGATGGCCCACGCGGAGTTGCGAGGGGGCGGGAAAGGATTGTGAAGAAGAAAGAGGAATAGAGCAGGTAGAAGACAAGGCACAAAAAAAAGGCAAGGAATTGATAAAATGAATATAAATCTCAAAGGATATGTTGCACGAAGGTAAAGGTAACACATAAGGATATGTTGCACAAATAATTAAAGGAGATCAAGAGAAAAACACGAAAAAGAAATATACAATGATGAGAAATCTCAAATGATGGTGAAGAGAACCCTCAAGGATGAGATTCGCGAAAAATGAAAGGATAACGAAAAATAACAAGAATAATGGGAAACGAGAGGAATAATGAGGTGAAGAAACAAAAAAGGGGAAAAGAATAAGGGAATAAGGAATAACAAAGAAAGATATGAGGAAGCAATAAAAGTTATAATTTCGAGGTGCAACAGGCATCAAAAGAGGTACAAATTAAGGCTATTAAAACGGAGAAAGAAGACGATGTCTCAAATAGAGGTGATTTATTAAGGTAAGCACGTTTCTTCAAAAAACAACCAAGGCCTGCAATGAAATTTTACCCACCGTGAGTGTGGGCGGATGCTTACAAATCATAGCAACAACGTCAACAGCGGCTGGAAAAACTTAGAAGGGCGAGTAAGGCAGGGAGCGGGGTGCGCGGGGCAGAGAAAGCCGCTTGTGTATACAGGAACGAGAGCCTTCGGCGAAGGCGCGGGGGCGGCCGGGGGCGCCGTCAGCTCGGCCATCGCGCGCTGCCTCCGCCGGAGACGAGGCGGCAGCGGCCGTAAAGGCGCGTCCGAGCGCCGCCCAGGGCGAGGGGCGTGGGGCGCGGGCGGTGGGGCGCGGGCGGTGGGGCGCGGGCGGCGGGGTCGCGGGGGCGGGGTCGCGGGGGCGGGGTCGCGGGGGCGGGGGCGGGGTGCGGGGCGCGGCCGGCGGCGACGACGGCCGTTGACGGGCGCCGAGGGCAGGGGGAATGGACGCCTCGCTGCGTGGAGGTGGCCAGTGGCCGGAAGGGCAGGGGGCGTGAGCTCAAGTCAGAGGTGAAGACGGAGTGAGGGAACGAGAACTAGGGATCTCGGGTGTGGGGACGAGATTGTAAGGAGCGGTGTTCGGGGACGAGAGCATGAAGCGCGAGGACGAGAGTGCAGTGACCGGGGTGCGGGGACCGGGGTGCGGGGCCGGGGTGCGGGGACCAGGGTGCAGCGACGAAGGAGCAGATACCTGGGGAGCGGGGACGAGGTTACGTGAATAAGTATGTGGGGATCAGGTAGCGGGGATGATGAGGGGGCGGAGTGCGTGGACGGGATGCGTGAACGCGGTGGGGGGCCGAGGTGCGGGGCAAGGCTGCGGGGGCCAGGGGTGCGGGGACCGGTGGGATAAATCCGTGGGGCGGGTGGCGCAGGTTAGAGGGATGCCGATATGAGGGTTCAGAGATGACACGCAGTGAGGCCGTGGATGGGGTCGTAGGCACTGCAAAGATCGTCAAGTGGAAGCCGGGGAGCAGATCACATCGACGGAGGCGAGATGCCAGCAGGCCGAAGCGCGGAGGCAAGGCGGGAGAAGGGGGCAGGGCAGAGATATGCGGCAGAGCGGAAGCCGGCAGCCGATGGCCGGCAGCGGCGCGCTCCACAGCGCGGGGGCACTGGCCGAGGAGCGCGCTGCGGGGGTGGAGTGATGGAGGTTCTTGGCCCGGCGCTCCTAATGGGGATGGCCGGCGCGGCCGCCGAGATGTGGGGGGTCTCGGCGCAGGACGCATTTCTCAGGACGACGCGCGCGTCTCGACGTCGAAGACTGCGACGAGAGGAAACGGGGCGTTCGTGTGGAGAGCATAAATAAGGGGAGCAAAAAGGTAGCAGAAACGAGACAGAAGACAGTCCACAAAAGCTGCAAATTGTGGGGTGCTGAAATATAGGTAATGTAGCACAAGAAAAATATGGAAAAGTAGAAACAAAAAGTCACAAGGAATTCACAAAAAGGATTGCGTTTAACAAATAAAGACAATTATTTTACTAGAAAATTTGAAAGTGTACGAAAATAATCGACAAGTGTAAAGCCTTTAACTGGAAGTAACATAGTATCTAAATGAAAGACTGAATAAAATATGATATTTGCGATAAATGGAATGACGAGGGCTGCCAGAGAGGTTAAAAATAAAAGATTGGGAAGAAATAACATAAGAATAAATAAAGGGAATGCACAGACCATAGCAAGTGGGAAGAAAAGGAAAGTACTTCGCGGAACGAAAGGAAAAGAAGGAACAGATATATACCTTGGCAGGGTCCGAGAAGAGGGAACTATAAATGTGTTTGAACACCTGAATGTAAAAGACATTCCAAGGCTGGAATGCTACAAGCAACTACGCGCAGTGACAGCTACGAACGCGGGCGTGCCCGTGGCAGGTCATGCGCCGCGTCGCGCCGCGCCGCCAACAACCGACGACGACGACGCGGCGACGGCGGGGGCGTCGCACGGGGAGGAGACGAGCGCTTTGTGGAAACAGGCTCGGAATCTGGGTCGCATCCTCGGACCGTGTCCGCCGCCGCCGCCGCCGCCGCCGTCACCTTTGTTGCCGCTGTCGCCGCACACAGTCGTGTCGCGGGCGCTCGTGCAGCGTCTTGGCCGCGCGGGGCGGCGAGGAGACGGCAGGAGGGGAGGGCAGGGCAGGGCAACGAGAAGACGATATGTGGGGAGAGCAGGGGAGAGTGGTGTCGAGGGAGGAGAGGTCAGGGGAGAGAAGAAGAGATGAGACATGGGGAGAGGAAAGGAAATACAAAGGGAGGCGATGGCAGAACAAAGAATAAACACGAGGTGAGGGAGGGAGAGGAGAAGGAAGGGTGACAGAGGAGGTGAGTGGATGGTAGGGCAGGGGAGAGTGGAGAGGGAAGGTGGGCAGGAGAGGTGGATAGCAAGGGGGAGAAGATAGGGTGGGAAAGCAGGGGAGAGAGGAGATGAGCCGAGGGATGTGGAAGTTAGGAGAGAGGAGAAGAGATGAGACATGGGAAGGGGATACGAAATACACAGGGAAGGGAGGGCAGAATAAAGAATAGCCACGACGTCAGGGAGGGAGGCATGAGGGGTGAGGAGAAGGTAGGATGGCAGAGGAGAGGAGCGGGTGATAGGGCTGGGGAGAATGGAGGAAAAAAAGGGGAGGGCCAGGATCAGGAGAGAGAGATGATAGGGTGGGAGAGCAGGGGAGAGAGAAGAGGAGTCGATGGATGTAGAGGATAGGGGAGAGGAGAAGAGATGAGATGAGATATGGGGAGGGGATAGGAAATACAAAGGGAGGGGAGGGCAGGGTAAAGAAAATAAACGAGAGGAGAGAGGGCAGGTGTGAGGGGTGAGAAGTTAGGGTGGCAGAGGAGAGGAGCGAGTAGTAAGGCAGGGAAGAGAGGACGGGAGGGCTAGGGCGAGGGGCGAGGAGGGGAAGCGGCGTGTTTCCACGCTGCAATCGTTCCGCCCCCTCCGCGCCACGTCGGCGACGGAAATAACGCCGCACGTCGTCAGCGACCAGCGGGAAGAGCTCGAGTGCGCCGAAAGGGCGTCTGTCTTTCACGGGCAGGTCTCAGCAACTTCCTGCTTCTTCTGGGGATGTTACGAGGTCTGGGAAGAAGTACGGAATGTTTTCCATTGAGAATTCACTCCTGCCTCCAGAGCCGTTTTATTTTGTAGAAGTCACATACTGAGATTGGAGGTAAAGAAAAACATAGAAGAATCTAAAAAGTACTTTTATTATCTAAATGTCAAAATTACATTTTTTATTTAAATTCCTATTACGCATTGTGCTTTAACGTTTATTATACGATTCTTTAAACGATTCGTACGAACAAGACAAATTTATTCGTACTATCTACAATAGATCCAAGGTACTTCGCTTCTCGACTCTCAGGAGAATCAACTTACTTCTGATAAATATTGAACATAAATACGCTGAGGTGGCAACGAAAGATTGTTCTTTCAACGTTTGCAATAATAAGTTGATTGCAAATGAGTGGATACAGTACGTTTTGTTTTTGCCAAGAGTGATTTTGAAGGAGTTGCTGTTCATTAAAAACATGAAAATATGGGGAAATAAATTCACAAGGGGATAATGATTATGTAAAATTATAAAAAGGGTAGGTAATTTCTAAGTAAGTTCCTTTCAAAATGAAGCAACGAAAATCTATTGTATAAAAGCCCCAAAAAACAAGAAACGGAAAAAAATAAAAGAAAACATAACAAAAAGTAAAAGAACAAGAAAACATAACAAAAAGTAAAAGAACAAGAAAACATAACAAAAAGTAAAAGAACAAGAAAGGTACAATGTTGCAAGAGCAACTGAATGTACGTCCTTGCCCCTTCCCGTCTCTGGTCCATCTCTGATCCGTTTGGCCGAGAATCTTCCCGACGTCGAGTAGCGAACTTTGTACTCGCATCCGCCGACAGGCTGACTCAGTCGCCGCATCGCTTGTGCGCAGCGTCGCTTAGCGGTCCACTTCCAGCATAAAGTTGTTGCTCGTCAACGGATGTTCAATCCTAAACTGCTGACAGCGATGAAGATAAATAGCAGAACTATGCAAACACGTTTTTCCTCCACAGGTTTTCAGAAGCAATTTTTTTTAAATTTAATATAGCAACATACACATTCGGTATTTAAGTATTCATGAATATTTATTTCAATATAATATTGAATATTACGTTGTCGAATTTTGAAAATGTTTACAGTAAGAGAACGAAAAAAGGAGGAAAAGAAAAAGGAGTGGGAGAAAAAGGAGAAGAGGGGGAGAAAAAGAAAAAGGAGAAAACAGCGGGATGCCGTATAAATTTTAATTACATACATATTCACGTAAACCCCCCCCTAAACATTGCAAAACATTCGAATAACATATCGATCGTCGAGGATATCTTTACGGGAGTGAAGAACTTTCAACTTATAATTCAAACACTCGATAATTGACCGCAACAAACAGAACTCAAGCAGTATCAAGCAGCACTTACAAACTCGGAACGTACCGCTGCAACGGAATTTATTAAAAACATCCCACTCATCGTTTTCCCATGCGTGCAAAGGGGTCTCTCCGAAAAATTCCGGCCAGAGTGGAAAATCGTGTCGGCCCAACTCCGCTCGCGGATGGGGGAAAGCCCATTGACCCGGGCGCGTTTCGTTCGGCGCGCGCAGATTTTTCCCTTACGCTCTCCCGCGCCGCCCGGCGAGCCGGCGAGGGACAGGGTGGGGGTGGAGGAGGACGAAGGGAAGGAGAAGGAAGAGGAAAAAGAGGTGGAGGTTGTGGTATTGCAGGCGTCGGTTTTTTTCATAACTCTCCGCAAGCCTTCCAGGCCGAGGCTGTTTTGGTTTGCGGGCGACGCGCTGTGGAGCGAGCGGACGACGCGATAGGGAGGAAATATTGTGTACGTGAATCACGCCACGAAAACATTTATTTTTTGAGGTTTAGGAAGCGTTATAAGTCGCTAATTCAGTTATCTCGCAAATGAACGAATGGGGGAATTATTAGCAAAGCATCAAATCGTTTCATATAAAGTTCCGATTTCACTCAACAATTTTTTCCGTTTCAATTTTCGATAAAAAGTGACTCCGGTTTCGGTTTTGAACTTGAAATGTTTTGCTATCATTTTATTAAAACCTATATCTGCTTTATCCGCGACTCTATTTATACAATCCTTTGCTTGCGTCTTTATTTACGTCTCTGCCGCTGTTATGAAGACGCATGATCCGTCAGGATCGATTTTTAATCTCGTCTTTTGTTTATTCAAAAGTCACTTCGGCCATCGTTTTTCAACACAATTTTAACTATGGGGGAAAAGTTCAGTTAATTCAACCACTTGATTTTGTTGTACCAAATATTCCCCAAATGCTTTACAAATTTTTGTCCAGTTTCTGCACTGGTGTAATTTGTAAAGTTACGAAGAAATAATCGCTTTGCGACTGCTACATCTGAAAAAATAAAATAAAATATTTTCACAGGTTCTTGACAGCAATGGCGTATCCAGGGGAGTGGACCTCGGAGGTCACAGTTCCCCCCCCCCAATCCTTAGTTTTCGTTCGTTACCTTCCTTTATTAGGCAAAATTTATTCAAATATTTATTTATGTTGGAATTAATCATTATTTAAAAAATATTATTGCATAGTATCTATATTCCTAAAAATACTTTACATTATAATAACAAATACGTTTATTATTTACAAAATCTATGATGTCCCTTTGCAATATGATCGTCTGGATCCGCTCCCGCGTTACAGGCACCCTAAAAATCAAACATCTGTTGTTTCTTGAAACGACACATTTCTTGAAACGTGAACCCGACCTAATAAATTGTACGAAATAAAGATCCTTTAAAAACCAAAACTGATCATTTGGTAATTGTTCCAGAAAATTTGTTAATGGAAAAATATCTGTTTCGTTATCGTTCTCACGGTATTAAAACGTTATTAAACTGTTTCAGTTAGTTGTCTTAATTTTTAGTACATAGAAATGAACGATTGAATTCAAGAATTAGTTGTCTTTGGTTCAATCATGGCGCCATCACAGATGCTAAATACAATTCTTCACTGGTGTTAGATAATGAAAACACGTTTTACGTGTCGAAAGCATGTCTTGAAAGTATTACTGAATGCAATGGGGAATTTCAGAAACAATGATCTTAGGTAACGTGTTACACAGGCAGATAAAATAATTCCGCTTTATTTCGATGTTCCATTCAAAATTACGGCTCTCTCCATTACTTTTCTGCAAAAGTTGAACGAAGATCTATTGTTTCTCTTTAATGGTAATTGGCTCTGAAAATATTGGATCGCTTTTTCTCAAATCTTCTCAATGAATGCAATCTTCGCAATGAATGCATTGGAAATTAGTTTCTAATTTGGGAGACCAATGTCCATTTTATCCAGAATCGTATCAAGAATTCCATATAAAGGGATAAAGAATAATACATGTGCATCAGCTTTTTGCATCACATTTTACATAAAAAATCTCTCTTTGGAGTTAATAAAACAATGATCAATAAAACATAAAAAACGAAGTAATTCAAAAACCAATCCTGAATAAAAATAAGTTAAAAAAAACGTACGCTATCTCCCCACTGTCCCCGGTATCAACACGGCACATCTCACAACGCCTGAACCCTACAAAGAACAGCCCCAACGTCTCACAAATTCCTGAGGCATTGTGTTCGCAGCTTTTCCCGACAGGATCACTGTGTCGCTCGTCCCTTGCGCCCCGCATTCCGCCGGTGACTGAACCCCATCCTTCACGCGCCTTCTGGAGACGGGCCGGGGAACCTGGCGCTGTCCGCGGCGGCGCGGGCGCCACGCCGCCGGCGAGGCGCGCAGATTGATGACAAGCGGCGGCCCGCTGAAAAGGAAGGGCGATGGGATTTCTCCCCCGAAGTGTTTTGTGAAAGGACGGCGCAGCAACTGCTTTTGCGAAGAAGTCGCTTTGCGTTTGATGGAACGTTCAGCGGGGTTTCCTTTGCTCTCCGACCGGCCTTGGGAATGAAAATCTGGCCAACTCTGCCATGTTGCGTTCTCCGCGGAGAGTGCGAGCACAGAGGCCCGGAACAGGGTTGTCTCTTGATGGTGGTGTTGGTATTTGGGACGGTGATAAAACCCAGTAATGGGGCTGACATTGTACAGGTCACATTTTTGCGATCCTTTCGCAGAACCGTAAACATGGCAGGTATGTTCGTTATATGGCGGACGAAATTCCGAACGTTATTGACAACTAAAATCTGAAACGTAGTGGAAAAGGTGGAGATATTTTATACGTTTTGTAGCGATAATGTTTCTCGTGTGACAGGAATATCAGGCATGGATATGTTTTCGAGTATACAATGTTACGCGTATGTAGGTTTCCAGTTCAGCGTTTATCACAACAAAGCAGCCACATGTAAAATATTTCCACAGTTCTGGTAGAATGGCATTTGGCCATTAAGAACGATATACATACATACATACATACATACATATATAAAATCTCCTATAATTTCTCAATACAGAATATTTCATTTTTTCTGGTTTTTGTTAACTACTAATTATTTTCAGAAATTCTAGTTAATTTTGAAATTTTTGAAATATGACAAGAGTCCGATGAAGGGGAATAGATTGGAAATTAGTTTCTAATTTGGGAGACCAATGTCCATTTTATCCAGAATAGTATCAAGAATTCCATATAAAGGGATAAAGAATAATACATGTGCATCAGCTTTTTGCATCACATTTTACATAAAAAATATCTCTTTGGAGTTAATAAAACAATGATCAATAAAACATCATTGTACGAAAAGAAATACCCGATCACAAAACATTTATTCAGTTCACGAATGTAATTAAAAGAGTGACATTATTTCGCGCTTAACAATTAAAACTAAATTACGTTAAAATACGCCAAATAGCAAATAGCGCAATACTGTATCAAAAAAGCTGTCATTTGTTAGTCATGAGACAAAATTGTTGTTTTTTTCTACAAATTATATATTAATAGTGTTTAAGAATTCTAAAAGTCAAGAATCTAAACTATTCAGAAATTGTCTGTTCTTTCAATTTATTCATTTTTTATTTTTAAACTAATTATATTTTGAAATGAAATGAAGTCATTGTTAAATATCTTTTAAGAAATTAATATATTTTCTTCAATAGGTTCCAAGAAATAAATTACTGAAGCGATCGAAAAAATCAATTTGTTTGTAATACTTGATAAGATGGAACATTTCATCAAAATAAATGTTTTGCTGTTGTTCTCAGGAAACATTACCTGTTGGTCTCAGGCAACATTACAAACAGTCTCATATGTAAGTTGGTTTAGTAAATACGTTAACAGCTAGTTTCATGTACATTAAAAATGACCTAATATTGCGCCTCATGCAATCTACTAACAATGAGAATCAAAATTATGATATTACTAGAGCATTAATGCCAATTACTTCCAGGTCTCAATTTTTCAACACATTTTACTAATGTAACAATAAGTATGCAGTGAACTTTACGTAAATTGTTGATCCTCACACTGAAGGATGCGTAATTCCCTTAGTTGAGATACATTTTCCCTACTGGGGCAACCCATATCTAAACGGTCAGCGAGATAGCATTCCACCATAAACAATGGAAGACCCGCGATATTGTGGAACTTTAAATAGAAGGCGGGCTCAACGCACTACGCACATAGGTTAAAGAATGTGGTGTAGTGCTGTGGCAAAAATCAGCGATTTGTCGACAGAAAACTCATATTGTGCGTTCTTGGTATCGAAGAAATGGATAAATCTTGTTCATGCATATGGTAAATTACTTCCTCTAACACACTGTGTAGTCAGAATTCACTTTTGTGGTTCCTAGATACCGAAAAATCGATTGACGGAAAAACATACATCCGACCGTCTCTGGTCGACGCTAAAGCCTAAATCATTCACATGATTTTCTTCAAAACATATGTTCGCAAATCGGTCTAAACAAAGACAAGGCCCGGCAAGTTTGAAAAGGATATTTTGATTTTTGGAGGTACTTTACATGAAGCCTCAAACCATTTTCAAAATTTTTTCAAACGTGACTACAGGGTTTTTGATTATGGTTTGTCTTCGGATAGCGTAAACGATGCTCAACAAAAAGCACAAGTTTTACATTGGTTGAAGTTTCTTAATTTTGGAAATTTCTGAAAGTTAAAATTTTTTGCCGTATTCGTTTCACCACAATATTGAACATAAAGATTTACTAGCTGGGCGTAAACCAGAAGGCCCGGATTCGAGTCTCGGTCGGAGCAACGAATTCTTTGAACAAATTTAAGTTTCATAATGATTTAGTTTAGAATAGTTTTTGTGTAATGTTTGCGTGAAATATAGACAGTTTTTAAACAATTGTTTTCTCAAAAACTGTTATTATTTTTTAAATGTTTTTCTTGTATGTAACAAATGCAGGTGCTGGTTCCAATTTCGACGAACTCGATAATTTCAAAGTTTGCAAAAAATTAACATTGCAAAAGTACGAGGTGATGATAGAGATTTTTAAAATATTTGTTTCGATAAAAGTATATCTTAAAAAAGTCGTACAGTTTGCTGAAAAAAAGAGTAAGTTTTCGCGTAATTTTTTCTTGAAGTGAATATATTTTTATTTTAAAAATTCTCAAACACAGCACCAATTTTTTTTGTTAAATGTTTTCCTTGGATAGAGTAAAGAACACTTAAAAATGGTGTAGGTCGCATTGTCGTTGACTCTCTGAGTTTTAGAAAATAACAGAAGTTAAAAATAATGCCAGAAAGTAGCACAACTAGATCCATTTCATTTCAAAATTAACTCTACACCAGTGAGAACAACGCCAGACCATGAAAGCTCCACACAATACTTTAATTAAAACCACATTATAAATAAATGTATAAACTAATAAATAACAAAATTATTAATGTTCAGGCAGTTTAAGTTCCAGGAATTTTTTCACTCCGTTTTAAATCTTGTATTCGATAATTTAAAAATTCCTAAACAGATTACTACAAGCACATGGATTTCCAAAATTGTACTAAAACAAATCACTCATGACGTAAGTGGAAAATAAAGTCGTAAATTGGAAGTATCTGACACCTAACAGTCCTATTTAAGTTTGTTTTTATTTTTTATGTTCGTGAAAATATATATTAGAGAACGCATAGAAACGTGTTGTGACCAAGAAATTTAAATTTCCCTCACCAACAGTACAAGGAAATTCTATAAGCTAAAGATAATCTGAATTACAGTGTTTATAGTCAATGAGATTAGAGAAAGATGCTACAAACATGTGCACAAAGCTGCCAAGTAAGAATTCACTGAAATCTGAAAACCTGTAAATCCAAATGCTCATGTTTAAACATGGAAACAACACCTGTGTTATTACATCAATACTACGATCAATAATGAAATATAGAAAGACAACGTGTCAGGTAAAGTGTGGCATTGCTCGCGATGAAAGACAGTTTTCCCGATTAACTTTCAGGCAGTAGATTAGCAACACCACAAAGCTAAAAACCGCAAAAGCAAACATTCACCGATAAGAGACAATATTTACGGACAAACCAATGTATTTCCAAGTAACACCACATCCCCACCACTTCCGGCATTTATATCACCTTCATATCAAGGAGGATCCCCTCTAAATAAAATACGCTAAGTAAAGATGAGTGTTTTGTGCGATTTATAAGACACCTCCCGCCCCCAATTCTCTATGAAATGTATTTTATATCAAGAAACTTAAAAGTCCGCAGATTCTGACATAATTGAGTATTCAGGCGCATATTCAAACCCACAACACGCATTACGTTACAAAATGTAGCATTTTTAGAATGATCACCAGTCCATTTTTGTAAGGTTCCCTGACCTCGTTGCCCAGGTTACCAGAAACATTGAAAGTTAAGTTCCAGAATAAAGCAATTTCCACATTTAAAACTGATTTCATAAGTACGGAATGTTTGCAGTGATTCAGCTTGTCTCGTATTATTTTACAACCCCTTTTCTTATAAAGACGAACACTGTCTGTACCAAAACACACGCACCATCCCGACACCACATATCAGCACTTTCTTTGCCACCGCTATCGGACGCGGACAGGTGGCTGCGTGGGCGGCCTCGAGCCGAGCAGAAGCCGGCCGGCAGGCGCGACACGGCGCCGCTCGCCGTAGGGCGCCGCTTATCGCGCGCTTTATCGGCGGTGACGTACGCACGCGACTCAGCGCAAGGAGCGGGCGTGGGGCGGGGCAGGGCGGGGAGGGGCGGGGCGGGGCGCGGGCGGGGCGGGGTGGGGTGGAGCGCGGGCGGGGCGGGGCGGGGTAGAGCGCGGGAAGGGCGGGGCGGGGTAGAGCGTGGGAAGGGCGGGGCGGGGTAGAGCGCGGGAAGGGCGGGGTGGGGTGGGGTGGGGTGGGGTGGGGTGGGGTGGGGTGCGGGCGGGGTGGGGCACAGGCGCGGCGGGGCGAGGCGGGGCGGGAGCGGTTGGCCCGGGTTTATTAGCGCGTGCTCCGATAACGCGGCACGCGAGCGAGCGAGCGAGCGAGCGAGCGGGTGAACGTACGACGGCTCACGACGGCGACGACGACTCGCTGCACAGGGCCTCGGGACTTCCATGCGATGCGCCCATCACTCAAGATCAATGCCAGGGACATGGCATTTAATTTTTTTTAATTATTTTTTTTATTTACCGCTAAAAATAGCAACTACCACAGACCTATTGATTACTAGAGAAATAAGCACAAAAATGGAGAAGAGTCACATGGGTCATGCCAACAATAATTTTTAAAATACATTGACAATTGAGAACCAATTATTTACAGATAGTTTAATCTTCTTAAAATATATAAATCGTGAGTAAACAATTGGTTCTAAAAAATCACTACTAAACACAGACGTAAATCTATTTAGAGTTAAAACAACAACTTAGTGGATGAATTCACAGATACATTTATTACACTTTCTTTAATTCACTCGCTGTATATTCTGTCAAAAATATCGAAATAAAGAAACAAAACGAAAAACGAACTGTGGAAATTGTTTATGAATATGCAAAATAACAACTGGCCATCTTTTTCTTTTTCTCGCTCAAACTCTTTACACTAATCAATTATTAACTAACAAAATATCTGACTAATAAAATTCATGTATCTCTGTCGTTTTATAGTCGTAATTTATCAAGAAAAGGAAAATTAATGCTGTTGATAAAATGATTATTTAATTATTTTTTTATTACAGACTCTCACACCATAACCAAGATATAGGTAAACGTCTATCATCATCGTTGTCAACATTACTAAATAGATGATTGTAAACTTTTATATGAATATCAGCGAGTCGTGTGCTTCAGTGGCAATGATCGCGCATTTGTGATCTTCATTCATTGCTCACAAGCTCCTTTCCGAATCCATAATTCAACTCTACGAGAAACATTGTACCATGCGTAGGTGGTACAGCTGTCCAGACTGCTGTAAATCAATAGTTTCCATTTTATGAAATATTCACGAGCACCCGACACAAGAGCCTCAGCAATGTGGGGATCAGTCACGCATGCACCAGTGTTGGTTCAAATCGAAATAATTATGACTATTCGCCCCCCAAATTAAAAATAGTAGTGATCATGAATGCAACGGTGTAAAGCAATTACAACGGCAGTTCCAAAGCATCCTTTTAATTATCCCCCTTCCTAAACTAGCTTACGAAGCAGTGTCCCGTGAGATCTCTCTTTTAATTACCTAATTACCACCTAATAGTAATTACTCAATATTCTTAGAGATATAAAAATATGTACATTGTGGAGTCTGATTTCACATCCGGCTCTTTTGTAAGGAGAACTTGAAAGTAAACTTCTAGAACTTTTTTGTTGCTTAGCGATCTCTAAGGTTTCGGCCGCATCATTTCCTTATTAGTATTTCGGGGGTTAAGAAAAGAAAATGATGTCTCTCCTTCGCCAACAACAATCGAATGTGATTTTTCGTTCTTCAAAGAACGAATGAAACAATGTTCATTCATATTTTTAAGAAAATAAATAAACCCTGTTAAAATGACTGGTAAAAACAATTTTTAAAAGTTTAAAACTCGTGATATTGAAATTATTTATGTCGTATAAGACACACCGCAACTTAATTCCCCGGCTCGATCTCCGGGCTTCCCGAATCATGTCATATTTAGGGAGGATAAGCAAGTAATCAACATGTTTAGTCGTTTTTCTCCCGTTTCGCCTGAATTTCATTTCATCACATCTCCACCACCATACTCCTCGTCATTATCGCTCTCATCTACTCGTTAGATCATCACTCATCAACCTTAATTAACTCAGGTAGTTGAAGGGCATCCAAACATCAATAAGCAAATATTAACTAAATTTAGTGTGTATCAACTAATAATGTACTCCATAACGATGTCGTTTCATTTGTTGCACAAGCAACAATCAATTTACAGCAATAACATAGCCGTACGTTTCCTATTATTTGCCTATTCGTCCTATTATAAACACAGAAGCAGCAATAACAGGGTTTCATGACGTCCCTATCCCGACCGCTGTCTCCATACGGCGGTTGCCGCGTGAAGATGACAGTTATATACTACGCTCGCATCTGCGTCGGACGAATGTGATTAGCGGGACGCGGATTACAGAGAGCGCGCCGCAGTGCGAGTCCGGAGTCGGCCGCGGACGTCGCGCGCAGATGCCTCGACGCAGAGCGAGTGCTCTATTTGCAGCTCCGGCCGTTGCGATTAAGCAGTGAACCCTGAATGCAGCGGCTCGTTACCGCACGGCGACGTACGCCACTTCTCGCGCTGCTTCTCGGAATTCTCGTTCTCCGCAGGACACAGCCGCTGGACAACTGTTAGATGCCTCTCGCATTTGTCGGGCAGTAATTGCGACGTTCGCAACAGGCGTTGTCATGTAATTAGCATCACTTCAGGTTCAAGTTTATAGGATAGCCTGATCAGCTTACGGTAAGCCAAATATCTACGGTGCAGTAAATTATACATTATTACAATATGAACTACATAATTTTTTCAATGAGGAACACTAAACTTTGTTAAACGTATCTACATTTAAATAACGCTTTAAATATAAAATCGAAACAAAATACAAAATCGTACAATCTATAATATTTTGTTCTCTCATACGTTAAGACTGAATAAAATAAGTGATAAATAATTTAATTCATAACATATTGGAAAGATTGTGAAGAAGATACGAGTATTTACACCATACAAAATAAAATACACTTTAATTTTGACAGATTCATTGCTCGCAAAATAATGTTTTAATTTTTTTTCTTCTCCCACTTTAGTAAAAATTGAGGGACTAAGAGGTTTAAAAAACGCAACGGTACAAGAACATCTTCGAATAATATACATTACCGTCCACTTAGTATTATCCATACAATATATAATTAATGCACTCGGGGACTTCGGTTGGTATATAGCTGTTCATAACACATTTCTAATAAAAAACATTATATTAAAGAAACCGTATTTCCGAGTAGTAGTGAGGTAGTAGGGAGATTTGGTAACTCGTGAGTTTCAGCAGTACGAGACAGTATAAGCTTCACCCTTGTCTTTCATGACCGGGCAAAATTCGCGTACTCTCTTAAAACAAATTGAGAATGCCTAGAATGTCTGACCTACATGGATGAAAATGTTTCTCAATGTGACGCATTGAAATATATTATTAATGGCAATAGAACGCCTTACAATGGTATTCCAACTCTGGATTAATCAATCACAATGATAAAAGATCGTAAATATACCACACAATGAATAGACAGAACGTGAAACTATAACGTATGATATTTTCAGAACTATCAACTGCATTGTGAACAAGAGATTCTTACTTGATGTGGCGGCAGCAGGTGCCACCACCACAAGACCCGTATTAAAAACTGTCAACAAAATCAAGAAGACGAATATCGGTTCATTAGTATAGCAGCCGCTGGTTTCTTGCCTGACGAAGGTTTAACAAGATTAGTGAACATTTTAAGAAGATCAATGCTTGGGAAGTCAATAGTTCACATTATGTTAATTTCATTCCTTAAAATAAGAACATCTCTTACACCAAATACTGTTATCGAACAAATATTGTATTTGTTACAGAATATACAATTAATTATAACGTATTCTCAAACTATATTTTCGTGGTTTGTTGAATATCTGGGACATAGTCACTCCTTATATTAAAATAAATAATATATTGCTTTGCTAACAGGAGAGTTTTATACCAAATCCGACATTCGGATAATGATTTACGAGGCGACTCCTGGTTCTTTAGCGTGGCGCACTTTTTGCTCACACAAGGGCTCCCCTTCGATGTTTCCTCAAAAGGCGGCGAGAAACCAGTATTACGTGTTATTACCCGGCAAAGTGCTAGCGGGTACATGGAAATCCGCTCCCTTATCGGTCGGTCTTAGGTAGTATAAACTTCGGGATTACGTCCTATAAAAAGGCCGGTATTTTCCCTGCGTCGACATCTACGCGCGTATAAACGACGCGGTGGGCTTCTAGGAGGTGCGCTGGCACAAGTTAAGGCAGTCCACGAATTTCTTTAAAATGGCGGGCACAATTTTAACCTTGAAGATTTTTTGGACCATTCGATTTCGATGAGAATAGGGTTAATCGTAATCTACAACCTTCAGTACTTCGTAAATTTATGCAAAAATGAAAATCGCCAAAAGTTTGATTTGAGAATTGAAATTGTTCAAAGCAAAGACAAGCGAGTAGAATTTAAACAGCTCATTTGACTTCTTCAATTGAGTCATTTCGCATTTTGCTGGAAATCATTCTACCGTTTTCGAATTTTAATACCAGAAAAGAATTGTGAGATTAAGTATGTTGTGCGTCAAATATGGAATACTTTTGCGGAAAACAGCGCCGGCTTTGCATACCTTTGTGACAAATTTTTATTTTACATTATGATTCCAATGTCGATATACTTTCATCAGTTCGTATTTATTAAGTAATAAATTTCGACACAAACAAGTAATAAGTTCCAATGTGGAACTTTCTCGTTTTAGTGCACCTTGAGTGGTGATACAGATTATTATTCATTATTTTATTCTTAAGACTATCTTTCTTAGCATGGTGGAAAAAAATGTTGTCGGTGCACAGTATTTTCTTTTTAAGTACTTGACGCAATCTATATGAAAATAGCATTTTTTTTTTATTTTAAGCAATTTTGGTTGATAAAAATACCCTTTTTACGACACAGTTCTTCGTGCGAACACATAAGGCTTGTCTCTCCAGGTATGAAGTCACCTACACCGTCACCGTGTCAGGAACCGGAGGCGTTGTCGAAGGCGTCGGAGGCGTGGGCGGCGTGGGCGTTAGAGTTGTCGGAGGCGTTGGGGAGGCGTCGGCGGAGGTGTTGGGGAGACGCCGGGGAGGCGTTGGAAAGGCGTTGGCGGAGGCGTCGGCGGAGGCGTCGGCGGAGGCGTCGGCGGAGGCGTCGGCGGAGGCGTCGGCGGAGGCGTCGGCGGAGGCGTCGGCGGAGGCGTCGGCGGAGGCGTCGGCGGAGGCGTCGGCGGAGGCGTCGGCGGAGGCGTCGGCGGAGGCGTCGGCGGAGGCGTCGGCGGAGGCGTCGGCGGAGGCGTCGGCGGAGGCGTCGGCGGAGGCGTCGGCGGAGGCGTCGGCGGAGGCGTCGGTGGAGGCGTTGGCGAAGGCGTTGGCGGAGGCGTTGGCGGAGGCGTTGGCGGAGGCGTTGGCGGAGGCGTTGGCGGAGGCGTTGGCGGAGGCGGAGGCGTTGGCGGAGGCGTTGGCGGAGGCGTTGGCGTCGGCGGAGGCAAATGACTAGTGGCGCTATCGCCCAAGAGCGTGCGGGAGCCCGTAAACAAACAGTTTCGGACTTTACGACCGCCCATTCAAGGCCAGGGCTATGGGGTTAAACTGGAGCCAATTTCGCGCTCACCCATTGCTTTACGGCCGCTGCGGGCCCCGGCCCTCGTGGAATGGAGGTGCAGGTTGAAGTTGTGGTTGAGATTGAGATGGTGATAGTTGTGGAGTGAGGATCTGAAGCCAAGATAATTATTACGGTGCAGTAAATGGAAATGTCAAAGGGAATGGTGAATTGTAATGATGGTAGCCCTTATGCAGTTTTAATCAATAGCTCAGGGAGAGAAACGTGAATTCCGATCTCAAAGAAGAAGTATGTACGAGAATTGCAATGAAGAAAAATGTGAAAAATGTAACCTTATGATAACTGAGTTATGACGAGAATCTCAAAGACAAAGACGGAATGATGACATTCTGACTCCAACAAAATGTCAACTTGTCTGCGGAAGTAACTGACGGGGTTCTTCTTACGAACAGAGAAACAGACGAATTGTGGTAATGAGTGACGTTGATATGCCGCTATAACATAACGACATATAAGCAATTCCTTTCACCACCCGCCAGCTCGCTTTCGCGCCGTTCTATCGTTTATCTCGTGTCTCCTCCTTCCATCGCGCGTCGAACGCTAGGAATTATAGGCTTTCCACCCAGACCACTGCCCGGCAAACTACCCATCTGCAGTGCCTCAATCTCCAAACCACCTGCTGCTCCTCCGAGCCTTTACGCTTTCACTCCCGCCAGCAGACCGCCTGCGCGAACAGCCTATTACGCCAAGCCATGAAGGGCCTTATGACTGTCTCACAACGCTTCCAATATTTCATGAGGCTTTTCTAATTTGAAAGGGGTGTTAAAGTGGTGGCATTTTAACAACTCTTCGTGGGGGGCTAAAAAGTGACATAAAGTTA
Organism: Gryllus longicercus; assembly: GCA_038098605.1. Lineage (NCBI taxonomy): Eukaryota > Metazoa > Arthropoda > Insecta > Orthoptera > Gryllidae > Gryllus > Gryllus longicercus. The sequence continues at coordinate 122,052 of JAZDUA010001217.1, read as the reverse complement.
AGAGGTAGTAAAAGGTCATAATTTTTTTAATCTCCACTCATTTTGTTTATATTCACAAACCTGAGAAATAGATAATGTCGTGCTCATAATAGTACCATATCATTCTTGGGTATCCACATCAAACAGGAGTAATCACTGATCAACACTTTAGCTTTTACACGAACTCGAAGTTTAAAAAATTACTTACAGAGTACAGGCAATAAAATTAAATGACCAATGGGTGCGTAGGTCATGCATTTGTTTAACTTAATTAATATTTTGTTTACTTATTAATTCCACATTCCTAGGAAGTTTTACAAACTGCTTAGCAACAAGAACTGGACTGGATTTAAAGAAAAGAAAAAGGTTCCATTTACACAGCTGCCCAACAATTTTTATCTTCGAAAAAATTTACAACCAACACGAAATGCAACAACGTACATCATCTCGCAGACGCGCCGCAGAGCGAAATTCCTCCCCGAAACAACAGCCTCCCCGAGCGCTTCGTGTCCGCCGGGAGCGCCTCGTCGCAAGAGGGCGGCCTGTGCGAACGCGGCGGCGCCCGCCGCGCCGCAGAACGGCGAGAATTTCACGGGCAATTTCCCCGACGCCGCCGGCCCCGGCTTCGCGGCCGTCGCAGCAGGTGGCGTCGCGACGCCGCTGCCCCAATTACGGCGCTCCTCCGCACCGTCCGCAGTGGGCCTGGGGGGCCGGCGGCCCCGGCGCCCGGACAATCAGCGGGCCGTTCCAGCGACACTTGGCGGCGGGGGCGGCAGGAAGAGGAGAACGGCGGGGAGGAAGGGAGCGGGGGAGTATGGGGACCCGTGAAGCCGCGGGGGAGAACGAAGGGGGCGTGGTGCCAGCGATGAGCGCCGTGGCGGCGGCGGCGGTGAGAACAATGGCGATTGCGGTGGCGGCGACGAAGGCGACGATGAAGGTGGCGGCGGTCAGCGGGTTTGCGGCCGGCGGCGGGAGCAGGTGACGGGACAGAAGCCGCGAGGACGGCCTGCAATGGCGTTCGTAAATACTAATGTCTGCGGAGACGAAGTGTGTATTGAGGGAGCGGTATTACGGGTTCTAGTGAAAATGAAGGTTTGGGCGGGGATGGAGAGTGCTCTGTGTCGGCGGCTGTTGCAGTAAAAGCAAACGCATGAGCAAACGGAGGCGGCCATCATGTCGGAGATCGGGAGGGCAGGGCGAGGGGAACGACGGTGGAAGCAAAGGAAGCCATGGAGATGACAATGTGGGCTATTCTGAAGGATAGGAAACCAGAGAATAACGAAGGAAATGTCCTTAGCGTTGGCGGCAGTGGAGACGAAAGTGACAGCTGACGCGGACAAGGAAAGACGAAATGCACGTATCCGAGTCGTTTTACTTCGGACGTCGACGTAGGAAATGGAAGACAAGTGATAAAACGGAGACGGCGCGGCAAATCGACTAGTACGGCGCTTGAGTGGCACGAAGTTGTTATAAGGCTGAACGCCCTCTCTCAAGAAGCCGACACACAACGCCGCCGCAAAGCGTCGGATACAAGTGTGCGCGTGCGGTGGGGAGGTGGCAGGGGTGGGGCGGCGAGATGAGAGGCGGGCTGGAGGCGACTCGGCGCGCAGGAGAGAGTTGCAGTGACGTTGGAACATTATGAAAAAATGAAGAAGTGTGAGTGACAACGGAGAAAAAAAAATCTTAAAACGAAATGTGGGTATGAGACGATAAAAAGAAAAACAAGATCTATAAACGTCTATCGAGACAAATAAATGGTACAAGAGAAGAACTGAAGACAGAAAAACGCACGTACTGAGCGAAGTATCAGAGAAAATAACGCCAAGAGTGAAGAAAGTGGTAGTGTAGAAAAAGATAAGCGTAATAGCAAGAAAGCAACTCTAACCAGATTGAAAATCTATTTTCATGGACCAAAGAATGAAATAAAAGCCTGGGGAGAACGCCGAGAAAGGCTGGTAAAAAAGCATTGAAGGAATACTGGGCGGGCAGGGGCGTGCCCGAGGTTGGCGGGAAGGGGTTCAGACGCAAGGAGGACGGTGGTGCAGGCGGGTCTTAGCTCGCCAAAGGTCATACGCTCCCGACAGAGGGTGGGAGGAGGCAGGGAACGAGGGAGGGAGGAAAGGAATAGGACGCAGTGTGGAATGGAAGAGGCCAGTGAGGGGGGAAAGGAAGAGGGCAGGGAGGGAGGAAGGGACGAGGCCTGGGAGGGAAGGGGGCAGGAAGGATGGAGGAATGGTGGGAGGGAGGGAGGGAGGATAGGAAGAAGGCCCGGAAAGGAGGGGAGGAGGGGAAGAATGGAAGAGGAAAGGAAAGGAAGGGACGAGGGCAGGGAGGGAAGAGGGCAGAAAGGAAGGAAAGAAGGGAAGAAGGGAGGGAGGAGAGGAAGAGGGCAGAAAGGAAGGGAAGAAGGGAAGAAGGGAGGGAGGAGAGGAAGAGGGCATGGAGGTCGGAGGGGAAGAAGGCAGTGAGGGGTGGGGAAGAGAGCGGGGAGGGAGGAAGGGACGAGGTGAGGGTGGGAGGGAAGGATATACGTAGGAGGACAGGGAGGGAGGAAGGGACGAGGTGAGGGTGGGAGGGAAGGAGATACGTAGGAGGGCAGGGAGGGAGGAAGGGACGAGGTGAGGGTGGGAGGGAAGGAGATACATAGGAGGGCAGGGAGGGAGGAAGTGACGAGGTGAGGGTGGGAGGGAAGGAGATACGTAGGAGGGCAGGGAGGGAGGAGGGCTGGAGGGCGGCGCAGGGCAATTCCGCTCGCAACGCCGGAGCGTCCGCGCCGCTGAAAAGCTGCAGGCGAGAACGCTGGGTCGGAAATTGACATTTTTGTAGCTTGAAACACCCGATAACACCGAAGAAAAGGAGCGACGCACAAAAAGAAGTTCGCTTACTCCTACGAGCCGTAGTGCCTTAAATAAACACGTCTGAATGAACGTCGCTTCCAGCAGAATATTTGTAGATTTACTCTTGCGTCGAATAAAAATGGATGTTAGAAGATAGCTGTGACAACTAGTAAAATACTGAGGCTGTTAAGTTCCATGTCTTCTCTTTTCACCCATAAATAAAGAATAGTTTATCATAAAACGATGTAAAGAAACATAGAACTTCATTCAATGGAAGTGATGCAAGAAATGGTTTGTTTCAATTTCAAATACAAATAAATTCAAACGAAATATTAATAAGATGAGCTAATTCGTTAAAATAATATTTTAAAAAATTAAAAAAGATTAAAGAAAACGAAAACAATGTAATGATAAAATGTAAATACGTTTTGAGAAATACTTTAAGTTTAAGAGTTATTGAACAAGATTAGTTTTCTCAAATTTATTCATTTCTGTTCTTCAAATCACGCATATCAGGGAGATAGATGGGATTTAGTTCAATGAAAGCATTGAGGATATTTTTCAAAGCTTTTGGCATTCAACTGACAAAACTTGCGGTACTCTGTAGATAAAAAAGAATATTATAGAAAGGTAAAAAGGAAAGACAAAATAACCGCAGAGAATCTGGAAGAATTATTTGCCACTCAACGACAACAGAGATGAAAAACAGGCAATATCTCGCTCTTAAGATAAGAGGTTCAAAAGAGAAGCGGAAATGAGTTACCGTTGGAGAGAAATGACATTTCAGCACTTCAAAGGGATGAGACAATGGCCGAATGTAAGAAGATTCATATGTTCGCTAACACTTTTCTCTCTGTATACCTAAACCGCATCCGTGGCTACCCAAACAAGCAAAATGATTTTAAGTTTACTAAATAATAGACTATGAATTATGTTTCGCAATTTGACGTGTTAAAAGGGTATTTCGATATCAATTTTTTTTAGATAGAAAATGTTTTTAGACGTATAATATTCTTCAGAGTTACGAAAAAACGACTGTCGACAGCCGGAGCATGCGTAAATAAAGAGTTTTGAGTTATGAACGGACTTCATACAATGTTGGCGTGTTAGGAAAGGGAAACCAGCACATAATTCGTATCATAATTCATTAATTTATAGTTATCAAAGCATCTGACTTTGTCGCTGAAGGAACGCATAATAAAATGAAAGAAAAGAGCACAAAGTCAATAAAAACGAGCATCAATTACTTGATAAAACATGAAAATACGTTATAGTACTGCAGTGATTGCAAACTAGTTCAAAAGTATTATACATGTTTCATAAGTAATACCCGGAGAGGTAATCAATAAATTCACGTCCCGCGTACTGAAGACTAATTTTAAGTAAGCAGCTTAGTGCCTTGATTAATACTCAAATTCACGGTACGTTAGAGATATAAGGGTTTTCCAACTACCTTTTTCAATAAAATCGATAGGAAAAGTAAAACAACAAGACTGGACAAAACTGTGCGTATTGTGGTCATTATTTCGGCCCTTTCTCCTTCCGAATGAATACTTAACTAGGAAGATTTATTTGATCGTAGAAAGGGAAACAAATACATTCCATCGACGATGAAAACAACGATGAAAACTATGCCATTTTTTGACAATACATTTCTGCAGTTTGGTGAATCTTAAGTAAATTCTTAGTCTCGAGTGGTCATCTGGCGCAAGAGTAAAAGTAGAATTAATGATTAACAGCTCTCGACCCCTGTGGCACACTAATCTGGAGTAACGGCCGAGAAGCTAAAGCTTACAAGTTCGAGTGTCGTTTGGGCATGAACGTTTTTCATGTATTTGGTTTCTAATACAATTTATGTATCGTACTTGAATATCCATCATCCATAATCATTCAGCACTCGTAATTAATTTGTCCTTTATCATTCACACTTCATAATTATCTAACCACTATTCACACAGTCAAAGGCATAGGAAAACGACGCCAACCTTTCAAGGAAAGGGGAGGATTTAAACAAAGGAACAAACCTCACCCCTCACATACGATCAGATTTCTTTAGCGAGTGCAGCACTCATCGTAATGATCACAGCATCACCATGTTGTGTGTACCTCAAACATTTAACTCGCCAAGAAAATTATTTACCACAGGTTTTGCGATAACCAAACCCTCAATTTCTAAGAAAATCATTCATGGGGCTTCCGTTTCTCGAAGGTCGGGGCCTGCTGGTGTAGGCTGTCCCGCAAGCCCGTTCGCAGGCAATGGCTGCGATTTGTCGCCCTGGCGGTGACGAAGCGCTGCACGGCGGGGCAACGGCGTCCTGTGAGGCTTCTGGGGGTGGGGGGGGGGCACTAGGGACGGGGACATATCGAGTACGTGGGTGAGGCGAGAAAACACGGGAGCGGAATAGAGGATGGGTTAGTCGATAAAGAAACAGGGAACCTATATGAAAGAACGGGAACGAAAAATCGAGGTTCATAAGTCGCTGTAACCACAACGTAGACTGCAGATGAGTTAGGTGGTGCCTACAAAGTAATACCTTTAAATTTTATAAAGATACCTCATAGAAATTTGAAATTCTTTTGGTAATAATAAAGTATTTTACCTGCATGTATTATGATTTTTGGAAATAAAATCACATAATATATTTTTTTAAACATATAAATATTTGTTTGAAAATTGCATATTCTTAAACAAGTTCAACGTACAAATTCCTCTACACGCACGAGTGCGGCAGTAGATATGATTAGTTACATTTCTGATTATGAAGTGGTCGATGGTGACAAAACAGCAGTTAGTGTAGTAAGCAAAGTAGCAAATCGTGTGAAATCAATCATAAAACCATACTTTATTGCTGAGGAATACTAAAAGACTAAGTGTGACTTATTCGACCACATACATCTTACACAACCCCGGGCATAATTGCAAACAAGACGTCTCTTACGAGGGCGATAGTGAGCACATGAACAATAGACAACAATCTTAGCCCTTGCGAAGCATTCGAAGTTGGCGACAACGAACTGAGGACTTGCAACGAATGACAGCTAGGAACGCACTCGTGATGGACGGCTGAGGTGTCTGTGTCAAATCATGACACCACGCTCGTACAACCGCGACCGCTAATGCCGCCGTTGCTGTTGCCGCTACACACCGCTCTTGGGTGACGACGCGTCGACGGCGCCAACGGTTGTCGATAACGCCATAGTCGACGTCGCCTCAGAGACAACAGGTACCAGATAAGGCAGCATGATTATTTTTACGTTGAAACAACATTGAGGGTAGCACTGTTTCAAAGAACGTCTAGTCAAAGACAGCTAGTATTATGTTAGTTAAAGCGCACTAGATGCATTCGAGTGGACCGTTACTGGCATGGACAAATACAGGCGCAGTAAAAAATATAATAAAAACCCAAAGACCCAGAAATAACTATTATTAAATACAGGTCCATCATTTATTACTATATCAACCACTTTCCATTATTAACATCTCTTTTGCAAACTTTGTTGTTGATATTGCCAACAACACTAGTGGACATTCACATATCACTATAAACGATAATGTGGCAATCCTGACGATGAGCATTGAAAAAATACTACTTCTAGTTTTACTGAGCCAACTGTGAGTAGAATTGGAGAAAGAAATGTCCTCAAAATAATAACTTTTCAAAAAATATATTCACAATTGTTTGGAAACTACTAATCACCTAATATGACGGCAATATAAATTAATGACAATCAGAGAGACGAGCTTGCAAACAATGACGCTCAATTCAATGTTTCCCTTGTCTGCTTTGACAACTTCACCGCCCGGACTTCAAAAGGTACTCCACAGTCGCCATCGATGTGACCGAACACGATAAGGTTAGTTGTGGAACCGGAAGACAAATCTAAATCAAGAGCGAAACAGAAGCAAATATTAGCACGTATGACGCGTATGACGAAGCCGAATTAAATGCCGGCGGTGATGAGCAAGTGGAGACAGAAGCAAACGCCGAAGATGACACCGGCGCCGAAGACAAAAACGAAGGAAAGATGAAAATCAACCTCGCTGCTGAAGACGAAAACGAAAACATTGAGATCGACATCGGCGCTAAAGACCAAAACAAAGCAAACTTCCACATAGACACCGGCGAAGATGACGAAAACTAAACAAAACGAAGTAGACATGGACCCCGAGGACGAAATCGAAGCAAACATCGCCATTCACACCGTCACTGAGGACGGAAACAAAGGAACTCCAACATCGACCGGCTTAGGTGGCTCAGGGCACAAAATGATGTCACTGCAGTACCTCTGACCAAGAGGTTCTAAGGTTCGAGCCTCCGCGGTGGCAGGGTTCTCTTCACTTGCTAGAGAGATCGGATTCAGCCGCTGTCTGGAGGAGAATTTTAGCGGCTGACTGCTCCGATCGGTAGCCTTCCGTGGTTTCTCCGATCAACACGAGGCGTATTTCGGAGAAGTGCCCTAACAAACGGGTCACGGGCAACCTTTCCTTCCTCTTCTTTGTCCTATCCTCGTCCCTTACTTACACACACACACACACACACACACACACACACACTTTCATGCACTACACTATCACCCATGTCGGGAGACCAGTCGGGAACTTAGGCTGGGCGGTGCCCCGCCGGTGGGAGATACCTACTTCAAGGAAACCCCTCAAGCCGACATGTAGATAGGTGCCGGATATCGCTATCATGGAGGAAGACAACCACCACCTCACGCGATAAAACATGCACTACGATTACGGAACTAATGACCGATTTAACCGTTTTAATTGACGCGCCCCGAAACATGAAATAATCATCAACCCAACGTCGTTCAAATCCCGTGTTGGCATATATTCAATGCAATTCAATGATACCTCATTTTCCCCGAGAGGATCAGTATATGAGCCCTACTCTTTCGTCAGATCACCATCCATTTCCGCCATGCTCCTTTCACCGCCTGGCCGAGTAAAGAGGTATTTCACTCGGGCGAAGAACAGGCGATTTGTTTTTTGCTTAGAGGCTTCACTTAGACTTAAGGATAATTTTACACTCTGTAAATCTACAACATGGGACAGTCGGCTTTACTTCCTCTCTGAAGGCGTCCGAAGGATTTGTTCGTCATTAAAAATCCACGGCTTCGTTCGGGTTTGAACGACCTTGGGTAAAACAGTCCAATACGCTAATCGTTACACCATCACAGCCATCGCCGAAACCGCAGTCGGAACAGAAGGCGCAGGCGCCGCCGCCGTCCGCCGTCGCGACGCCTCCGAGGCGGCGCGGCGCGGCGCCGCGAGCGCCGCCGCACAATAGGGGGCGTGCGGTCCCCGGCGCCAAATTTATGCGCTCGCGCTGGGAACCGCCCTCCGTCATTAAGGTGTAGTATTTCTCCTTGGCAGGCGCCCGCACCCACGTTGGCGCCAGCCAGCGCCAGCGCCGGCAACGGCGCCTCCGCGGAGCCGCCGCTGCGACCACACGTGTCGTGCTGCCTCTCTGCAGAACCAGATTTCGTTGAAGCACGAGAGACGGCACATCTCAAAAGTTGTTGTTGTTTCTGGGGAACGGTTTCACTTTAAACGGAGTTGTTTATTGTTGAAGCCAAATAATAAGTGCTTTACGCTGTAAGCACACCGCCCAACAACTGTTTTGAAATTTGACTCAATGAATTCAAAATAATTACTGTATACATCATATTCAAAACTGTATTTCCTTTATGAATACATTGGTACATTTTTTTATTCAAACTAACAATTAAAAGTGATTTCAAAAATATATTTTCAAAACTATCATTTCAAACATATTTGTGGAGTCTGAGCGAAAATTGTTCTTTCGAGAATACTTTCTGAATCCGCTCCAACAGGGAAACGCTTTCGCGGTTCGATACTGGAATTATTATACGGCATTCAATACCCTTATAAGTAAGATAATGTTGGCTTTAAGTGGTTGATATTGGTTACATGAAAATGATATCAGGGGCCACCTTGTTAAATCATACATTGAATTATGCATGTACTTGAATATGCCAGAGCATAGATAACAATTGAATGAATAAAAATTATAAAATCACATACATTTCAAATTTGGAGTTTATCCTCTTTTACGATCGACCCCTCCTCTACGAGTAACAAAGCTCCTTAAACTAAAATTGGCAAAGAATATTTATTGAAACTTCACTGATAATTTTTGTTTAGCAATAAAATACCCAGAAATAAGTGTGCATGACCTCGCCAACGATTTGAAGAATTACGTTGTTCTCAGTTTATCCCATCTGACCTCAAAATGACGTTGATAATAAAAAGGATTACTCTGAAGGGAGGTCACAAGCTCTAAAGGACCCGAGAAACAAACTGACACATTTGGCTTGCGATAAAACACAATCAACACGTCAGTAGCCAGAGTTGAAGCACACAACTCTAAAGAAGAAAGTATAATTTATATTGAGAAATGTAAATAAATTCTTAACAAGAAAAAAGATGATTAAATTATTCAATTCTAAACGGAATCTGTCTTATATTTTATTGAAAAGTTACGCTCATCCTCTATTGCATTTCCTTCAACTGGATATTGAGTCAACTACGCTCCATTCCATTTAATAATTTCCTTAAACAATTGTAAGGTAAACAAGTGTAAGGAAAAACGTTACCATCGTTGACGTCACAAAGATATAAAATCAATCTTTCCATATCATTCCTATGAAATGTAGTCCAAAACAATGGCATAATTTAGAATTACATGCACACATCAAAGTTCACAAAAGGCCTCTTCGCGAGGAGAACGTTTGTCGCATAGACATGGCAGATACGGAGCCTGAACGGTCCCTGAACATTCGTATATCACAAGACAGCATGGTAAAGGGTATCTTGCCCGAAGCGATAGATAAGAAGCTAATCTACAGGACATAAGAGACACTTTCCAGCTAAGTTGTGAGTCACTATCTTACGCCCACGTTGTTTCCGGTGCCACAAAAACAAGCGATTTATAATGAGTGTTTCTACGACTGTCTCGCATAATTAAACTGGACGAAAAATATATTTATTTCACGCAAATCTCTCCAAGTCATAACAGCTTAAATGAATTGTACACTACTGTAATGGCAAAGCTCTTGTATATACCTCTATCCCAAACAAGATTGTTATTTAATCAAAATTTCTCAGCGAATATGTAACTACCTAGTATTACGTTCTCTTTATTACTTTCAATGGCATTAGAGAAGAAGTTTGTGTGAAGCAGACGAAATATGCAGATCATTATGACTAAGCTGGAAATTATTAAACAAGAAAGATGTTGAAAAGTAAAAAAAATAACGAGAAAAAACAATCATTAACGAAATTGTGAAAACAGTTACAAGAACTAGAATAAAGAACATAATTTTCGACATTAAGCCCTAGTAAGATTGTAAATTGAAATTATGATAAATGTGTATCTGTTTTCTCTCCGGCAAATGTCAAATCCATGGATGTCAAAAAAGCCGCCAAACACACATTGCAAACTACACCATATTTAATCATAAACAATTTGAAATGAAGCATATTGTAATATATGTGATTTATGCACGCTAATATCGAAATTTGTGTGATGGGTGTTTTGATGTGATTTATGAACGCTAATATTGAAATTTGATATGTGTATGTTCTTGACACAAGGAAAATCCAACGAAATATTGTGAAAGTTGCGCAAACAAGGGTTCTATTTGGATATGTCATTCAGCACGCAGACCGACTGCAGGTTAGTCAATATTACATTCAAGTTATGTAGCAGCAGGAGAATTATTTCTTGACACAAATCCGCATAAACTTCCTACCGCATAAACTCCAAATATATTAATATAATTTCGAAAATAAAACTTAAAAGGTTTAAATCATTATATCAATTATGTCATTTAGTGCATTTCAAGAGATTGCATTGTCCAAAAATTGTAACATCAAACAAATTATTAAGTATATTTTTAACACACAAAAAGCGAATCGAAATACTATCTCCTCAATTTAGTGTTCTTTGAGCGCTGTCATTAAACAATTTTCATTCACGAAAAAGAGGAGAATGTAATGACTTTTCTATCAAAATCGAAGAAATTTTCACGCAAAAACAAGTTTCCCAGAAGGTTCATAATATTTTTCATTGTATGCATTAAATATTAAATGTATTATTCAGAGTTTCCTGAATATATTATTTTCATCATGACTCAGTTTAAAAAAGTAAGAATACGCTTAATTTGTTAAATTGTGAAAACATGTAATTTATTTTATTAATTATGTTCTTTAATTAATTTTTCGTGCTATTAACCTTCCTTTTCAGAAAATGTGGATATCATTCATTTCAAATCGACTCAAACCGTGGGCGTAACGGGAGTACGGAAGATTCACGTCGTCTTTCTAATAAAATTTTGGAAACATCAATTTCCTATACAAAGAAATTACTTTACACATATCTTCTCACTCCTATTTCTAATTTCCTTGAAAAGCTTGTAATATAATTACAAAATAAAATATATCATACTCATGTGGACTAACAGATTCGGATATCACTTTTCCGAAGAGAGATCTTAAAAAAAACGACCGGTTTCCCTTGACGCTCTACATCATACACATAAAACCGATATTGACATATGGTTTTTATACGTATGTTAACGAAATAAATGTTCACATAAAAATAATATTGTCAATTTTATGTTTAAAGCCATTAATATGAAACATAAAATTTTCGAACAATTTCGAAAATCGCAATAGCGCTGATTCAGTTTTACGTATCGCAAGTTAGATTTCTACTTTAATGGATATGTACCCGGGTGACAGAAAGAAGATTCAACTTGTCGAAAAACTCGCAACAAATTTGCTTCAGTTATTAATTAGTGTGAGGATGAGAACGCGAGTTCTCGCATCTACACTAGTAGTGAATTTCTGACACATACTCCCTGCAGATTTTGCCTAGAGGGACATGAACGATGAGCTAGAATACTGAAATGTCCTGTTTGACCAAAATACATTTGCTCAGAACAGTAACGTGTTCAACGACCACGTTGCAGAAAGCCGGCGAGCGGCATCGGTTGCAAATAGTTCAAAATGCGTGCCTTCGTAGAATACTGTGCGCGCCAATTTATACTAGTGTCTCAGAATTACACTCTACATTAAAACTATCGCTCCTCGAAGAGCACTTTAAAAATTTAGCTAGTAACTTCTTCTCCAAAACTAACGCGTCAAACAATGACATTATCAAAAATTTATCTTTGTACGAGCCGGATCCCACGGCCACGTACAAGCGCCGAGAGATATGCTGCAGTAGGCGAGACGGCAATACTTGCATGAAAATTGCGATAAACAACGCCAAAAGCGCGCCCAACGGCTATTGTCTTTTTTGACCTCGTTCTTTTTCTCTCTTTTACAGATCAGCCATAGATGTCCGAAAGGATAGGGATGGCTACACAGCAGGGAAGTGTGGCGGCATTGCACACTGCGGCCACACTAATCTGCGCGGCAAAGCTGCGGGTGCGGGCGGCATCTGCGCGTCTCCCCACGCGGAAGCGGCCGCTCGCCGGCCACGCGGTGGCGGCTCGCGCAGACGCCGCACGGGGGGCCGGTCGGGGCACGGCGGCGCGGGGGCGGAGGCGTCACTTACGGGCCATCCTGCGGGAGCCGCGCCACAGCTTGGTGAAGTCGGCCAGCCGGTCGGCCAGCCCGCTCCACATGGCCCGGGGCGCGCGCGGGCCGGCGCCGGCGGAGGCGGCGGCGGCGGCAGGCGTCGCGCCGTCCAGCGGTCAGGGGAGCGCCGCGCGTGCGGCGCTGGAGGCGGAGGAGACGGCGACGAAGGAGGGTGGCGACGGCGTCGACGACGATGACGGGCAGGAAGAAGGCGAGACGGCGGCGGACATCCCAGCGTCGACCGTGCGGTCGCCGGCGTCCGGGGACAGCGGTCGCTGCACCCGTTTGGGCTCAGCGCGGTGGCGCGGTGTGGAGGAATCGACCAACACTTCGGCACTTGGCGCGTTCATGAAAACCTTTTAAGACGGGTCGAACACAATAGCCGACGACGGGTCTCGGGAGAAAGCCGCAAACGCACTGAACAAAATTTTGATGAGCACGGCACAAGACTGTCAAGCTGAATTTCCACGCTTCTCGCTACGACAGTTAGCACGTCCTCCCCATTTGCATGTGGAGCGCGCGTCGACGTAGTTCCCCTGTCCTTGGCGGGCCGCGAGTCCAACGACAGCGAGGCTGTTAGCTCATCACCGAAGCGCGGCGGCGGCGGCGGCGAAGAGGCCAGCTGGACGAGTGCGCCGTCCGCATAAATTCGCCAACTTGCGCAGTCGCGGCGTGGGCGTCGGGCCGGGCGCCTGGCCCACCTGGGGAGGGGGGCGGCGAGCGCACACCACTCACGCGTGCGTGGCGCAAATCGATCGTCGATGCATGGCGCGTGGCGGCGCCGTGGGTCTTCGCGCGGTGGCGGCGGCGGCGGCGGCGGCGGAGGCGCGGGGCGAGCGCTACACAATGAGCGCCGCTGACATCAATTTCCCAGCGCTCCTCCTCATTCGCCTTTGTAATGCGGTGGCGGCCGAGGCCGGCGGCGACCGGCGACGCGCACGGGCGCCGACTATATTTGCACCTGCGGCGGCGGCGGCGGTGGCGGCGAGCGCAGCCGCGCGAGCCGGCCGGCCACTTGGCAGCCGCGAGAGCAAGGGCGACTCAACCTCGGCGGCGGGGCAGCCTCTCCCAAGGCCGGCGCGCGCCGCCCGGACCAGCTGCGGGGCCGGCGCACGATCTCGCCTCGCCTCTCCGGCACACGCGCTGCCGTGGGGTTCGTTCACATCACGCGCCGCGCGGGACGCCCACGTGAACGGTCGACCGCGCGCCACGCGTGGCGGGCGAGGGCGGTGCGGGTGCTGACGCTGGCGGGCGGTGCGGGTGTTGACGCGGGCGGCGACTGGCGCGTCGTGTGGCGGCGGGAGCTCGCGACGGCGGCGACGGGCAGCGAGAGCGCACGTCCGAGCGCTAGCAGCTGCGAGCCGCGACTGCGCGCGCCGACGAGTCGGACGGGCCGCCTCGCCGCCGCCGCCGCCGCCTCCACCGCCCGCGCCGGCTGCGCGGTCCCAGTGGCGCCGCGCCGCGCCGCCGTGGGCGCACGCACCCTGCGCTGCCGTCCGCCCCTCGCGCTGGGGAAACCCTCTGCCTCGCGGTGCGGAATCTGCCTTTAAGCCTTCGCGTGTTCCAATTGCTCAGTTCACGGAAAATGCGGATGGTAGACCCCGACTTACGGGAGAGAGATAGGGACACCGCAATCCACTCGTAAGTCGAATTCTAGCATTGGCGTGCGGAGAATAGAGGGGGGGGGCAGGTAATTCCTGTCTTCCCTCTCAGAACATTTTGAAAGAGGACCCATATGATGACGTTTAAACACATTTTATTTTCTAAAGTATGTTGAAGATGTCATTTCCGCCATATGTAACGTCGCAACTTGGTAAACTATTCATTTGGGGAAGAGGCTCTCCAACGCACCTGTCAACCATGTAAATGATTGTGTACAACATTAATTGTATTTAATGATTCTATCGTCAAGATTCTATAATTCAAATTATAATTTCATTCTCTTTGTAGAATATGTAATTAATTTCTAGCAAAATACGTCACGTGTAAGTTAAAAAGTTCAATAAAAAAGGGAACCCAAAAAAGTAGTTGCCCCCTTCATGTTTTAGTCTACCCATGTCTAGTAAGTGGAGAAAAATATCTCCTCCATATAGAACACACAAACAATAGAAACAAATTAACTGACCAAAAATCTCAATGGTTAATGCCAAAATTCAGTGTATACGGTCTGGCAATACAGTAACAATTAGTAATGTCCATTAAACTACTTGCTAAAGACATTTTTTAAAGAAATCTGCTGTATGTAACTCTAAGAACGTTTTCTAAGAGAATATTCTAAGAGAGTAATTCTAAGAGATTTTGAAACCATATCACTTTTCAATGTGATGAAATGTAGATGCATGTATTCATTTCCCTTCAAAGCATTAGATATCAATACTTGTCAATTATAAATTCTAAACAAACAAATACGCCTTTAAAAATACTGATAATTTTGATTGTTGTCAAGTTTTGAAATGTTGTCATCTAAAATGATCTAAAAATCCGCATGTTGATTTCTAATTTTAGATGAAATTCATATGTCTAGTTTTAGAATCGTAATTCATTGAACGAGTGTGCCAGCAATATTTTTTCTTACTTTCTAAAAGAAGTTCATGTTTTTTTGGAGTGTTTTCAAACAACGACTATTAAGTCATATTTTTTCATTGTCCAATCCGTTAATAATTCTTCGCCAACTACCTCCCCGACAACAACTATCGGGCGACTTCTAAAATTTATTTCCGGATTCCGAGGTGGAGAAAGAGCTTGGTTGGGAACCACTAAAGTCTTTCTAACCCACATCAGAAAGACAAAAGGGAGAAAAACACCAGAGTCTGAAAATTTTCTGGCGGCAGCGAGTTTTAAGAGAGAAATTCAATTATGAAGCATTACTCTGTCCCGTGGGCTAAAAAAGAAACTATTTTCTTCTCCCTTGACGCCTATTGCTTTGAATTCTCGTGGGCTGAATAACGAACGAGTAAGACGTCGTGGCACGCCCACACTTAAATTCCTTGATTCGGAGATATGAGAGCGATAAATCATAGAGGTCAAATCTGACACGTTATCAAGGTTTTGAACATAAGCACCGGTCCAAGGTTCCTTGTGCTTCGCAAACTGCATCAAGGCAGTACGAGTACCAGAATGTTGTGGTGAATAAAGTCGGCCGTGAGGCAGATTACGGTACAAGGAAGTGTGACTTTTCAAAGGTAAAAATAAGTGATGGATCTTTTATATTATTAACATTATTGCGTATCCTCTTAAAGACAAAATAATGCCATTATGAAATGTTTCTTTACATTCCAAGATGAATTGGAGAAAGGCATGGCCCATTGTTCACATTAGCTATTAACCATAAACAGCATACGAAATTGCTTAATTACTGGGAAATATCCTAAAAATGTGATCATAAATCATCGCAAACAGTAAAAGAAATGGAAATTCGTTGAAGAATTACTTGATGCAACGTCGTAGACGCATCTGGCGAAGGCTTAAGTGCTTGTTCTGGAGGCACCGGCATTTTATTAACGGTTCTGATAAACTGGGATTACGAACTTCATTGACAAGGATCAATACCACAATTTCTACCGAATCCAAGGTCTCAAGACGTTACTGTTTGATAGCTCAAACAATGTGCACGAGGAAGAAAAATCGTTTAAAAGTTAATAAGAACCTCTTTATGAGTATAAGAGTATAAGCTGGTACACAATAAACACATATTATTACTATTTGTTTGCTCCAATGAATGTAAATTTTACTCCCCACATTTTTTTAAGATACGCGTTAAATAGATAGGAAAAGCAGAAGGTATTAGTGAAATCCACAAGAAATGACACCTTTTAATTGGAATCCTACACTAAAAAGTCAATTCTTTGATTCTAAAACTGTTTCCGAAATTATTAATATTAAATAAAGACTGCTAGCTTCCTAATCAGGATGCATACTTCTCATCTAATTATTTGTAATTATTTGTAAAAGTTGGTGCAAGCAATATGTATTTATATGTTGCTACATTTGCATAATCATGACTGTATGTATCACTGTAAACTAAGTTTCACTCAAACTATTTAAAATATTACCTCTAGTTTTCTGCCTACGGTCTGTAGAGCTAGTACCAAAACGCTCCTCATGAAGTGACGCATTAAATCCAACTGTCAGTCTACTGCCACTTCACTTACGCCAACTGCAACTGACCCGGAGCCTGCTGCAGCTGACTCACCTATGGATGCGAAACGAACTGCGGCAATTACTTCCGCTTCAGGAATCTCGATAATTTACATTCGCCCTGGAATATGCTATCTGTATTACACTAGGAGCTCGTGAAATATTTCTCACATTTAGTATAGAATACACGGATTTTATTCGAAAAGTCTGCGTCGACCAGTTAGCAAACCATCACTCTTCACGAAACAGCGAATCAAAGATCAGGTGAAGACCATTCAAGGTGAAGACATATTAATGTCTAGGAATAGTGTATTCTTCAATAAGCGTAGAATGATAGCTATTAGTCACTAGTTGTTTTCGAAACGAGCGACGTAAGAGCGAGTGTCGGAATTTGTACGAGTGAATAATAGCCATGCGAGTAGAATGCTATACTATCTCTACGACTTTGAAATTGATGTTTTAAAAATACAAAATGAAAACATTTTTTCAAATAATGTTACATTCATTGTACTTTTTACTTCATTACTTAAATAATTTATGACATTAACTACAAACAAGTAAACAAAATAAGTATTACAAACATAACGAATCATAGGAAAAATTAATTGTGAAATTAGAGCAATTGGTAATCTTTAGTATTGAAGGAGTTGACTCTTGATTTCGGGCCGATGTAATTTAAAATAGAATTACTAGTGTATCAAGATGTTTCTTGTATACGAGTATTTTGAATGATAGCTGTATTAAATTCTACTGATCACAGTAGACTGTTTGCGTAGACATTTTATTTGATGTAGAATCATCCACATAATCTTCCTAACAATCACCAACTCGCACACTTTTTCGTGGTTCACTTGCCTCACGCGACAGAGCGCGTGACAGAGCGTTGTGACCCGTCGCGGCAGAGCGCGTAGAGCTGTTGCCCTTTTTGGCGACTGCCAGAACGCTCTGTCGTGTATAATGAACCAAGACGAATGTGGTTGGTTGAAAGCTGTACGAGAATAATATTCTCGCACGGCTGGTGGAATCGCCGTCCTTACTGTATCCGATAACGTGCAGAAATGCATACATTCTAGAGTAGTAGTAGTAGAGAAAAAATGTTACAAACGTTTAGGAGATGAAGAGGGTCAGCAAAAAGATCCCTTTTTGTCAAATAATATTTAGTGCGAAATTTCATATAACAGAGTAAAACATACGGCGTTTGCCATTGATTTCTAGACAACTTTCTGTGCACAGATGTTCAGCAGGTTACGTTCCGATGCAGTCAAGGGGATTTCGTGCACCTGCCAAACATCTGTGTACATCGAGTGGCCTAACACTCTGATGCAAATAAAGCACAATCAAGTCCTTAATATGACATTTCCTACTGTATGTTTATTAGCAAAAAGAGATCTTTCTCGACCACTGTACATACTCTAGACGCATGTAACATTTATTCTGAGACATCGCATATAAGGTCTTTCTCACGCCGCACATTTACCTACCGCAAAGGCCCGCCGGCTTGAATTCAAAACCTCCCTGCTGAATCGCCCAACGTCCAGTGAGAGCCCCGAATCACTGACCTAGACCGGAGGCCGAGGAGTCTGGTGGTCAGCGGAGTTGACATTTCATTCCCCATTCGCTGTCGCTTGCGCCATCCGCGATTGCTCCAAATCACGCGGCAGTGGGCCTGGCGGCGGCGGCGGCGGCGGCGGCGGCGGAGGGGGGCGGGGCGGCCCGGCGCCAAGTGCATCGTTGTGGCGGGAGGCTGAGCGTCGATGCTTACGTAAGGCGGAGAAGACGCCCAGGCGACCGCGGCGTCTCCCCGTCGCGTCGAGCAGCACGCCTCGCTCGACGCGCCACATTGGGCCCAAATGGGAAAGTAGTGGTGCTACAACTTGGGATGCCAAGAAAACAATAAATGTTTTTAAAATATCGAAAATTTCGAGCAGAATCAATGATATTATAACATCGATGATTTCTTCAGATCGATATAGTGGTCCAGATACATCGATATTTTCTAAAAAATCTCATGTTATCGATAGAATTTCCAGTAACTATGGGTATTTTATTTGTGGATTGCTCGCAGTCAAAAGCCATTGAGAACTCACTGTTGTCGATCCTCAGGCAGCACGAAACCTTTCGCAACCTTTCTCTATTGTCATTACCTTTTTTGATTGATTGATTGATTGATTGATAGAACAATGGTGAGAAAATTGAGATGGCAGTCAAATTTAAGGCAGAGTGCACATTAATTTAATATTGAAGTGTATGTATCACATTTGTACCACGATATTTTACATTGATATGTTTCATTATAACATCAAAACGGCGATGTGTTTGTGGATGTTTTATCGACATCGAAAACCTTTTGTTGATGTTTCGATGTTTTGCTAAAATTTACCATTACTAGCTACAACATGGCCCGGGCGTCGTAGACCTTCCTCAGGGCATTTCGGCTGTCGCCCTAAGAAGGTAGCAGGCAGATAGTAGAAACGTTGGCATCGGAGGCCAGGACGATGTGTCTTTCGGACAGCCAAGTGGATATACGACAATACATACATTCTCTTTGAATACTTAACGGTAACGTTAATTAATGCTAGTTGAACCTGTGGTAAAATTATGCACATTAGATTCTCGAACATATCGTCGTTAAGATAACAAAACATTGTAACTAAAAAATTTTCTACGTCACGTGTCCCCAGATATTAAATCAAAGGCGTTGCTCAAGATGCAAATAATCAAGTTCAACATCTGGCCTCGATCTCCAAAGAAGTGAATTTTCAGAACGTCATATCTAATGTCTTTTTAAAATATTGAGTTGGATAACAGAAAGTTGTTGAAGAAAAAATGCCTGAAAATATTTTTTGAAAAACAAGGTTTTCCCATCTTAACTATATGTAATTGCGACCAGCAATGACTTACTTTACTTAGAGATCATCACATTAACCCCCCCTCCAGGCGAGTGTTTTCAATCAGCAAAACTATTTGCTCGGGCTGAGGTTTGACCTTGAGCGCATAAGTACTGTGATTGACGAACGGACAGACGTTTTTCAAAACCAACACTTATTCGGCGTAAGGGGCCTTCAAAACTTTTATTTTCTTATAAAATCCAAGTTAGATTTATTGTTGAAGTATTTCATAACTCTTCTACATATACAAGAAAGTACAAGGAAAGATGGGTCTGCAGTTGAGACATAATGAAGAAAGTGAACTTCGTATTAAGTACATACGAATATTCTATTCAAATTGGATTATTCACAATTTCATGCACATCAACACAATTTCAGTTTGTGGAATCTATTTCATGAACACATAACAGATCAGAGCGCTAGATTGTGAAGCACAGATGAAAGCACGGAGAGAAAAACATCGGATGGGCGCACATTGGATGCATTGATTTCACTACAAACACCTTCCTGATTTATGGACCTTCACAGCCGTCAATACAACATAATTGTAAGTAAGCTATCTTTATTCACAGTGAATATCAATGGCGACAATCTTCCAGCAGTCTGAATGCTTGTCAATATTTTCAACTGCAAGCACATTTAATCAACCGCATTGCGAAACTACGTAAAAGGATGTAACCATTTGTAACGTAGCAGCTTGTGAAAGAAAAAAAATATTAATTAAACCTCGGTACAATATTGAAACTCGGGAGAATACCTTCAATGACATTTTATGAATTAAACACGTTACTTAATTTGTTCACTGGTTGCTACGTCTGTTTTGAAATCACGGAAAATACGCGTTTGGCCCTTCAATGACATTTTATGAATTAAACACGTTACTTAATTTGTTCACAGGTTCGTACGTCTGTTTGGAAATCACGGAAAATACGCGTTTGGTCCTTCAATGACATTTTATGAATTAAACACGTTACTTAATTTGTTCACAGGTTCCTACGTCTGTTTTGAAATCACGGAAAATACGCGTTTGGCCCTTCAATGACATTTTATGAATTAAACACGTTACTTAATTTGTTCACAGGTTCCTACGTCTGTTTGGAAATCACGGCAAATACACGTTTGTGGCCCCCTTCGGCCCACTGGGCTGCGGTCACGCACGCCGCGCCGCGCCGCGCCGCTGCCGATCTTATCGACGAGGCGCCGTCGCCGCACGCAGCGCCGGGACGCTTGACTGGTCGCGACGCCGACTCCTCGCGGCGCTGCGATGTCGTAGTTGACGAGTGTGAACTTGAACTCGAAAGCACTGGGTGCGATTCGCGAGCGGGACGAGTTGAGAAGTTTTCTCCCATCCGTTATAATCGGTCTAGTATTGTGGGTAAAGGCCCGTTCACAATGCAAACGTAAACTTAAGCATAACGCATAGATGTAAACATTAACATAAGTGATATGGTTGCATACCCGCGGCCGGAGTTTGTGTTATCTAGGCTATCCGGGCTGAGTCGCATCACTGACATGGTGGCTAACGTTTCGGCCAGCGTATTGTGGCCTTCAGAGCGTACTGTAGCAATATGCTCTGAAGAAGGCCACAATACACTGGCCGAAACGTTAGCCACCATGTCAGTGACGCGGCTCGCCCCGGATAGCCTAGATAACACAACATAAGTGATAGACTGAAATATTCACAATGTCTAACATAAACGTAAGGAAAATTAGTGTTTCTATTGGCTGTGAGACATTCTATTTTACTATTGGTTGGATCTGAGAATCGATTTCAAGATATCGACTGTGTCCATGGCCCATATGGCGTTAGTTCGTCTATCGACTTCGCTCCTCTTTCGATTCTCGATTTTGAGTTAACGTACTGTTATTGGTTCATTTCTTATGTCTCACTTAAGCGTAAGCACTGAAGCTTGAAGCTTGCAAGCTTTTAAGTTGACGTCTGACAGGTTATGCTTATGCGAATGCATTGTGAATGAGTTCGCTTATGGACATACTCCTTTTATGTTAACGCCATGCTTATGTTTATGTTTGCATTGTGAATGGACCTTAATAGCCATTTGGGTGGCTCGTGGTCAGCGTTCTAGCAATCTGTAAAGCGGTCCCGGTTCGATTCCCGGTCGGGACGAAAATGAAGCGGTACCTTTATAATACAAATAGTCTCAGTTTCATTAGCTTTGCTACGAAAGAAAAAGCTCAGAAAGGCCAAATAAGTTAGGTATGGCGATTGGAATACGTCATGTTTGACGCATGTCTCCTTTATTCCTAGGCGTGGATAATAAATAAACCTGGGCTCAGGCCTCGGAACACCGCTACCTGGCTTAAGTCGGATTAATCCAACACTACAATTCCAAATACATTAATACAGTGTATGCAATATTGGTTCGAATATTATTTCTAACAAATTGTTCGAAGAATAAGTTAACCTGACTGATAATCGAAGTCAGGTCTCCTGACAATTCAGTTTTACGTAAATTTATCCCCAAAATTCTCCAGACCTAGATCGTGACGTGTCAATCGACGGATGTGAACTTCAAATCAATTAATTTTTTGGGATTTCAGAGTCGGATGTCATGAGAAGTTTTCTCTAAACTGTTTAAACAAGTATATTATGTTAATGAACAAATTGTTTCAGAGAGCAAGTTACCCTAATCGGTAATCAAATCCGAGACTCCTGATTATTAATATATTAATTTATCTCCAAAATTTCGCAAACCTCTTTTCTTTACATGGTGAGATTAATGTTATCAGAATTGATAAGCCGGAGCTTGAACTCTGCATTTGTTTATTAAATTCGTATCTCCAGTTGGCTTAAGAACAGTTGAACTTTATCTTCGTACATTTTATTAGTTTAATGTAATAAAATTATTTTCGAGAATATATACATTAATGTTACAGCAATTTTAATTTACATAGAAATAACATTAACTTAACTAAACACAGCTTTTATTTGCACTTGATGAAACTGGGCCTTTCATAAGAAAGTTTCGATGTGATCTGTGAAGAAGTTGGATTGGTGAGATTTCTGCAAATGATTGAGTAATATAAAATTGTATTTATTTTATATCACCTGCATTAGTACAGATCTAACATCAGAACTGTCATTACTCAATATCTGTACAAAAAATAGCATTTAATACTGAAACAACATAAACAGTTGGAACAATACTTTTCGTACGTTAACATTTAAAACCCCAGGCAGGAAATTGTACATTATATCGACAATCACTCACACCAAATGAACGGATTAATGAGATTTTGACTAATTATTTTATTTAATCTTGTCCCGTTAAGGTTTATTTATTAAGGAATTACATTCTCATATTTTCTTCCATTCAGGATTTGTAAAACAAGATAATCTCCAATAAGTATTTGTTTTGTACAAGTCTGAGAATTATTACTCCAAAAACAGTCTACTTCACTGCAGTAGTAAGAGACCTTCAAATCCTAGATTTAACTTAATGTAAAAGTTATCGATCGCAATAACACAGCAGAAAAGCTTCGAGTCTTTCAGATTTGTGGTACTTACGGAACCGTTAATGCTTCCATTTAATTTTTTTGTGTCGCTTTTTAACAACTTGGTCATATAGCGTCCACTTTTATTGCTTTAACTGTAGGGGGAACTGTAGGAAGAACAGGTAAGGTCAACACTAACAGACAAACACCATGCACGAGGCGGGTGTCGAACCCGCGACCCTTCCAGCCGAGGCAGCCACCGCCCTTCAGCCTTAGTGACCTCAACCATCCAGGTCAACATTTCGTTTTCTTTCTTCCGCTTATGAGTCTGTTTCCAGTCAGAAGTGTCGCAACATTCGCAAGGATATTCTCCATTGCTTTAAGAAAGTTAATCGTTTGGTACGTATTCTATTGTCAGTTTATAGCCCTTAGCAGCTCGTTAGTTAGCACGTTCCCTCTCCATGGCGCAACCAAGGATTCAATTCTCGGTCGGGGCAAAAATTAATTGTGCGCTTTTCTTGCAATGACCCAGCATCTGTTGCTGTGTGACGATGAGAAATCTCACTTCTCAGGTTGAGAATACCAGAATACAGCGTAGGGATGGCTATGTGCTAACCCCACGTACCTCTTAACCCATAGCCACAAGGCCGGGTCGCTGCTGGTCGGCCTAAGCTCGCAAAGAACTGTTGTGCTAAAGAACCTACACAATATTGTCAGTTCATTACTTAATTACATTAACATTTCATCAGTTGTTATCGATTAACTTCGAAAACTGAAAAAGAAAGGACCTAGCAAAAATTCCACTTCACAAGTATCAGCACGTCCATTTCAGAAGCATTGGATTCTTGGCGTATACCTAAGGATTTTCACTGTAATCTTTAGTTCTACTTGAAAAAATATTTTCCTTCCTAAGGTGGTATAAAGGTATTCTACTCTGTAACTTGGCATATTTCTGGAATGGAAGTCCATTGAAACGTATATGATCAGATCTGCCAAATTTAAAGCACCTTTTCATTTCACATTTCCCGACATTTTCCAAAACACTTCATTTTAGGTGATCGCATATATGGAGATATTCTTATATTCGTTATTGTTTAGGCTTTAATCAGTTATCACTTTGATACACTCCGATATCTATTCTATATTTATTTGTGATGCTTAATATATAAATCCCCCCTCGTTGCATCAAAACACATTTGCATGTAGTTTTGCATGTAATGACTGATGAGACTTTCAAAACTTGTTATAAAGGACGCTTCGACAAACAAGCAAGTTACGTTTTATTTCTAACAACACTTGTTACGAATGCACTTTCTCGGTTTCATCGGTCGGCCACATTTGAATCATGAACTGCGCACGTCGCGGCGGGGCGCTTGGCGCCAGAGCCCTGGCCGCGGCGCCAACTAGGCTGGCGCCGGGAACGGATGGCGGCTTTGTTTTCGTGTTCGCATCTGCACCACATGCACGGGATGTTCGGGATTAAAGTGTGGCGTAATTAGCGTCCAATAATAGACCTTTACCGCGAAAGCACATGAACGCTAATCCAAATGTCACGACTCGCCATTAGTCTAGGTAGCTTTCATTCCAAATTGGTGTTCCTTGTTTTCTTCCATTTCCTAGAATCGCGTCATTTTGCTAGATCGAGGTAAGTCCCTATACAGTAATTGAGTGATCTGCGACAGTTACTCACAGTTCCGGTTCACCAATCGGAACAAACGAGATGTCATTCGACTTTCTTCCTCTCTCCCTCCTCTCTCTCTCTCTCTCTCTCTCTCTCTCTCTCTCTCTCTCTCTCTCTCTTTCTCTTTCTCTTGGGGGGGGGGGGGGAACTGATCACTTTTTCGTGCATGCGTTCATCGGTTCATTCTACGAATTTTCTCAAAAAAAGTTTTTTTTATGAAATTAAAACGGGTTTTGAGTGATTTAAGACACAGAAGTGATAGCTTATTCGATTCCTCTCGAATCAGCACACATTTTAACCGGTACCCTCTAGGATATTCTGAAATAATTCCAGAAAAACACGTTTTTAATGGTTTGAATTCGTGTATGGAACAATTGGATGAACCGTTGAGATTTACTTTACTCTCTTTCCGGTATTTACATGAATCGTTTCAACCTTAGTCAGCAGATTGACGATAATTAAATGTAATTTTATAACGAATTATTAAAAAACGTGTTGAATAGACGAGAGTTAAGCACCTAAAATGGTTTTGGGGTGCTTAACCGTAAATGGGGAGTTTTAAAGCCACCTTAGGAGATAACTACATTCGATTGCTATTGGCGCGACGAATCACATGACTTTTTTTAGACGGATCTTTCTGGAATATTCTAGAGGAATACTAGAAAAACATGTGTTTTTTTTGGGGGGGGGTGTCAAGGCGCCAAAGTACTGGTGGTACAAAGTGGATTAGTATGCTGCCTTTTCAGTTCAACGTGTTCCCTTAGGACTCAATTCACTACATTGACGATAGTTTTTCGGTATATTGACGATACTTAAAACTACTAATATAATGAAACACTAATATTTTACTTTTATTGATAATTTTTTGTGGAAATCTCTGTTTTTGATGCTAAATGAGTCGCGCAACTTTATTGTTAAAACATTTCTTCTTAATAGGAACTTGTACATAGGACAGAAAAATTGTCAACATGAAAGTATCATCCTGCGAAGGCGCCAAAAAGTTAGAATAAAGGATATTAATAGTGTGTTATACACATTTGTAACTGTTTCAATACCATTTTCACTACATCATTAGTTCATAAACGATTGTTCATGTGTTTGCAACTCACAATACATTATTTTTGTTATATCAGAGAGAAGACACAATTCTGGTAAAAATGACATTGATGATTGGCGTTTATTCATAAAAATAGTTCCTTTTTAAATTGAAGACATTCATGTTCCTTATAAATAATATAGACATTCGTAATAATAAAAACGAAAGGTTTTGTTTGAGTTTTAGTTTAAAAAAACCTCCATGATTTAGAGAAAGTAGTCATTTATAAATAATAAATATACATTCTTCTCTAAGTAGAGTAAAGTACAGCTGCTATTATTTTTATCCACGAAGGAAAGAAATAATGAAAAACATCACTGACAAAAAAAGGAAGGAAAAACTTCATCGAGCGCTGCACGCAATTCAAAGGATACTCAAGAAGGTGAGAATTGTGTAACAGCCTCACGGCACATTCAAATGTTGACGGCGGGCGAAATAAGAAGAGAAACGGAAACCGAGTGCTCCTTTCATTTTCGTAATTTTCTTAATGATCTGAAGTACAGGAGAAAAGCAAATCACCATCTTTAAGCCCCTTTCGCCCCGCCCCTCCCTCTGGCGTAACTCATTAAAACGAAGGGAAGTACAAAGTGCAATTACTATCTACTTACACCAATTTATTTTCTTTCCAAAACTCTTGAATATTTATTCATGCAATTAGGAACAACCACAAAGTTCGTCTGTGTATGCTTCAAAGCGGGGATACAACCTATAATTATGGCTTGTCACCCAACATTTCGGAACTTGTAAAATTGGAGTTTGGCTAAAACCAGACATTTTACCTTCGATTACTTTTGACATGGTAATTTTGAGAAAAATAACACCTTTCTACCTCAATATCTCTATTATCATTGCAAACTAATTGGCATCGAAATATAAAGTATATTTTTACAACAATAATATTGAAATTAATTATACATACTTTCATTTCTTCATTTTTTTTGAACTACAATATTAAATTGCAAAACATAATTTCTACTCATTAGAAATAATACATCCAATCTTGGGTGTCGCCCAAGAAGGATCATCAGATTAGAGAGGGTTAGTAAGCTAATACAAAATATTTTGAAAAACATGAACAAATATTATTGCTCGTAGAACAAATAGAAAACGGAAAAAAAAATTGGAAACGGAAACTAAAACAGGAAAAAAATCTCAAGCCGAATGATATTTCTCGTGAGTGCACCTCGGGAATGTTTGCTTCTTTTGCCAAAATGGACAGTTCGCTCATTTAATCATCATACCTTACCGAAAGTAATAAGCGTTCATATGCAGGGCTGCTTACTGGCTGCCCACATGTGAATGAGCATTCCCAGTTACACCAGCAAGGTTTCCTGTAGCGTTGGCTGTTCATTTTTGTATCACTGACTACAATGTTCCAGAAGTCTGTTCGTTTCCATAAAAGCATTCATTAAAAATCGCTTTCGGTGTTTTTAAAAATATTCGGGCATGAAATATCCACGAGTCAGCTTCCTATTGCGAAATTGAGATCACACTCGGCTGCTGGTCATCGTCCTTAGGTCGCTCTCGCACGTGCGCTGGCTAGGGGGCTCCTTACGTCATCACATCACATCCTCCTCTTCCTGGTGGCTTCACTGCGCTCGCGCTGCAGAGTAATGCGGCTCTCCGAACACGCGTTCTCGCGCTCGGCCGAATGTTTGCCCCGGCGCGGTCGAGTGCACGAACGCGAAAGAGGGTGTGGGCGCGAGAGGGATTCGAAGGGTGGTTGCGGGGGTTGGCGCGGGGGTAACGCGGGGGTTGGTGCGGTGGTCAGCGGGGCAGTTGGTGCGGGGTCAGCAGGGGGGGGTTGGTGCCGGGATTCGCGCGGGGTTTGGCATGGAGTTTGGCGTGGGGTCAGCTCGGAGGTTGGTGCGGGGCTTGGTGCGGGGCTTGGTGCGGGGCTTGGTGCGGGGCTTGGTGCGGGGCTTGGTGCGGGGCTTGGTGCGGGGCTTGGTGCGGGGCTTGGTGCGGGGCTTGGTGCAGGTGTTGGTGCGGGGGTTGGTGCGGGGGTTGGTGCGGGGGTTGGTGCGGGGGTTGGTGCGGGGGTTGGTGCGGGGGTTGGTGCGGGGGTTGGTGCGGGGGTTGGTGCGAGGGTTGGTGCGGGGGTTGGTGCGGGGGTTGGTGCGGGGGTTGGTGCGGGGGTTGGTGCGGGGGTTGGTGCGGGGGTTGGTGCGGGGGTTGGTGCGGGAGTTGGTGCAGGGGGTTGGTGCGGGGGTTGGTGCGGGGGTTGGTGCGGGGCTTGGTGCGGGGCTTGGGGCGGGGGTTGGGGCGGGGGTTGGGGCGGGGGTTGGGGCGGGGGTTGGGGCGGGGGTTGGGGCGGGGGTTGGGGCGGGGGTTGGGGCGGGGGTTGGGGCGGGGGTTGGGGCGGGGGTTGGTGCGGGGGTTGGTGCGGGGGTTGGGGCGGGGGTTGGTGCGGGGGTTGGTGCGGGGGTTGGTGCGGGGGTTGGCGTGGGGGTTGGTGCGGGGGTTGGTGCGGGGGTTGGTGCGGGGGTTGGTACGAGGGTTGGTGCGGGGGTTGGTGCGGGGGTTGGTGCGGGGGTGGTGCGGGGGTTGGTGCGGGGTTGGTGCGGGGGTTGGTGCGGGGGTCGGTGTGGGGGTCGGCGCGAGGGGCCGCGCGGGGGGCGGCGGCGGTCCGGCGCGGGGGGGCGGGGGGGGCGGGGGGGAGCGCAAGAAATTGCGGGCGTGAGGCCGCGAGACTGACCGTGAGGCTCTGGCGTGGAATTTCCAGTGAGGATTCTACGGAGACGGGGTGGTCGTCGGGTCGAGTCGCGCATGCGCTTCAGCTTTATATAAGCCGCGGAAAAAACGCGAATGCTTGATTGGGGTAGGGGCGAACGGGAGGTCGGGGACAGGGACGCAAGTTGTGGGAGTAGTGGGACTTGGTGGGGAGCGCTCGTTTTCTCGGACGTCGCCCGCTAGCCCGATCGGTGCACGCTGTTGCACCACTTGCACGAGGTGCCGCTTTGAGCACTTGAAGCCGGTCGTGTTGCTCCTCTTGCGCGCCAAACGCCCGCTGTTCGCCCTCCACGCCGTTTCCACACGAGAACGTTACGTCTTTCCGGTACGCATGTTACTTCCTTCTCTCTGCTCAGCCGTATTGTTTCCTCATTGCGACTAAAACTAAGTACGAACACTCGTGAGGAAATGCAAATAAAAGCAAGGTTTTAAAAACTAAAAGAATGTAATTTGGAAGGTACTACAAGTAGGGAGAATATTTGAATTCTTAGTTTTTATTATTTAATTAATAATTATTTATTGGTATTTATTATTTACAATTTTTTATTTTCCATTTATCTGTTTGTACGTCTATCTGTCCCCCTATAAACCACGTTGTTGTATACAGCTAAGTATAGTTCTTACATCATACTCACGTTCGTCTCCGAAATGGATATTTCTTTTATCTGGTCACAGTCTAGGCCTTGCAATTTTAAAATGATCTTTTAAATTTCAGGGTACATTACGTGTTCAGAGTTGCAAAAACTGCAAAAGTTATACATTTTTTTACTCTCTACAATTATACTTGTATAATTGAAGATAGAGAAATTTTCTTTAATCTTTAAGATTTAGGTCTCTAAAAAATATATCATCATAATTTTTTCTATGAGTATTTTTGAATAATCGTAACCGAAATTGTAATAAAAGTTCAAACTCGAGATTTTCTTCGATAACCACTTCACATTTTTGTTTTACATTTTGCTGCTGTAGATGAAATTTACTTATTAATTTAGTATTGGGTCAATTTTCAATGAAACGACAGGAATTTCGAAAATTACCAAAGTGTAATTATTTATTTCGAGTCTGTTATACTACATATGGAAGCTAGAGAGTTCTTTTGTAATGAAATAATTTCCTCACTTTTAGGAATTTAAAAAATTTAACGTAATTTTTTTGCAAAACATTAGCAACTTTTGCGCGTAATATTGAGTGAACTCATAACAAGCTTCCATAAAAACGGAAACAAGACGTTTTCAGAAAGCGGATGTAATGTTTTTCTTTAACATTTTTCTGAGAGTAGAATAGAATGCACTAAATTCTGTAATCAGCATCACTAGTTTAGTGTAAGGTCTAAAATGTACTTACAACCAAGGTGTATGATTTGTGCGCACACTTTTGCAGGATTCCTGTATTTAAATTTCTTTTGGTAAGTCTTGTGATGTTTTGTTTATTAGAACCAAAGCATCAAAGATCCTCAGAATCATTAACACATCTCTACATAAAATGTTACTTAATCAACAAAAAAAACCTTAAACTGTTCAAACTTCATCACATCCGAAAATATCATAAGTGAAACTGGAAATAAGTATGGAACAGTGGACTTTGTAAAAAGATCTGCAGAATTATTAAAAATGTTTTGAAATATAAAAATATAAACCCTGCAATGGAGTTTGTATCAATTATTTGCGTTTAATACCATACACATCAAGACTCACCAACCTATTCTCCACTCACAGACTTAATATACTCTTACTTCTTCAAAAATATTTCTTCTTAATCTGTTCATTAACGTCACATTTCCAGAGCAGCTTGAAATGCTCATTACTGCAATTTTAAAAATTCCATGTCACGTTTAATGAAAATGGATATACTATGTAGTTTCTAATATAGTGTAAATCAAGTGCAACAAGACATAAAACAAAGCACTAGGGCGTGGTGAAATTCGCGATATCAGGTTGCAAAGATGGATCGTTACACCCCAAAAACGTTAGTCTTCAAAGTTTCCACGTCTATATAAATGCCCGCTGAAGAATATCTCTGGGCAAGGCAAGTTATACGAGTGCAGAAATCCTCATATATCTTAGTTTATGGCATAGTTAGATGTCCAGTTCGAAGCAATGAAATTGTTACACCGACCGTGAAATCTCTCTCCTCCTTTGAGGTACATAAAGGAAGCGCTCGCGGGGGTGCATTCATATATCATTATACGGTTCACCCTCTAGCTGTCTTTAACGCGTTTTTGTCTGATGAACCGCCATAATAGCAGAGTATTTCACGTTCATTACGGACACGGGATCGTCTTTCTGGGATACTTATCTCCATCCGCGCATTACAATTTTCTGCTCACGGAGGGGATATAAAATACTGCACATCCCGTAAGACTCATTTAAATGTACTCATTGACAAAAATGCTTTTGATCAAAAGCAAATGAAAAAAACAAGGACTCCATATCCTCGTTTTGAGTTAAGTATTTTCAGTAGTGGAATACAAACTCGAAGGAAAATGATGATGACGCCTTGAATATCAATACAGCTCTTGGCATATCAATTAATTGAGTGTAACAAAACTGAAGAATGAGTTGTTTATACGCCTACAACGAATAACTTTCGAGTCCGGGACATTTCCAATAGAGAACAGAGGAAGTAGTAAAGTTGTTTTGTTTTCATTATGTTCCAATGAGTTCAGAATTTTGTTGCATCATAGCCAACACAATTTTGGTTTCGAATTTCATTAAAAATGTTTATACTTGAACGAGGGATGCGTGAGGAATATTAATTCATATTACTGCTCTCTTTTACCTCTATAAATTACTTCGGAAAGGAGGATGAAAGATTCTTCAGTTAAAAGGAAAAGTCTCACGAAGTTGTTAGGAAAATTTGTGATGGAAAATGGCTATGAGCAATTTCATGCATTGAAAAGCTTTGAAATTGCCAAGTAATACTGATTATATTTTAAGACTTTTATGGGCAAAGTTTTTAATACGTATTCCACAGATGAACACTGTAAGAATAATGCTGGATTTTCTATTCACTCTGTAAGTCATATCAAGTTTAAATACCAGGAAATAAAAAGAGCGGTTGTGATAGAAGAGGGTAGATATTGTTTTGCCCACGGGGACAGTTATATTCCCGTTCTTACCCGTGCGTGTACGACTACTCGAGATCGCAGCCGCGGCGACCTTGAGAAGTTATTTGAGAGCGTAAACGACTCTTCCGGCTCGATGAGTAAACGACTAAAGGAGTAGTAGAAAGATCACGTGAGTAATTTCAGTTGCGGTAGCAGGTATCTTACATTGAAGTTTTTTACAAATCACCTTCGTTTATAATAATAATAATAATAATAATAATAATAATAATAATAATAATTTATTCAAATTGCAAGTGGGTATAAATCGGTGGCAGCTAATTACATAAATATGATAATATATAACGCTATATAGTAATATAACAATAATAATAATAACAACAACAATAATAATAATAATAATAATAATAATAATAATAATAATAATAATAATAATAATAATAATAATAATAATAATAATAATAATATAAAAACTGATGGTACTCCACAATATTATTAAGAAATAATTTATTTTTGTGGTTTGATTCCTTCATAATTCATATTACACACGTATTTTTATTTCAAACTTGTTTAATTGATGCGAAGAAGAGTTCAATTATAGCTTACATAGAAAAAAAGCATACGAACTGTTATTACATGCGCTTATTAAATGGAGTAAAGATTAATTCTTAAAGAAAATTGTTCATAATAATAATTATATAGAAAATTCTAATTGACATATTTTCATTAAGAGGTCTTCTGTAATTGGAAGAATGGTTTGAGCATTACTCAAAAGGAGAGTACTTTTCAAAAATATATGCTAAGCTACTTTAGCTGTCTTTAGAGAAGAAGCAAATGACTCGCAAGCTTAAGTGAACCGAAACATGCATTATAATAGAAAGTAGATTTTCCGGGCTGGTAGGCCGTGGTCCAGTTGGCATAGTTGGGCCAACTATGCCAACTGGACCACGGCCTACCAGCCCGGAAAATCTACTTTCTATTGACTCCGGCCGTGAAAGTCTACGATACTATATATGCATTATAATGTTTGCAGAAGATGTAAGAACATAATTTTTTAGCGGAACTTATTAAACTTGATGAATTTGATACACAGAATCGATCGTTCAGCTGACTGCACATCAGAGATCAATTAATTTTGATTGGAAATTAGTAGATATTCTCAGTATCAATGTCTAATAATTATGGAGTAGCCAATATACAAAAGTCCCTCTCAGAAGTTTGAACAACAATATTCTATTTTTAAGTTAAAAAATTTGAAATTACAATATAGAGTTCATATTTGCGTGTTTTTGATTTTAATGATCTAAGCTTTGTAAAATAAACTTTAATAAAAAAAATATTTACTTCTCTTGTCATGTGGGGTTACACGTAAGAAATTGATGTTTATTTTCCGTATCATTCCTTTTACCAACGTGTCAACTAGGCACTGCTGCTATGAAGCATTCGAGAGGCAGAAACTAATGCAATGCATCGTCGTCGCATTGCGTGGAATTTCTCGGCGTTGATGTCGTGTGTCTACCTTTCGCTTTGTGTTGCGGGCGAATCTGTTGTTTTTCCCCACGGTTTGCGTCCAACTCTGTGATGAAATTTAATGTCCCTTGTGATGAGCAAATATTCACATTGAGAAATAGCGAACCAATTATTAACATTCCGATACTTTTCATTTAATTGTAACAAGTTTCAAGATGGTTGTCCAACTTTTCAGCCCATAAATTAATTAAGAATTGTCAGGAAGAATTGTGCCCGCTTGAACTTACTTTACTCTAAAATACTCAAGAAGTTAAAAGCACAAATGCCAAAGAAAGTTTTAAGAGAGATATTCAATACGTAGGTAATATTTCGAAAGTCCTGCTGTTCTTCAAACACTCTCCATCAACGGTTCCATTAACCATAGCAGATCTGTCGCAAATTTTATTCATACAATTACTCACACTCATATTCTTCAATCTAATACACTGACATCTGCCGATCTAACTAATAAAACCAGATCATTGTCATATAGTTTTCACTTCCGGACACTTCAATTCACACTATTGAATATGAACGATACAATGTACAATTACGCATGATGCCTAATAATATTTTGTGAGCAGCATTTTTTATATTAACCATCCCTGATTGACAGGAAATTGCCTATTTATTCTTCGTGGTTTTGAACAGATTAATTCGTACACAAATTCTAATATCCACAATTCTTCAAAACTGTAATAAGCTCAAAACATGTTGTGAAGTTCTTGAGCTTTTTGATGGCTTTCATGCATCACAATGACCTTTCCTTCCGGCATCTGCGCGCGCGCGTCGAGGTGCCGCGTGCGTGAGGGGGCGGGGGCGGGCCAGAAGGCGGGCGAAGCCGACCCTTCATAATTAACGCAGAGCGCATTTCTGGAAAGCGCGCCCTGTGCCGCCTGTGTGACGCCGCCTCGTGTAATATGAAGACGGATTCCCTCGCCCACACGGAATCTCGGGGGCGTGGGCGCCCGGACTCTCAGAAAGAACGAGGGACAATGCGCGGGTCCCGCTGTGGGCCGAAACGACGTCAGAATCATCCCACTTCAGCGTAGGCGTACGCAGGATGAAACGAGACGCGGAAGGATATCTGTTTTTTTGGGCCCTGTTTGCCATTGAACTTTTTTATTTAGGCTACATATAAGATTTTGTCATGAAAATTAATAAGAAATACCGCAAGGAAAATGAAATTTAGCTTTAATTCTGTAATTAATATATACAATTTATTTGGCGTTATACCACTTACAGGATTTCCAGATGGGTTGGAGAGTATCTTCCCCAAATGCCGCATAACTATTTCCCAAATGTTTAGTAGACGATGGGAAACAAAAAAGGAATGTGACTCTATTCATATTTATAATCGTTATATTATTAACTGTTCGGAGATGTCCGAACAAATGAGAAAATTAGATTAAGAAAAAATGAGTGGAGGCTGGGAAAATTTGATTCCTCCAAAATTCAGGAGGGATACTTTCATAGACCGATTTCGAACTGAAGGCAGACAAATGTAACTTAATGAACAAATGTGAATGAAAAAATGGAAGCATCTGAGATTATTTAGTATTAAGTATGTATACTGAAGGAATCTCATCTTCAGTTTCCAAAGCCAAATAAATGGAAGCAAAAATCTGGGACGGTAGACAAAACGCTAGCTCAAAGAAGCTGTTCCAACTGTCAATGAATTACATCATTAATACAATAGAAAACGTATATCGGTCGATCTGGACGATTGTAATCGCTAAGGTAGGCTTGTAGTGTCAATCTCATTTCAATGAGTTCTGGGTTCGAATACCGCTTAGACATGGTTGTTTACCCATGTGTTCTGAGTTGATGGGTTTTCCCAACCATCATGCACCATCTTTAGAACCACGTCCTTTCACTTCCAACCTCCCTAAGTGGTGAAGAAGCTTGCTTGCGTTGAAGACAACGTAATACTCTGGCAGTGCTATTCGTTGATCCTATTGTGTGGTATGACCCGGCACCATGACAGTCACTCAACCATCCAATTACCAAATTCCTGTTCAATGTTCCTGTTTATCCTTATCCTTCATCAGCACAGCTGGCTCAGGGTATCAACTCATGTGCTCTGGCCGGAAGGTCCTAGAGAACCCGACGTTGGCAGGATTTTCGACAATGGTTACATAGTGTGACGTACCTGAATTGTCGGTACTTTCCACTGCAAATAAATTATAAAGGATGGGTGTCTTGCTCGTGAATGGGTCCCTTGAAGGAATCGATATAGCATTGGTAAATTAAAGTAATAAGTTCGTACAAACACAAATACAATTTATTCACCAACCAATCTGTTATACACATGATCAAATACACTAATACTTTTCGTCTTGGTACCAAGATTTGGTTTATCATAAGATTTTATCATACCTTGGGGCCCCAACAAATACCTCCGTTGTCTGGATTTCGCTAGCGTCGGCGGCGGTCGCCGACCTCCAATGCAGCTCGGCGCGTCCGGCGGCTGGTGGTGTGGGGTCCCCTCAGGCCGGCGGCGACGCGGACTCCTTGGCTTCAGCCCCTGGTATTTTAGCTTGCATTCCCGCCTAAGTATTCACAACTTCTCGGCAACGTCCATCCCGTTCCCGTAATATGCTTGGATAATGTCGTCGCACTTTCCCTCTAGTTATCGTTCACTGTTCTGATGTAACTGCGGAGCACGTGGTCATTACTCACGCCCGCGTCGGTTTCACTACGCATAGCTTTTGTATTGTTTTCACAGTATCTGATGGCACATGCGCGATTTACAGTTCTCTACGTCCCAACCTCTTCCACATTCTATTTTCCCGACCTATAACTAGCATTTCCATAAATCTTGCATTAGCTAATATCCTACATCACTGGCCACGTTTTTCCTTGTCCGTACTCAGCGGCGAACTCTTTGCAACAACGTCCGCAGTCAACGGCGAATTCTCTTCAACTGACACACGCTCGTAACGGCTGAATTCCCTACAACTCCTCGCTCGGCTCGTAACGGCCGAAAATCGTTCCCACGATGTGTTCGCGGCGGCGACGGCGGCGGCGGCGGGCCCCCTACCGCCGTTCGTCGCGTCTGCCGCCTGTACCCCGCAGTTCAAAATGAGCTCTAATTTCTTATGCTAAATGTTTCTAATTTGCATAAAGAAACGCTCCGTGTTTCAATAGCTAAGTAGAATTTTAGTCTGTAGAAGAATTCCTGCGGTCAGCTGCCCTGGTCGGTAGATTTCCGTGGTTTCTCCGATTAACACCTGGCGAATGCCGGAGCAGTTCCCTAAGAAAAGGATCACGGACCGCATGCGATCTTTCCTTGTCCTATGCGCATCTTTACGTACACTCATATGCACTACTAGACCAGGCGTAAGCTTAAAGCTGCTCCCGGCTGAGGCGGTATCCACTGGGGGGAGATACCTATTTAAGGAAAACCCCGCAAGCTGACGTAGGTCGGCGCCGGATCTCACCAGTCGCCGGGAGAAGATCATCGTCACCTTGCGAGACAAAAACCTGCATTACTAACGACCTTAGCTGTCGGGATCACTTGGCGCGCCCGGAATCACTTGTCAATCAATCCTTATCCTTCCTTACCAGACAGATAATTACAGGTTAGCGTAACTGAGGTAGCCTTATGGGGTTAGCAGACACCTTCTATCCAACCCCTCTCCTTGGCAGCGCCGTACTTTTTGAAAAGAAAAAAAACGGAGAAGGTATTACGGTAGTCTTTGGGGCAATGCGCTGCGTGCGGGCGAGAAGGGAGATGGTCCTGACCCGACACCAAGTCGAATGGAATAATAAAAGGAAGACTAACAGCCAACCGGAAACCCGCGACGTAGATACGTAACGAGAGAGTGAGTGTGTCGAGAAAGAGACTAGAGAATATGGAGAGTATCGAAAAGGGCAGTTCACCACAAGCACTGTGAGTCTAGCGTTACCCCAACTCAAAAGAATTGTGTTGGGCAGAGGAAACGTGGGTCACGTAAGAAACTTAAGAGGAGGAAACGTAAAGATCCCGAATTTTGCCGTTATGAAATGACCGCATGTCGCCTGTGAAGTATGTTTTTTTCAAGCACACAATGAGGTACGGTTCTAAAGGTACCAATTTTTGTCTGTTCTCTTTCAAGTAGATTCAATGGTTCATCATCTTTTACAGAATTAATGGAATTTTCACCAGTATTCCAAGAGCATCATTTACAATTAACAGGTCCATTTCGTAAATCGTCATTTCGCTCATTGTCTCCTGGAAGTTATGCATTCGTAGGTAACGGGTTTTACCTTTTGGCTAAGTGGCTGGGTCCATTTCGGTCCATTGTGCTCCGCACAGAAGACGAACACGACGGCGCGGAATGAAATGTGTAAACTTGCTTCATTTGGCTGCCAACCATGTTACCAGGGTGGAAACACCGGTTTCCCCAAGAGCTGTGAAGTTAATCTATGTTGAACCCGATACATGGGAGGCTGGCCTCCCGTGAACCCGGATCGTACCAGCATGGAAAGTGGCGGAATTCAAGAGGTACGAAACCTTTCCGAGAAAGGGCAACAACGGAAACTTTGTAAGTAGTGGCAGAAACCGATTCCGTGGCTTGTACGTTTTATGTTAATGTTGCATTAGCATAATGGTATTTTATATCAGAAAATTCATGTTTTTAAATTTTCAACAAAGAGCATAATAAAACATGTTTCTTGATCAATAGTGCAATCGATGAAAATAATGATTCTATAGGAAGCAATTAGAGATGAAGATTATTTATTTACATTAGAGAAACAATTGTTTCAAGTAATTCATATTACATCTTAAACTTGAGAAAAAGGCAATTTGATCTCGAATATTTCCATACCAGTTTCAAGTGAACAAAATTCGGATTATGCAAATAGCGGTTGCTGAACTTTTCTTCAGGTGCAAAATTCAAGATTCTTATAGAATTTCATTTTTGCTTTTTTCCATTATTTTGCAGACGTTCAAAACGCTTATTTTTCTTAACGATGTATTACAGAATTTACTTATTATAAGGCTTGATTACGTAATAAGTAAGGTATGTGAGATACAATTCTCTTCATGAAGAGTTATCAACAAATATTGAATGTTCAATAATTCTTAAGATCCTATTTTTCACATCTTAACTCGCACGTGGCAAACCAATCACGCCATCAGTATAGAGAAAGCTTCAGATAGCGGAAGTTAGAGATAACTTGGTCTGCAGGGGGACAGTCGACCTTCCACCGCGACCCCATAGCTACGTAAGAAGTGGCAAACTTGCATGAAGGCACTGAGCGGATGGAAACAGCTGTTCGACACGTGTCAGGAGGACAGGAACGAGGACCGCAGAGCAAACGCGTGCCAGTTGGTCTATGAACCCTTTTTTTTGCAAGGAGTGAGAGAACGAAAGAAAAGTTATTTGCGACATTTTTATCTAAATAATATTGTCGGCTACAGCACAAACCTTTCTATTGTTTTCATTCGTTTGTGTCAGCTACTAGATGTTTACAGAGAAATATTTGCCAGATGCGAGAATAGTGCGACTTCCTTTATCAATGAACTGTGTCAGTTTCAACAAATTATTCTTCTTCTGTGTCAATTTTAATGGTTTTTATTTAACAATCATATATTTATTTTTTTGTTTTAATATTTATTTTAATTGAAAAAACAAACGAAGAAAATCTCAATGACGACAATTTTCGTAAATCTCGACAAATACTTTATATATATATATATATATATATATATATATATATATATATATATATTACTAACTGTAAAATGAACGAGAATTCTAAGAACGCAGTTATTAAAATATTTTTAATTACTTCGTGCATTCGTAAAATAACGTGTGAACATAAATACTCTGCATCATACTTAGCAAGCTCCTCGAGCACATTAAAAATACATATATTCATTTCTGTAAGAATTTTCCTATGTTTACGTAAAGTTGTTTATTTGCACTTTAATTACCTCTCCTCCCTGGCGAAGCGGAAAAGAAGCAACTGTAACGAACCCAGGGGAGTCACGTCCCTGCAGCGGTTCGTTAGCACACTGCGTGCTCACAAGTACCTTAAGCTCCAAGTTCACGTTCATGTTCTATCTAAAGCCGAAGTCTTCATAAACACTGAAGCTCGTAAGGGCAATAGGCACTCCCTTCAGGAGACGCAGCTCCCGTGAAACGCTCCGATGGCGAATAGCAAAGCAGTGGCAAGCGTGACATAAAGCTGTTCAAGACACAAATAAACAAGTTGACACTATAAAAGTATTTTCATTGCAAAAAATATTATACACAAAAAAACACGGCGCAAACTGAACCCATAACCAAAGCAGTTTAATGCTTTGTCAGTAGTAAAGCTGAAACGAGTATTGTTTAATTTCTAGATATTCAATTTTAAGATAACATAATTTCGTGAAACATGCTCTGAATTTCCACACATAGAAATCACTCGAAATGTAAAGAACGTCTGTGTTTTTCAGAGAGTATGCATTTCTTTAATATTTTTTTTTAGTTTTAGATGACTCAAACATTCACTCACACTCAAGTAATATTAATAAATGTTGTTTTGAAAGAATTTTTTTAAATTATTCATTGAGAATAAGTTCAAAGACTACCTTTTTTAAAATTGGTTTAAATAATGTGCTTTAAAAAATGTGAGATAAAGATTCTCGACAACTCAACAGTTTTCCGTGAAAATGAGCTCAAAATTCCGCATTTTCAGAAACATTACAACACAGTTTTCTCAAAAACGGCTTCATTTTTTTTTTCTTCACCAATATATTCCTTCTTTTGCAATAGATAGTGCTAATTTCAATGTTTAAATGACATAGAATTAATTTTGCTTTTCCAAAAATTACACAAATATAATTTTTTTGAAAGATCTCTCACGCCTCTAATACGCAGATTTCCAGCAATTTGTAAACACTAATGCATTTGTGACTAGAATTGCTTGCAATGATGTAATATGAAGTTTTTCGAAAACTCAATAGCTTTCTGTGAAGAGAGGTTCAAATTTCGAATTTACAGTGGCGCTTAAATGCCATTTTCTTAAAAACAGCTGCAATTTTTTCAATGAAAATTTCAATTTAGAACGAGGTTTTACTGTTCTTTAATATTATTAAAATAATATATCGGTTCTTCTATTAGGAAGCTTAAAAATTAAGATTTTTGTAAAAAAAATGTACTTTGAGCGGCGATAGATGGCTTCTGGCTAGAGTATTGGGCTAGCCGAGACTAATGGAAATAAAAAACTAATAAGAGAAAGTACGTGCCATTCTGTAGCACCACTTGTTCTATGTTGAACAAATTTACCATTCCAATTATGCTTGTAGTTTCCATGGCGCACAAGATGACTGGTCTATTAACTGTACTATAATATCGTAATCTTGCTTTGATAGACAAATTCTTTTGATTATATTTTTTGTGCAAAAATTAATCGTTCCAATTTCCTTTTTTAATCGCAATAGCCATTTTATCCGCCCCATTTCTTCTAATTATTTCTCCAAAATATTTAAACTGGCCAGTAACATTTATGTTCCCATAATTTGTTTGTACTGTCTTCTTGGTGTATTTATGATAACTTGTCATAATTGCAGTTTTACTAAACAAGATCTGCGAGCCCACTTTTTCTCCTGTTTCTTTTAATTGATTAATTTGATTAATAGCTTCTTGTTCTGATTCTGCGAACAGTGCTAAATTATCAGCAAATGCTAAACATTTAATATCGAGGTTCTTGTTTTTCGTACCAATTTTTGCTCCTAAATCCCCAAATGTCCTCATGACTTTATACAATATCACATTACAAAGTATTGGTGATAGACAGTCTCTCGGGTTAGCCCTGTGTTTACTTGGAAGGGCTTACTGACTTCATCTAGAAATTTAACTTTGGAAATAGTATTAGTTAATGTAAGTTTTATTAAATTTGTAGTTTTTTCATCAACGTGGTATTC
Source organism: Gryllus longicercus (assembly GCA_038098605.1). Taxonomy (NCBI): domain Eukaryota; kingdom Metazoa; phylum Arthropoda; class Insecta; order Orthoptera; family Gryllidae; genus Gryllus; species Gryllus longicercus. The sequence continues at coordinate 81,156 of JAZDUA010001217.1, read as the reverse complement.
CGTTAATGTGTCAGAAACAGTTTTTCTGTCCACTGAATTGTAAGTTTTTTGAAAATCGATGAAAGAAATAAATGATTTGAAAATTGTATGAATATTATATTATGGAATTTATGTCTAAAAAAATTAAAGAACCTTCAAACCAATTTTAATACCAATAAAGTAAAAGAACCAAACTGAATGTCTACGTAAGGAGTTTGCCTAACTGAAATTCACATTACCCGAATTAACATGCCTGTACTAATTTAAATTTGTTAAAGAATACCTTCACCAAGATATCTTTAAATCAAAATGTTGTTATTTAAGCTTTTAGAGTGAATTAGCATGCTTTACAAACCCCTCGACATTATTTTCAACTTGTCATGTCAAATAATATAGTTTTATTTTTATTTTAAATATTCTTAATATCTTCATACTCTCTAAGCGTATTCCAAGTACCTCTTCAAGAAATCTGTTTTAGATTTTCGACATCTCATCACATCCATTATCTATCTTCTTATACCTCATGAATTTTTAACCTACATATTTTGCTCTTTCTACTTGCATGTTAAATGCAAGCGTTGGATCTTTCCGATAATAACCGGAACAGTCTGATTTAATTATACGTTCTTCTGAAACACTTCATAACTAATTTCATAAATATTTTGAAATAACTTCATAAATATTTTGCAACAATTGGTCTATCTTTAATATATTTCGAACACTGTTACTTCAGAACTTCTCCGCAAAGACCACCGCCATGAAGCAGCAAGTACAATCTGCTATCCTAAAAGACGAACTGTTTTCCATATGGAAAAGCTTGGAGAGCCATTGCTTCATCAAAACATCAGAAGCAATAAACCAACGTTTGAGCATTTTGCAACCAATCAATTCGTCTTTCATTAGACGGTTGCCCATCTATCCTCAGGGCATTTCGTGCGCGCGATGTATTTATATCGGAAGTGCTAAAAATTTTACTTCAGTCCCTCACTCAAGCCCCCTCCCCCCCACGCGTCATTATCCATTTATTTCTGTTCGGTCAAACATTAAAAACTGCAATTAATAATAATAACATTACGAAGTAAATTCGCATGAATTATTATTGCTTCGACATTTATTTCAATTTGCTTAATCAAATTTTACAATTGTCTGTTAACAACGAAGAGTCATAATATAGATTTTGCAGGCATATTTTATGTAAGTGAAAGCGTAGGCTTCCGCGGCCGGAGTTAGTATTTAATTGTCTGTCCGGGTGACGCCGCGTCCATGGCAAAGGTGCCGACATTTCGGTCGCTATTCTGCGACCTTCCTCAGGGCGTAATGCCAACGGCGGTATCAAAGTACAATTCGACACGTCTCCGAGAAATTTTCTTTCATTAGAGACCTCATTTGTAAATATTGGTTACGTGTGAGAGCTGAGAAAGATATGTATACGTACTGAAATAATAAAGGAGACGATATCTGTTCAATAAATCTATTTCAAATTAGTCATCGCTGACATATTCATTGTTTCTATTTTATCTGCCGCTGTTCTTCCTTCCCGAATATAGATTAAACACAAGCATTGTATGCCGCAGAGAACTAAGTAAATCGTTGTGCTTAATAAAACACCCTTACGAAGCACCATCACCTGAAAATAAATTATCCAAAGAGTCCCTAACACCTCAGATCCCTTTTAAGAAGTTCAATCCCATCACACCAAGTACAATCCACTACCCAAATGAAACAAACAAAAAAAACACCTTTTTTCCTCTACAAAAAACAGCTGCGACATCAATCGCATCGCCAAAACGGTATTAGGGGCGATGCACCGCGTTCCCGGAGCTTTGGCCACCAATCAATTCATCTTTTCATCAGCGGTCGACCATCCGTCCGCGCACGTGTTCATGCGCCCGATCTAGTTAATTCAGCCGCGCAAAAATGTTGCTCCGACCCCCCACCCCCGACCCCCTCTACCGCCGCGCGGGGCGACCGCTTTATTTGTGTTCGATCGCAGCGATTAAATTACACTGGCAAAAAAATTGCGGCGCAGCCGCGGCGCCGCGCCGCGCCGCTTTAAACGCCGCTCGTCGGGAGCGCGCGCGTATTGATTGTCGACGCGCGCCGCCGGGAGGAAGTTTGAACGCGATTTAAACCCCGCGTGGTTAGGGATCGGGCCACGCGTTTCGTTCGAAAGAACGATTCGCCCGTGGATCTCGTTCAAACCGGTTTAGAGGGCCTTCAAATTTACCACCACCTATTTAATGGGGTATAAGCTGAATGGGGTCGTATATGATTGCAACGACTTTCTGCGACTGATATAATAACATTATTAGAAATAATAACATATTAATGTAATAACATACTAATAGTCTAACACTATCTACATTCTAATTCATTTCAATCTCTATCTTTATCTTAATATTATATTAAAATGAAGTGTTTCCCATTAAACTTTACTGAAAACTCTCAAGATGATAACCATCAAAATATAAAATTTTACACAATAGTACAAGCAAGTGAAAATAAATTGTACGCATATTAATTTTGACATCATATTCAACTTCAGAAACCCTTGAAAATTTGGATTATCAAGTTTTAGACCTAAATATTGAGTCAAGAAATGTATGTTTTAAATAATGTTAAACCTACAGTTAATCTCCTTTAAAATTGAAAACTTCTATGATATACGGAATAATATAAATCAAATTAACTGGAACTTTAATGAGACTGTTTCTCACTTTTCAAATCAATTTGGGAGGGGTGCGAATTAAAATTCAGAAGTCGTCAAAGTTCTAAAGTAATCACAAATGTTAATTAAGGTAATTTCCAACTATCTAATTAGCAAATTGCTTAAGTGTTTTTTGTATCCCAGTGGTAGAATAAATCGCATTGAATTTTAGAAAGAAAGCTTCATGTGAGTAGTCTGTATTTTCAGCTGCTACGTTGTGCCGTTTGGCCACTGTACCTCATGCGTTCTTCTGGAAATAAGCACTTTCGAGTATCGTCTCTGAAATGTGACATTTTGGACATCACAAAAACATGCCGGGTTTAAACTACAGAAGAGCAAAATACGTTCTAGAATTAAGCTTTGGTGATTTTACCGCAAACACAACTCCATATCCAATATTGAAGTCCCCGAGTTTCATTTTTTGTTTCCGAACGGCTTCGAAGTACATTAGTCACTTAAAGAGGCTGTTCAAATCGCCTAATAAAACAGATCTTCTGCACCTTACTAATTTTATGCAGTTATAATATGGGTGGGACAGCAAATTAGGCAGACAATCTAATATATCAAAATCAATATTTGTTTGTTTGTATTTAATGCGGTGCCGTACTCTTCACCCGACTGCGATAAACCTTTGTCATCTCATCGCCTACACTTGTGCGAAGAATATGGACATAATACAATAGGAAGTGCCTATGTCTTTCGCACATAGACGGAAAATGGGTGCATTGTTGATGATGCGTTTATGAGTCAAGCGTCCCTGAACAGCTCTATGCATTCCGCCCCATCCTCGAGTATTAAACCCGTCTTCTCTGCATATTCTTCCCCTGCGATTGTGAAATTTCGGCCGGAGTTATTAATTGAACACTATCTCCGACAAGTAAATCAAATTTCTCCAAGACAGTGTTGTAGCGAATGCATGCTCAAACTCGAGGGAGAACATTTTAACAATAGGATACTTGCCAATCATGTCCAAACCAGGACAGACAAACCCATACTCGCGAGAAAATCTTTCATCTATTAAAACTTTGCAGATCGACGCGTAAAACGAGATTAACAATCACGTGACTAGTAGCGAGCGAAGTATAATACATTGCAATAGCGAAACATTGCCGGGTCCACTAGTGTTTTATAATCCAAGTCCAAGGTTAAAACCTCTGTGTCATTTGCCGCCCTCATGGAAAGCAAATTGACTGCATTTAACAACACGCGCGACTCCAGAAGATAGGAAAGTTGTGAAGAGGGAAGAGTATAGACGTTTTACAAATGAAAACGAATAATATATCTTTCCTTTGCGCATTCGCGATGCCCTTAAGGAAAATTGCAGCGTTACGCCACACATTCAACAATTTCAGATTCATTTTCGGAAAGGGGTGTAATTCCGAGCGTCTTTAAACCTCCACGTGGTGGGCAATGGGTCCATATGGGCCGTTGCGAAGAACAAGAAGGCGGCGGCGGCGGCGGCGGCGGCGTCGGACGAACCGGTTTCCGGGGCTCGCCCGCAGCATTCCTAACCCACGTCACTCTGCGGCCGCGTAGGGCACCGCGCGGCGGCTAACGAGCGCCGTAACTCCGCCCCGGGCACTCGGTCGGGATTTTGTTTACGACGGCGGGGACCAGGCTACTTCTGAAAGGACGTGTACTGTATGAATTGTGTGCCTGAGATGTTTCATGAACCCACAAGATAAATGATACACAAGCGCTCAAGAAGCTTATTGTGATTAACTGCTGTGTTCTTACTATTTCGATCACTACAGTAAAATAATAATAATAATAATAATAATAATAATAATAATGAAAATGTGTACTGAACGTAATGACGTAATTTATAAAATGTAAATGTTATCTCATAATTCTTTCGTTGATGTCTAATTCTTACTTAGAAGTATTTACTGTCGTATATCATACATTGTCTTTAATATTTTTTTTTCGAATGAAGATTTATGAAGTAAATTATAGTATTATTGCAATTACTCAATAACATTTCAATTACTCGTGAGACAAAATACAATTTAGGGTACATGATAACAGAATGGTTGGCAATATAATATAAGCAAAATTATAAAGAAAAGAGTTCGTCTTGCAATCTATCAACAAAACATCAAAATTACTGTTACGTACTTGCATACTTGACAAAATCACGAACATATAGAAATGTAGTATATCAAATAGTATTCAAAAAGAAATAAGGGCATTATTTGAAACCGTAAGATAAAATTCATACATTTAAAAATGTAATTGTGACATTTTTGTTGCAATTTAATACATAAGACAAGAAAAACAGCAATCACGGATTTAATACGATTAGAAGAAAGTAGAAAACTGCATACCCGTGAACAGACTACAATCTGGCAGGCGGACTATATTTCACACAGAAAACTTGATTATTGGAACCTGACTGTTGTAACTGTCAACGTTTCAGACGGTTATAACTCCATATCTGAGAGATGACTTGATTCATTTCTTCCGTAGCATTTTAAATCTGCATGGTGCTTCGACTTTATCGCGTCCTTTTGAAGGCTGTTATGCTGAGAATTATTACTCCCGCCAGCAGTAACTTCTCTCGAGAAATCCGATGCGAAGCTTGAATAATTGTGATTTACATCTTCCCTGCTTTCCCAGCAAGAAATATGATTCTAGGGAACATGATATTCGCCAACACGACAGCTCCAAATTCATGTCAGTTTTGAATCGTCTTGTTTATGACAGCGAAGTCGATTATACCTTCTCTTCCTCGACGTCCTAAAATATAAATTGAAAAAAATTGATTCCATGTTGCTATAAAATGAACGGAATTATCATTAACTACTGAAAAAATACTTCATTTTCTCATGGTCAAGTTAACGATTTTTGTTCCATCTTTGAAATTCAGTTATAGGGTCTCCTTTAAGTTGTTGGAAAAAATATTGTGATATGTTTCAACGTTCTTTTGGTGTTCTATCAGCATTTGCAAGATTCAAAATACAGAATGCACTAATTAGCATCAGCTGCTCTTCGTATTTTTCTTCACCGTCACTTAATTTTTTCTTACCCTAGCTTCCCTTTTTTGGTCTCCGCTGTGTCTTTCGTTTCTCTGCCGTTTCCTTCTCTGTTGTTCTATAGTTACTTCGACCAGTTCCGGTGGCTGGATTCGAATTAACCCCCGCCTCACTCTTCTGGCTCTATCGGACCCAGAGCCACCGGCCTCTGTGCACACAATAAAGCATCTTCAGGTCCCTTTGAAATCTCATCGAAGCCGCCAGCGGCAGCGGAAATAGTCGGCTTCAGTAAAGACGATATGCCCAACGCAATGGACGAAGAGGGCAGCGGATGAAGAGACACAAGCAGCAAAGACACTATGCAGAAGAATTCCGAAAAAAATGAAAGCATTATTATCGGATTCTCAGTGTTTCGTCATATTAGCACTGACAAAGGCCGCTATTGATGTTTTCGTTGTCGTGAATCATTTGGCAGGGGGAGGTGCTGATGATAACGGAAATAGTGATGATGATCATAATGACATTGAGACCTACATTGTAACGATTTGTACAAAGAAATTCATGGTAACCGAAAAAACAAACGACGTCTGTAGCAGATCTCCCGTAGTCTTCCGATATTTTTCCACTTGGCTGCTACTTTCTTGTCGTGGCCGATTTTTTCAGCGCGAACAGATGGCAAGGAGTAGACTCCCCGCTTCGATACCTGAAATACGCCCCTTCACGTTGAGCAAGATTTCCTCTAGGGTTACAGTTTCACAAGTCTCGTTCACTTTCGTCACCACCAGCGTCGATCTCTGTCAAGGACTGACATGTTTGATTTTTAGAAATCGCTAGTAGCGCTCCCTGGGCCAAATGAACCGAAAAAAACTTGAGATGAGGCTTGACAGAAGCAAGAGGAGATATAGAGTGGAATTCGCTTTTCTCAAATAAAGCAACTAAGAAATTGCTGATAAAAGGACTATCTAGATTATTAAATCGCTTAATTTATAAGGTTGTAAAAAGATTAAATTTACAGCTCTGAAATAAACGAGCTTTCAAAAAACCCGTCAATCTCGTTTGCAGTTCGTCTGTCAAAGATATAGATATCAAACCGGCCCCGAGGTCTGTTCCAGACGGACCGCCATTCGCGATAGAGTAGACTCGTCTGGAGCCCGGTGCTGCCGGCCCGACACTCTCCTGGTGACAGAGGGACTGGTCAGAGAGAAACCCTACTTATTCACGAACTACTCGCTGAATGCAGATTTATGAGGAGGAAAATCAAATCAACAATCATAACAACGTTTCGATCAATACGTTGTGAAACTTTCGGAAATAATGACGGTATTGTGTGTGGACTGTCATCATTCATTTTTAAAAAGGAAATTATTCATGAGCAAGAGAGGATTCTAAGATTCTAAGACGTATCACTTCGGCACAGAATGAATGTTCCAACCGTCACAGCCAATCAGATTCTCCATGACTGTCGCATACTGTTGTAACGGGTTCCTGATATTCCATTATTAGTAATAATAATAATTAATAATAATAATAATAATAGTAATAATAATAATAATAATAATAATAATAATAATAATAATAATAATAATAATAATAACAATCTTATGTAGTACGCGGCTCCATGCATTCAGTATATGGTCGGTAATAAGCGACTGCTTGCAAAATCTCAAGTAGTGTGGATGGGTTTCTCGCCATTTGCCGAGCAATGAAAGTTCGATGCTCGTCCTGACCACCGCGTGTTGGACGTTTGGATACTAAAGGAAGCGAACTATCGCATAGCACACCAGCTGCTCTGGTTTGGGTGTGTAGTAGTTCGCTACTTGGGGAATGTAGAATGTATAGAACCGCCTTAAGAATTAGAACCTTTATGGTTCATGAAATGAAAACGTATTGTCTATATTTCATTTATTTCAATTTAAGATGAGGAAGCTCGTATTTTCAAAAGAGATAAATTGCATAACTCTGGTTACAGACATTTCATATACTACGTTAACATTAAATTTATACATAATATGTTTATTTCATATTTTTAAACATTCTGTTTATCATATTATTATTATTATTATTATTATTATTATTATTATTATTATTATTATTAGTTATTGTTATTATTACTATTATTATGAGGAGGAGGAAGAGGCGGAGAAGGAGCTGTAAAGTGTAGAGTACTTTTGAATAGCCTTCAAGATTTGAAACAATTTTAAACAAATATCCTAAATAAAATGTGTGAATTTTGCAGAAAGTCAGAATTACATTATTGAGGAGGAAAAAAGTAGTAATTTTCCACAAATGGAGAACATTATGTGCCAATTGTTTTCAACTACATTCGATGATCAAACATGACCGGCTTTGATGGTACAGTGGTTTTCATTCCGGGGAACTGATCGCGGTTCATTCCGGGCAACAAGTTCGCGGGTTTAAACCCGGTCAAAGTCGGGGATTTTTGTGGCACCAAAAATCGACGGTGTGTTGGCATGTAAAGCAGGTCCCAGGAAAAACACTTGGCCGATCCTGACAAAATAGACTTCTTTAGCAATTTAACACTAATCAGAATTTAGTTTTGAATTATTAGATAAGATTGCGGATATTGTATCTTGGACTGCGCTATCTGGTATTCAAATCACAATGGCGCACTAGCGCCCCTGGGGAAAGCAATGGAAAACTACCCTACGAGTATACTTGCTCCGCATGTCTCACAAGAAGGCGGTAGAGGCTTTTGGGGATTCGCCTACGCACTAATCGGTGTATGGCATTAAATGAGGATCACAACTTGCGAATTGATAGCAGAAACTGTAGTGAGTATGTAATTTAATTTATCGCGTTGGATCAATCTTAGCTCTATTCCGTTTGATTTCTTAATACTCTGGCATTAAAAAATAATCATTCAACAATTAAAAATAGTGTCTTTTGAAAAGACAATTAAAATTAATAACTGTAAGCACACTCTGTTGATGTATTCTTGATTTCGAGAAGATAATCTGCAACACAAACCATTGGGAGATAAATTCGCTCTTGTCTACTCTCCTAGAAGGCGGTACGTCACTAAATAAAAATGTATACAGAATTCTAAGAGTATGTTTGAAGATTTAGAATAAATAATTTCCTATTTCTTTCGAAAATATCAAACTAAGTCACGCGTGAATCGTAAATATTCTTACTCAATTTGTTCTGCTCAAATGCAAATACCTTCCCGAAACACGTAGGGAAGCGTTCTCTAGAAAAACAGTTGACCCAATACAAAAGAACAAATAAAACGCACTCGATGAACGCAATGCAATTTATACCTGTCGCCCAATGTTTTCACAGTTACTAATCCATAAATATTTGACTCAATTTAAAAAAATAAATCCATACTAATCCAGGCGCGTGTAATAGGCTTTCCTGCAAACGCGCAGCGTCCGATTCTGTTGTAAACGCAGGCAGAGGGTTAACGCTTCACCGGAGTGTTTGCATTATCACACGTGTACCACACATTGGACTGCAGCCCGGCGGCTCCGAGGCGCTCTGTTTTAAAACCACACGCCGGAATTGGTTGAAGAGGGATGCGGCGAACGACGGTACATGAGAATCAGAGCATGTGACAGCGGGAGTTTCCAGCTCGTGCACTAAAATATTTAAAATTAACAAACGGATGAAGCAAATGTTTGTCGACGGACAAAAAGAGGTCCAAAATGAGATGTTTGCAGGTATTAATTTATTTTAATTTTATGAGGGAGAAATATCATTAAAAATATTTCCAAGTCTTTAATAATTTATGCACGTGAATAAGGGCCCAAAATGGAAGAAGTTTTAGAATTTTTCAACAAGTAAAAAGGCAAGTAACTGATGCAATAATGTAATAAAATTATATTACATTATATTTTATTATATTACGTTATATTTTTGACTAGTTGAATAGACAATGCTTTGTATTTTAACAACGAATCAAATCTTGCTTAGGATTTTATCAGTGATAGAAAATACAATGATGAGCATGAAATAAAAATAACTATTAAAGAGTAGTGACAATTACAAAAATGTCTACTAACAAACTGATTTTCACACATATATAATATATAATATATATATATATATATATATATATATATATATATATATATATATATATATATATATATATATATACTAGCTGACCCGGCCACGCGTTGCTGTGGCTAAAGTTTTTGTTATATTACATTATAGTAAACAATCTAAGAGGAACAATAAGAGAACATCAGTCACGGAGTCCACTATGCTTTTTCACACAGATGGTATTTGTAAAAAAATATGGTGATCTCCTTATTTGACTTTCTACTACTATAACCCTTTAGTACAATGAAATTATTTACCAATAAAGACGAAAATATTGATGTTGGTATACAAATTCACTGGATTGAGATTTGAAGGGGAAGTACGTTGAACACAATTAATTAAAATGTTCTTACACTTGATATTAAGCAGAAATCAATAGGTACAAAATAAAAATTTATCAGATTTATTATTTCCATTTAATTTGTATAACAAATATAAGTACTATTCAATTATAAATACTTTCAAATTCAATTTAATTTAACACCAATCGGTGCACAATGTTTTTGGTTAACCTGTCTTTAGCTAACACAAATATTTTAGACGGTTTCCCAACACGTGAACACGCAACATATAGTTGCCCATGAGAAAAACATGGATTTTCCAAATCTAAACCACAAATGGACATTGTTTGACCTTGAGATTTATTTATAGAAATGGCGAAAGCTAAACGAATTGGAAACTGTAGCCTTTTGAAGGGTATGGTAGAATCTGATGGTATCATCGGAATACGTGGCAGCAGGACCACTTTTCCTTTAAACTTCCCAGCCAAAATGGTTGCTTCAAGAATGTTTCCGGTGATCTTTTTGATGACCAAACGCGTACCGTTACATAATTGAGGTGGATTCAAATTACGGAGGAGAATAATAGTGGAACCAATCTTTAATCGAAGATTATGTGGTGGCATTCCAGGGATATCTAATGAATTTAAAAATTCAATCGGAAAATTTACACTTTCATTTTCATCAACAACAGTATCGATTGATTTAAAAGACATCATATCGCCTGGTAATAACTGTAGTATCTGGAAGTTAATTTCGTCAACATCAACGTTTTTGGCTGCCAAAATCGCCCGTTGACTAAGCCATTCATGATTCAAATAATTATTCTGTATATCCGGGAAAATACACTGAATCAATTCATTTTTATCCTGAACAACAGTGCAAAAATTGTCTGGTAGTTTAATGCATTGCGTATTTGGTTGCAGTTCTATTTTACCGTTCCCAATATCTAGTAGTTGTTCGGAAAATATTTGTGCTGATGGATCATTTTGCAATTGTACTCGCATATTTATGGTCAATCGAAGTGTTTCAACACTTCGCCATAAGAATGATTGTTTCAAACATGCATTAATCTCATCCGCGAAAGTAGAGCGAGGTATAACCGGTAAGGTCTGCCGGAAGTCACCAGACAAAAGTAAGATAGCACCACCGAAAAGTTTATTATTGCTGTTTAAATCTTGCATAGTTCTGTTTAATGCTTCAAGTGAATATTTGTGTGCCATTGTGCACTCATCCCAAATTATTATAGAACTCTTCCGCAACACTGCAGCTATTCCACTATTCTTTTTGATGTTACACATTGCATCTGGTTTATTATGAACGTCCAATGGCAGCTTGAATGTTGAATGTGCTGTTCGCCCACCATCCAGTAAAGTAGCCGCAATGCCTGACGATGCTACTGCTAATGCGATTTTTGGTTGCGACCGTATTTTGGCAAGAATCAACGATATTAAAAATGTCTTACCGGTTCCACCGGGTGCATCCAAGAAAAAAAAACCGCCTTGTTCAGCAGCAACAGCCAGCATAATCCGATCATAAATAATTTTTTGTTCTGCTGTCAGTAATGGTTCACTGTTCATGATAATTGTTGCTAAACTTTCATGGTCATATTGATTTTCTCGTTGTAAATCGGTATTGACTAAGTCGGTGGCTGGACGATTAGGTGATGGCATACCATAATGATTAAGTGGTAAATTTGAAATAAGAACACATAAATCCTCGATCAAGACCAATGCTTCATTGTACATCTCTGGTGTATAATCTATGTTTTGGCATTGATTTGTTTGTCTAATTCGGTGCAATATGTCTTCTGTCATACAATTTTTATATTTTTCCCACAAAGTTTGTGCTTGCGAGGGATAACATGTCGTCAAAATAATTGCAAACAACTGACGAATGTTATTCGGTGTTGATGTCAACGCAGCATCAGCAAGCGTTAAGTCCCAATGGTTATCGTCTTCTAGCAATTGCAGTTCACGACATGCATCCTGGTATGTATTGAATACTCGACCATTAACTGTTCGTAAAAATTCAAAAGACGTTGGTCCGGGAACATTCACCAATAACAAACGTAAATAGAAGCACTCACGTTGCTTTGGATGTACCGTGTAAAGTCTCCCCAATGTCTTAGCTTTGAATATGCCTGTAATGGAAGGATGTGGTTTTCCTTGTTTCCGTGGCTCCCATTTTTTACTGGATTTGTTCCATGTGAAATAACGTGGAACATCACCAAACACCAATGTCTTCGCGAATTGGCCAAAAACATCAGGTTTTTGACACAATGTAAAAAATTCAGTTAGAGTCGTTTTCGGAGCTTCGAACGCTCTTTGGAGAACATTTTTTTCAGTGAAGTATACACGTTGACCGTTTTCAAGATGTATTGCCAGATGTTGGACAGCAGGATCTCTTTCGTGGATGGGAAAGCTGAGAATATGCCAAATAGCTTCATTGCTGCTAATGTATCTGCCCATTTGGTATCGTGCTATTTCGTCATTTTTATTTATGTTTTGTACTTCAAATATGGCCAAATCACTGCCTTTGTTTACATATTTACAAATATACTTAATTGATTTAACAGAACTGCAAAGCTCAACATTGATATGAGCTTTGTAAGTTTTTGAAAGTAGTGGTGAGTATGGTACCACCCACTGATTATCAAACTCAACTTGATTTGGAAAGTTCGGCAGTCGCATTGTAAATGTGTGGCCACCATTCTCAGTACTTCTGCGGCGATACATTGGATAACCATCAATATCCGTGATCGTGTCATTCGTATACGGCTTTGGGAATTTTTTTTTACATTTTCCATTTTCCATGCACGGTGACGTCATGTTGAAAGCACCGCATGGCCCATGGATCATGTGTTTGGTGACAATATCAAATAATTCTTGATCAATTAATGGGTCTGGAATTTCGGCTGAAATTATTTGATCGATTTCTTCAGGACGGATTCTATCTTTAAGCCAAACCAAAATGTGGGCATGAGGCAAACCTCGCTTTTGCCACTCTATCGTATACAGCCAACAACGTGTGATACCAAAAATTGAATATTTAACAATAAAATCAATTAAGGATTTCAATTTTTGTTTAAACACACGTGCAGTTAAATCATGACGATGAATGGCTTGTTGTTCTGGCAATAGTAAAGTTTGTATCTCTTCCCAATTCGGATTACATGTGAATGTAATAAATAAATCCGGTCGGCCGTAATGACGTACGTAAGTCATCGCATCTTGTATGTATTCCTGCATGTTCCGTGGACTGCCGATGTAGCTTGAAGGTAAAATGAAAGCATTACCGATGTCAATGGGATTTAAATTTCCATCGATGTTTCCAGCAACAGCATCTCGTAAGTGAATATATTCTTCCGATCGTAGTTTTGCCTGGTTGAATCGAAGGAATCGCAAGCGTTCGCTTTCGACCTTAGCATACATATCAACAATGTATTGATGGAACAGCTGACGATATCGAAGGATATAATTGTCTTGATGTTGTCTAACCATTATTCGGTGTGCGTAGTAGTTCACTGAGCTAACTTTATTATTTCTGTAATCACCTAAAAAAATAAAAAATTAAATGCAATACGAAATTAAAATCTATACATACAGTAAGAAAGTAAATAGATAATTGTAAAATTTACCGGTATTTGGATCATACTGTTTGATATTAAGGTGATATTCATCTTGTCCTTGCCAAAATATCAATGGATATTGTAGTGCGTCATATGAACGGTGTAGATCCGAAATCGTACTGACAGTGTTGTCTCGCCGTGTAATTTTTATAGATCTTTTGTCAACTGGATCACCAACCATGATAACAGCAACCTCATCAACAGTTGGAGCGTTGAATCTACCAGCATGTTCACCTAATGGTACTTTGTCGGCTTTTATGACGATTTGATAATTGTCATTTTGCAGTCGTGGCGAAACTCTTTTGATCAATTGAATTAGTTGATTGTGATCTTCTAAAAAATTTTCCAATAATATCACAATTGCTCTTTCCTCTGCTTGTTCAATAAAATTATACAGGCACCGAGTCGTCACGCGCTCTTCACAATCGCCCATAAAATAAATTTGAAGAAATTTTGGATTGTTATCAGGCATTGGCATCAGTGATCCGATTTTATGGTACACCTGGCCTTGAATTTTGAATGTAGTTTCAAAATTACGTCCATCGGATGCACGATCGCAAATTTTAGTTGCCCCAAATGACGTCATTTGGAAGCAAGAATTAAATTTGCGTATCTTACGCAAAAATAATTTGGAATCATCTGAATTGCCAGTAAGAAGGGATAATAAAGGCTCCGGCGGAGCGGGTAGAGGTGACAGCACAACTTTTCCTGATGCGCAGCACATGCCGGCTGCTTCATTCCGAAATTTCAATGCCTGACAATATTGACATACTTTATCCATTCCACCGATAGCAATTTTTGAATGCGCCGAGTAGTTAATATCTGGTGCATATTCAAAGGCAAGCCGAACGAATGATGCACGTGTTAATGAGCGGCTGATCCGTTGCCTTTGTCGATCTAGTCCTCGTATTGTAGCTATGTTTCGTTCTCGTGCCGCTCTTGTTCTCGTAATATTCTGTTGCAGACGTTCGTCACGCTGTTCTTGAGATTCTTGTGTACGACTTTCTGCAGTCCTGATTCTTTGAGCTGCATTTCTTGTTTCGATTTGTTCTGGTAATTGCTGAGCTCTTTCAACACGTTTGCGTCGTGACCCTTTGCTGCTCGCGTTGTTGAGGTTAGATTTTTTCGGTGGCATTTGACTGAAAATAATAATAATAATAATAATAATAATAATAATAATAATAATAATAGTTTAAATATTAGAAAGAGGAACTGAAAAACATGTTATCATAGCACATTGAAATAATAAGTGCAAAATAATTTTAAATGGAGGTAAAATAATCTTAATATATATAAATCCGTTGCCTTTGTCGATCTAGTCCTCGTATTGTAGCTATGTTTCGTTCTCGTGCCGCTCTTGTTCTCGTAATATTCTGTTGCAGACGTTCGTCACGCTGTTCTTGAGATTCTTGTGTACGACTTTCTGGAGTCCTGATTCTTTGAGCTGCATTTCTTGTTTCGATTTGTTCTGGTAATTGCTGAGCTCTTTCAACACGTTTGCGTCGTGACCCTTTGCTGCTCGCGTTGTTGAGGTTAGATTTTTTCGGTGGCATTTGACTGAAAATAATAATAATAGTTTAAATATTAGAAAGAGGAACTGAAAAACATGTTATCATAGCACATTGAAATAATAAGTGCAAAATAATTTTAAATGGAGGTTAAATAATCTTAATATATATAAATCTCGTGTCACAGTGTTCTTATGATATTCTCTTGAATACGTTCGTTACACTGTTATTGAGATTCTTGTGCATGACCTTCTGCTGTCCTGATTCTTGGAGCTGATTTTTTACCATAGCAGCGCCATCTATTGATTACTTACTCAACCCAGTCGAACATTCACCAATAAAAAACGTAAATAGAAGCACTCACGTTGCTTTGGATGTACCGTGTAAAGTCTCCCCAATGTCTTAGCTTTGAATATGCCTGTAATGGAAGGATGTGGTTTTCCTTGTTTCCGTGGCAGCACAACGCGTGCAACGCGTGGCCGGGTCAGCTAGCTGATTGTTGTATTCTTAATATATATAAATCTCGTCTCGTGTCACAATTTTTGTCCTCAATGGACTCCTAAACCACTTAACCGATTATAATAAAATTCGCACACCATGTGCAGTTCGATCCAACTTGAAAGATAGGATAGTTTAAATCTCAAATTATAGTCGCAATTTTAATTTATTGCTAATTATTTGTCTGTTATTATTTGACAGTCACAATTATCTACAATTATTACAACAATCAAATTTGTAATAAATTAGCAATAAATTAAAATTGCGACTATAATTTGAGATTTAAACTATCCTATCTTTCAAGTTGGATCGAACTGCACATGGTGTGCGAATTTTATTATAATCGGTTAAGTGGTTTAGGAGTTCTTTGAGGACAAACATTGTGACACGAGATTTATATATATTAAGATATATATATATATATATATATATATATATATATATATATATTCTAACCGAACGTATACTCTCGTAGCCACCCAGTACCTATCTGTACACTCCAGGTGCACTGTAAGCACGTCGATAAGATATTATGCTCGTGAAGCGAGCTTAGAATCTCAGGAAGCAGGATCTTTGGGGTACGAGAAAGGTCTGAACCCTCGACACAATAAAAGTCACACAAATAACACAAACGAGCATATAATTCTCTTAAAATTTGGTGGTATGAACTGATGATAATGGAAAACAAATCACACATATAATTACACTTCCAAAAGAATGATTGAATGATCATAAACAAGCAACTTTTTACAGCCTATTCAACACATGAATATTTGATTTCGTTTGGAACTGATTTTCTGGATTAATTACTTTAAACCTAGTCACACATAGAATTTACACTTCCAAATGATTGAGTAAACACAACTAAGCAACTTTCTACAGCTTATTCAACACATGAAACACTTAGTTTCGTTTATAACTCACTTTCTGAATTAATTACTTTAAACCAGTACTGGGATTCCCTTTGAAAATCTACCACGTCTAAATTGAACTTACTCTAATTACAATTGTTTGTGATACTAATTCTAATTTACAGTTTCTTGCCTTTTAAAATTTTACATTCAATAATTGACTTGTGGGCAAGCGCACTACTCTTAATTACTCCTTAAATTACAAATGCTGGTAACAGAATAATAACTGCTACTCTAGAACGGTTAAAGGCAAGCACTTTATGCATTAAATCTCCCACTCCAAGCTACAAATTATGAATATCCGTGTCCTCAAATTTTACCACGTTTGAAACTGTTCTATTTCCCTGCCGTCGTGAACTTGACCTAATTCAGCTTTACGGGTTACCTCGATATTGTCCGCCTTTCAACCTTGAACAGCGTGTTGCGCCCCGCACCACGATGCTCGAGTTCGATGTACTGCGTTGCTCTCGCCGTCCTTCTGCTCAATCGTCGTTTTCTCGGCTGATTCGCGTACTCTTGCGTCTTCACTAACCAATTTATTCTCCTCCCACGGCTGCTATCGCCTCCAATTACGCCCAATTTACAGAAATGCCCCTTGCACTTCCTAACTGCGAGTGCAAGTACGTCGCTCGTTCCTAACTTTATTCTAATAATTAAGAACTTTCAGAGCTTTCTGAGAAACGGGCACACTTTTACTTTCCGCGTTATTTAATAGCAGAATATTTCTCTAACTCCTGACTATTGCGCGGATGACTAGCTAGACGTTTTGTAACGCCGTACACTCCTATTCTACTGAGTCGTTGCGGCAATTTCTAGCTAATCTAATGCTCCTATCAAATCTGCACACTTGCCAAGCGGTGCCTTGCGTGAAGAGCTGCAAACCTGACGCGTACCAGCAGAAGAGATGTTGCTTCCAGGCGGGATGGCGACAAAAGAGAGCTTTCGTATGCGCGTCAGCCTATTTATTAGCGCTGCGCTGGGGAAGTTCTGAGCAGCTACTGAGAAGGGGGGGGTAATTTCTCCTACTTCACTCCCTTCAGAAAAAACGTGACTCCAAAGTTCGTGGCTGCTAGTTCAAGCAACGGATACCAGGCTGCGCGTTTTGCTACACAGGTATTCCGACTGCTCTTCTCGCCGTCTGCGAGCGTAAACGCCGACGAAACTGTGCTGTGACGGGGGTGTATAATCCCGTTTCGGCACATTGCCCCCTCCTTTTCTTCTTAAGATTTTTTTCGGCGTCGAAACAAAATCTTAAGCTGCTTCTGCCTTCCCTCACTTCTGCTGCTTCCCCTACTTCTTCTTCCGTTTTCCTTACTCCGGCTGCCACTTTCCTTACTACTTCTGTTTTCCTTACTTCTGCCATTTTCCTTGCTTCTTTTACCGTTTTCCTTGCTTCAACCGCTTTCCCTACTTCTTCTACCGCTTTTATTACCTCTTCTACAAGAATTGGATTGATGTGCACCGTAATTGCTTTCCAAATTATTCCTTCTTGGATCATCTCGTTCATTACTTCTCTCACTTCGTCATGGTAGGCTATGGGGATAGGATGATTCTTCGTTTTCAATGGTCGCAAGTCCGTTAACTTAATCTGAAGCTGATACCGCTTTATCGGTTCGTTGTGACTTTTGACGACATCTTTGACGCTTATCAACATTTCGTACGACGCATGTTTTTGATCAACCCTCAATTTTTCTTACTCCATTGCTTTCTTCCTTATTTCATTCTCCTCCATTTCTACGCTACACATTTCGACTTCTGCGAATTCTTCTGATTCGACTCTCTCGTCTACTCGTGCATTTTGCGCCTTTTTATTTTCATCTTCCTCCATTTCTACGCGACACATTTCGATTACTGCGAATTCTTCCGATTCGTCTTCTTCATCTGCATGTGTATTTCGCGCCTCTTCATTTTCATCTTCCTCCCAAATATTTTCACCGTTGATCAAAACTTGCTTTTCTCCGATGTCGATAATAACGCCATGTTCCGCCAAGAAATCCATTCCGATAATCAATGGGTAAATTAATTTCTTCACCACCAAACAAATTATATCAAACTTTCTTCCTCTAATTGTTACTTCTACCATTACTTGTTTTCTTACTGGACAAGATTTCCGCCCCCATGCATCTACCATACGAGTATTATTGGTTGGTAATTCCAAGACGTTTATTTTCTTGCTTATTAATTCTTCATATAATTCCTCCGATATCACAGATTTAATTGATCCGGTGTCTACCAATGCCTTGCTATGCACACCAGCGCAATTAATTTCTATTACGGGACATTTCTCCCCTTTTCTTGGCTTCCAGTTCTCCCATAAATTTTCTCCATTATTTGTTATTCGGTTCGCAGTTATAGGGATCGCGTGTTTGGCGTAAATTTTGTTCGATTTGGGACCCCTTTTCAATTCGAACTTGGCGAGTTTCCCGGTCCCGTTTGATTTCTAGTACCGTTTTCGACTCGCGGACTCCGCGACCTTGCCCGCTGAAAGCTGTGCGCATTTCTGCTCGTACTCGGTTGTTCGCCACCGTGACCTTGACCGCGCAGCTCTCCGTCCGCCGTTTCTCCGTTCCGCGGCCTCGCGTCCTGCCCATGTTGTCGAGAATCACCTTTATTCTTGCTTCCTCCTTTCTTCGACGACGAAACTATCGTGTCTTGGACAACTTGCATCGCGTTGATATTGGATTTGGTCGTCTTTGGTGTCTGGTTCATGTTTGCAAACGTCAAATCATAGTTGCCTAATAAAACTTGAAATTTATCCACGTCTTTTATATCAACGCTTCGCAACAGATTCTGGATGCTTAACGGGAAATGTCTCGTGAGAATGCAAATTATTTCTTCGTCCGGCACTGGAGGAGAGCACATTTTCAATGCTGCTATTTTTCGTGCCGCGTAGTCTCGCATGGTTCCGCTAGCATTACGGTAATACCCACTCATTAACGAAATTTTAAAATTCATCTGCTGTTCCTTTCCCCAGTAACGGTCTAGGAACCTCACTACGAATTCTTCAAATGAATTTGGCATTGGGCATAATGTTTCTAGCCACGCCTTTGCATTGCCTTGTAATGCTTGATGCAATAACAAAGTTTTGTGTGCTTCGCGGACATTTGAAAGCACGAAAAAGCTCTGTAGCGCTTTAACAAACGCGTTCGGATTCTCGCTTGGATGCCCTGAGAATTTAAGCGATGCTGGTATGTTAATATTGCTTCCTCGGCACGCTCCCCCTCCATCTACTTTACTTTCTGCTATTTCTCGCAATTCCTGAATCTTGCGTTCTTGTTCTACGAATTTCTGCATTACTTGTTCTTCGACCTGGCGCTTTGTATCCGCACTTATTTCCGTAACCTTGCCGCGTACTTCCTTGACTTCCTCTTGTATTTGCCCGAAACGCGCCCTATTCTCTTCGTCTTTCTTCTGAATTTCCGTGGATATTGACTCGATTCTGGCTCCGACTTCTGCATGCCTTTCCTCGATTAACTGAGTACATGTCGCTACCTGCACAGCGATTTCTTCCCGAAGCTCGTCGCATTTACCCACTACTTCAGACATTATGGATTGTTGGAACTGCTCGAATTTTTCATTGAAAACCGTGGTCTGGTTGTCAATTTTCTCGGCTAGTTTTTGCGACTGTTCTTTAGTTTCGGCTGCTAATTTTTCAGACTGTTCTCTAGTTTCCGCCGCTAATTTTTGCACTATTTCTTTAGTTTCTTCGGATAATTTTCGCCCTTGTTCCTCCGATTTTCGTCCCTGATCCTCTAACTTTCGTGACTGTTCTTTGATGTCTCCGGATAAATCTCGCCTTAGATTTTCTACTTGTATTCCGATCTGTCGCGCAAAATTCCCTAATAACGCCTGCATTAATGTTGACATCGGATCATCTCGCGTACGTTGCAACAGTT
This sequence comes from Gryllus longicercus, assembly GCA_038098605.1. Lineage (NCBI taxonomy): Eukaryota > Metazoa > Arthropoda > Insecta > Orthoptera > Gryllidae > Gryllus > Gryllus longicercus. Next base: position 60,705 of record JAZDUA010001217.1, on the reverse strand, counting down.
GTTCAGGCGTGGTTTCGGTTGATTCGGTGCGATCCGCGGTCGTCTCGCGTACTTCCTCTGCCTCGTGCAACCCTAAATTTTCCATTCTACGAAGTACCTCGTCCCCCGCGTCGCCCTCACTGTCCTCGTCACTCCTAATCTGCCTAGGTTCCCTATATTCTTGATTGCCTGCCATTCTAGTGCTTTGCGTTGCCTTTTACCTTTCTAACAATACAAAATGCACTCCCCTTCCAAAATCACAACACAATACACTATATAACACTTCACTGTACACAGAAAAACACTTGCTGAAAAAGAATACAGTACACAACCAAATAAATACCACAAAATGCTCGTTTATTGTGTCTAGGGTTCACCTTTGCTTACTTGATTTCAATCGATCGCTGCCGCATGTAATGGGCACCAAAATATCTAACCGGCCCTCACTTGCACCATTCGACGATTTCAATCGATCGCTGCCCCACGTTATGGGCGCCAAAATATCTAACCGGCCGAATACTATCTTAGCCACCAGTACCTATCTGTACACTCCAGGTGCACTGTAAGCACGTCGATAAGATATTATGCTCGTGAAGCGAGCTTAGAATCTCAGGAAGCAGGATCTTTGGGGTACGAGAAAGGTCTGAACCCTCGACACAATAAAAGTCACACAAATAACACAAACGAGCATATAATTCTCTTAAAATTTGGTGGTATGAACTGATGATAATGGAAAACAAATCACACATATAATTACACTTCCAAAAGAATGATTGAATGATCATAAACAAGCAACTTTTTACAGCCTATTCAACACATGAATATTTGATTTCGTTTGGAACTGATTTTCTGGATTAATTACTTTAAACCTAGTCACACATAGAATTTACACTTCCAAATGATTGAGTAAACACAACTAAGCAACTTTCTACAGCTTATTCAACACATGAAACACTTAGTTTCGTTTATAACTCACTTTCTGAATTAATTACTTTAAACCAGTACTGGGATTCCCTTTGAAAATCTACCACGTCTAAATTGAACTTACTCTAATTACAATTGTTTGTGATACTAATTCTAATTTACAGTTTCTTGCCTTTTAAAATTTTACATTCAATAATTGACTTGTGGGCAAGCGCACTACTCTTAATTACTCCTTAAATTACAAATGCTGGTAACAGAATAATAACTGCTACTCTAGAACGGTTAAAGGCAAGCACTTTATGCATTAAATCTCCCACTCCAAGCTACAAATTATGAATATCCGTGTCCTCAAATTTTACCACGTTTGAAACTGTTCTATTTCCCTGCCGTCGTGAACTTGACCTAATTCAGCTTTACGGGTTACCTCGATATTGTCCGCCTTTCAACCTTGAACAGCGTGTTGCGCCCCGCACCACGATGCTCGAGTTCGATGTACTGCGTTGCTCTCGCCGTCCTTCTGCTCAATCGTCGTTTTCTCGGCTGATTCGCGTACTCTTGCGTCTTCACTAACCAATTTATTCTCCTCCCACGGCTGCTATCGCCTCCAATTACGCCCAATTTACAGAAATGCCCCTTGCACTTCCTAACTGCGAGTGCAAGTACGTCGCTCGTTCCTAACTTTATTCTAATAATTAAGAACTTTCAGAGCTTTCTGAGAAACGGGCACACTTTTACTTTCCGCGTTATTTAATAGCAGAATATTTCTCTAACTCCTGACTATTGCGCGGATGACTAGCTAGACGTTTTGTAACGCCGTACACTCCTATTCTACTGAGTCGTTGCGGCAATTTCTAGCTAATCTAATGCTCCTATCAAATCTGCACACTTGCCAAGCGGTGCCTTGCGTGAAGAGCTGCAAACCTGACGCGTACCAGCAGAAGAGATGTTGCTTCCAGGCGGGATGGCGACAAAAGAGAGCTTTCGTATGCGCGTCAGCCTATTTATTAGCGCTGCGCTGGGGAAGTTCTGAGCAGCTACTGAGAAGGGGGGGGTAATTTCTCCTACTTCACTCCCTTCAGAAAAAACGTGACTCCAAAGTTCGTGGCTGCTAGTTCAAGCAACGGATACCAGGCTGCGCGTTTTGCTACACAGGTATTCCGACTGCTCTTCTCGCCGTCTGCGAGCGTAAACGCCGACGAAACTGTGCTGTGACGGGGGTGTATAATCCCGTTTCGGCACAATATATATATATATATATATATATATAATATATATAGTGACGTTGGGTGATTGTCACCATACGTCTCAAACCTCCACGTAACGTGTGCGAACATCGAGAAATAAATATTCCCTATAGCATGCGTCGAGACACTGAAAACAGCGAAGCCCGGTAGCCGCTGGCGCAACTCGACAGCTGATGTGGAGGAGCTGCGACACACGCAAGGCAAGCGGAAAGGGGAGAATGTTGTGTGCCCACCCCTACGACAGAGGGTTGTAAAATAAATTCCCGACCGCGAACCTTCATTTCATCAGATTCGCCGCCCTTATTACGAAAAAATCATATACGATGCCTTTTTGTGTCATATACGATTCCTTTTTGTGTTAATCTCTGAAATGCTAGGGTGTAATTACGCAGCCGCTTAAAGAATAGTGATTTTAATAAATTGAGATTTTGAATAAATCTAGCTACATAATTGAAGCAATGTCGGTGCAGTGGGAGAGACTAGAACGCTTCATTCAAATAACTTGCCGTAATTAACTGAGTGCCGCACTGTACGCCAAAGGACTGCTTGTAAAACGCACATAACCCATTACGTTGTGCGCAAGTTTTCGCACGAAGGTGTACGCGACGGGAACGCGAAAAAGAACGAAACAGGCGAGATCGGGACGACACCATGCAGTCAGAAGCTAAGGGAGGCGAATCGCCAAGCAGAGGAATTGAATTATATTGAATGGAATTGTTTTATGGGGCGACACTCAGGCCACAAGGCCTGCTCTTCCGCCTGACCACGCACATTTTGCTACGCTCCTTTCATCTACTACCCGAGAAAGGAGATATTTCTTGAGCGAGGAAACAGGCGATTTGAATTTATCTCGGAGGCTTCATTTAGGCTTGAGGATCTTTTACATGCAGTAAACCTTCTAACATGGGACAGCCGGCTTTACTTCCCCTCCGAAGCAAGGTGTATGAACGATTTTTTTTCCATAAAATTTCATGGCTTTGATCGGATTTGAACCCGCGAATATAACAATCCGATAAACTAACAGTTACACCATCGCCGCCACAAACAGGAACGGAACGGCGGTCGGGGGTCGAGGGACGGGGGACAGGGGACGGGGACAGGGGACGGGAACGGGGGACGGGGGTCGGCGACAGGGGGTAGAATAGCTGGGAAAGGCATCGAACTGTCACACGACCGCCGACCACGCAGTAGCAAGAAAGGCCGTCTCACTGCAGCGCCGCCGAGAATTGCGTCGCGCCAGGTAACGGGCAGATTCCGGAGGGGTGGTGAAGCAAAATACTGGCGTAGGTCAGTATTGCCTCGCGGCAAGCAATGGGCACGCCGTCTCGCTCTCATGCTTGCGGCAGGAACGGCGTAAATTGAGACGAAGTGAACGGGAACGTTTGTGCTTAGCAAAACCTCTAGGGCACGAACAGAACCTTAAGAAGTAATTAATTTTGTGTTTTGTATCATTGTTCAAAGTTAAAGAAGAAGTTCATGAGTAATCCAGGATTTAAATTTGATAAAGGCTGGAGTTTAAGTTAATTCTTTTTTTTTAAAATTATTTCTACCTGCTCGGCATTTCTGCCTTTCAGGGGTGTTCATTATACAATATTTTACACATTAACTTTTAGGGATGGACATCCGCATGCGTTACCTCCTCTCTCAGGGGTCTGATGAAAACGTTGTTCTATGAGAAGAAACTGTGGATAACAGTTTTTGGAGTTATATGTGATAATTTTGAGGAGAGGGTGACAGTGGGTGGAATTTTTGGAAAGTGGAAGATGGGTAGGTGATTTAAGGTGGACGAAGGGAGTCTTTAGGGAATCGTGATCTTATTCTTTTTGATGAACCATACGTTTTACCTAGCTTGAATATTGTTGTACTGCGCGATTGGGGAAGGGATGAGAAGAATTTATGAGTCATAAGATTTATATATTCGTTAATGGATGATATATTTAGTTCATTTTGGATTTGTATGTTGCTTATGAACCAAGGAGCTTTAATGATCTTTCTGAGAAATTTATTTTGTATTATTTCTATTTTATTTAGGTTTGTTTTTGCGGCGTTATTCCAGATCGGGCAGGCATATGTGAGGGTTGGTCTTATTATTGTTTTATAGATGATTAAGCCGCAGTCAGTGCTAAGACCGGAATTTCTATTTATTATTGGATATAGTTTGGATATTTTTGCATAAGTTTTATCTGCTATAGATTTCATATGTTGTTTCCAGTTTAGTTTGGTGTCAAGTAGTACTCCTAAGTATTTTGCTGGTGTATTTCCACTCATCCATTCTATATTTGTGTTTTGGAAGCTGAGGAGGGGTGGTTGAGGAAGTTTGCGGAGTGTGAATATTTTTGCTTGAGTTTTAGATGCGTTAATCTTTATTTTCCAGTTTGAAGCCCATTTAATGAAGTTATTTAGGTCAATCTGTATGTTGTCGAAGGCCCAGCTAATGTCTGAGTGAGAGGTAAAAAGTGCTGTGTCATCTGCGTAAAGAGCAATTTCTGTATAGTCTGACTGTGGTAAATCCGACATGTAAACAGTAAAGAGAAGTGGAGAGAGGCAAGAACCTTGAGGGACTCCTGCATTAATTTCAAATATGTTTGAGAGACTTGAGTTAATACGGACAGAAAAATATCGATCTTTTAGAAAACTTCTGATTAGATGGAGTAGATACTTGGGAGTTCCTAGTTGACGAAGTTAGTATAAAAGACCTTCATGCCAGAGTTTATCAAAGGCTTTCTCAATGTCTAGGAAAACTGCAATTGTGTATTTTTTGGTGTGAAATGAATTTGCAATATATTCAGTTAAACGGAGCAATTGATGGGTGGTACTATGTTGAGATCTGAATCCGAACTGAAAGTCTGGGATAGCGCTAATTTTTGTTAGGTAAGTAGACAATCTGCTGTGAATTAATTTTTCAAATACCTTTGCGATTGAGGGTAGGAGGCTTATTGGTCTGTAGCTTGTAGGAAAGCGAGGATCTTTGCCAGGTTTACAGAAGGGTAAGATTATAGATAATTTCCAATCTTTTGGAAAGTGGCCCAGTCTTAGACAGGAATTAAATAAGGCGGTTAAAATAGTTATAGCTCTTTTGGGTAATTCTTTAAGAGCTCTGTTGTTAATATGGTCGTGACCTGCTGATTTTCGGGTTTTCAATTGCTTAATAATTTTAGATGTTTCGGATGGGGATATAAATTTTATTTTATCTGGGACATTATAGTCTGGTAACAGGACGTTTTTTGCAATATAATTAGTAAAGGAAGAATTTGTATTTGGGTTTGGAGTAAAACTATTTTGCAGATATTTACCTAACATATTGGCTTTCATATGATCCGTATAAGCTACATTTGAGTTGTGTTTCAGGATAGGAATGTCAGTGGTTTCTTTACATAGTCTTTTTATGGTTGACCAGAGTGGTCTACTATTAGGGTGTATTTGAGCTATGGATCTTTGAAAATTGCTTATTCGAATTTGATTTAATTTGTTTTTGATTGTTCTCCCTAATTTGTTGATTTTTGCTTTAAGGTCATGTCTGCGGTTGATTTGCCAGAGCCGTCGAAGGTTACGTTTACTTTTAATTAGGTTTAGAATATTCCTTGGAATCGGATTTCTATTGTTAGAGATAGGTCTTGCGAAAGGAGTTGTTGATTGTTGCAATGCAACGTAGATTTTCTGTGTGATATTAGTTACCTGGTTGTATATTTCATTTGTTGTTTGTATCTGTTCTGGGTAGTGAAGGTTTACTTCTAATAGGTCTCTAAATTTATTCCAGTTGACGTGCCCTTTCGTGCCCAAAACTGTGAAGGGATTATTAGACTGCAAGAGATTTGAAGATTTTATTTCAATGATGACTGGGCAATGATCTGAATCTAATTCAGGAAGTACGGTTTGAGATGTAGGTAAGTGGAAGTTTTTAGACACCATTATGTCTAAAATATCTGGGATAATATTACTATTGTACGGGTAGTGTGTTGGCTGCCAAGGTGCTATTACATCTAAGTTATTGTTTACTGCGAAAGATTGCAATTTAGTGCCTTGCTGGGTTGTGCAATTGCATCCCCAGTCTTGGTTTTTACTGTTTAGGTCTCCTAGTAGAATAACGTTGGTGTTGTTATTAAATATTTCCTTGTATTCTTTTACTGGAAATTGTTTATTTGGAGGTTTATAAGCTGTTATTATTGTGTAATCTTTATTATCTATGGTTACGGTGACTGACACAGTTTCCAGGTTAGAAGTATTGGGGCTAAGTGACCGTTGATGTTTGACTCGGGTTGAAAGAGCAATAAAAACACCCCCCGCTGCAACATTTGAAATTCTGTCACTTCTATATATTTTATAACCGGAAATTTTGAATTTTTCATTTAGAACCAAGTGGGTTTCGGTTATGCATGCAATATCGATTTTGTGTTCGTGAAGAAAAATTTATATTTGTGATTGTTGTCTTTTAATTCCGTTTGCATTCCAATTCATTATGTGATTTTATTTGCCATTATGGAAATGTATTAGCACTGACTGTACAATATTTTGAATTTGCGGGATTATAGCTGAGATTACTTGTGATACTATTGTGGTTATTAGTTGAGATACATCAGTTGGCATTTGGGTTTGCAAAGATTGAACCGGTGACCACGGGGTATTGGTTTTGGGAAGGGGAGGAAATCCACGAGGGCTAAATGTTGGAGGGCTACGAGAGGGATTGTTGCGTGGCGGCGGTTGTTGCTCTGACCCTGACCTGCGTTCATTTAGATGGTTTGAACGTGCTTGCTGAGTTTCTTTGAAAATGCGACAGCCTTTGTAATTGGCCGTGTGCTCCAAGCCACAGTTTACGCAATTCGGTTTGTCACTTTTTGGTTTTGTACATTGAGAATAGTGGTGTGACTCTTTACATCTAACGCACCTCGGAGTGAGTCGGCAGTTTGCTTGCGAGTGTCCATACCTTTGACAACGTTTACATTGTATTGGGTAGTTTCGGTTTGTTCTAGGTTGAACTTGTATGACGCAATGCATCAGGCGGTTTAAAGTTAAAATTGACTTCCCGTCTCTATTGTCTTTTATTTCTAGAGCACAAATTTCGATTGGATTTTTCTTTTTGTCAAATAATCTAGTCACTTTGGTAACAGGGTATTTGAGTTCAAGTTCTTTAAAAATGTCAGCTTCCGAGTAACATGTGGGGATGCCCTTCAACACAGCATTAAAGGTTTTAATAGAAGGGTCACGGAAAAAATAGAATTGTCTGTTCTTCTCAACACAGTGATGTCTAAAATTACGGTAAACTTCTATTGTAGTGAGCATGATTTTTAGTTGATCACCGGCTGTCTTGGTTGTGAAATCACATTTGACGACTGATTTAATGTCGGAAATCATTTGGTTGTAGTCAAGTACGTTGTGCATAATTATGGGCGGAATTTTTAATGTTTGTTCTGGAGTACTTGGATCACTGTCATTAAGATTTTGAAGCACTTCGAAACGCGATGAAGTTTGAACATTGTATAATGGCATAGAGTTTTCATCATCATTTCTCTTTCGTTTACTTACGTTTGAAAGCGTTTCGTTGGAAGTAGTTGCGTGCATCTCCTCGCTTTGGTGTTCTTGAGGCAGGGATGTTTGGGGCGGTTGCTGCTGCATTAACGGTTGCCCTTGCTGCGCTGTGGGTTGATTCTGTTGAAGCAGCAGTAGTTGCTGCTGTTGTTGCTGATGAAGGAGTTGCAGATGTTGCTATTGTTGTTGCAAAAGTTGAAATTGTGCTGTTGGGAGAATGCACTGATCGCTGTTGTTTGCATATAAGGTATCCATAGCGTTCACCAACACTTGTGATGTGCTGTGTAGCCCCGACTCGGGGCTACCTTGGGCGTTCATTTCGCCACTCGCGGCCACGGGTTGGTTTTCACTCACTTGTGGTAAATACTTATGATACTATTTGCAAAGTTAAACTGTTTTTGATGTAACAATATATAATATTTAAAATAGACACGTAGATTGCTGTGCAAGCGAAACTAGTTTGACACTCAATCTAAACACGCTACGCAGTGAGAGAGCTGTGGCGTACGATGTTCACGGCACGGCTGCTCGGTGCGAACTGAGTTAATTCTATGTTGTCTGAAGTCATGATTTCATCTTTTGCAAGATCACAGATGGGTTCCTTTATTTGCTGAGCTTTCGAACGTGATCATTGAATGATTACTAACGAGAAGTAACAAGGTATCGACCGTGCACAGGACATAATCAGAGTAGGAGCATTACTTGTGTGACCTAAATTTATATGTGTCAGTAAGACAAACATGTTTTTGGTGTCCGGATGGTGTCCGTGGGTCCGGGCGGTCCGTGTTTGGTGAACGGATAAAGTACGGAATTGAAGAGTCCATTTGCATATCCATTTGGAAAAAAACGGTATTGTGTTTTTGATTTGAAAATGCATGTACCCTATTATTTGATTTCTTTATGTGTATGTTTGGATATATCTTTTTCACCCAAAGAATCCCACTGCTCTGAGATAATTCAAAGCTCTTATATGAGCAATCCATCTGTGACTGCCCATAGGTGTATTGGGCAAGTACGCATTTGCGAGAGGCGTCTGTATGTATGTATGTATAAACAAGGACTTTGGGGTACAGCGCAATTATCTCTTAATGTATTGGACTAATAGCGATGAAACGTATGTGCTAGCTTCCCGGGAAGGTCAGGAGTTCTATACGCTATGATTTACAACCATAAACCTTAATATATTCACAAAATAATTACTTTTCTGTACTTATTCACCTGACGTTGTATCACAGATTGAAGAGATGGATGGATTTTTGTAGGGAAGTGTTTTACTATGGTGAGGAAATGGTACCTTCGGCAGATGAAGGAATAATTATATAAATTAATGAAAGTTAGACAAGAAGAATTAGTATTGAAGTAAATGAATAAGAGAGAAATGGATGGATTTGAAAGTGTGTCAACACTGTTTTGCAAGGTTGTTGAAAATATAACAAAATAGGACAAAGAAGCACCTCTGCGACGCATTCTGTCAAATCACAATACATTGCGTTACCACAAATTACCTGTTACACCCACAAAACATAACAAACCTCAAGGGAGACCTCCTGGATCTGAACAATTCATAAGTACTCAATATAAAAGTTAATCCGCTTTTCAAGCTTTGAAATGAGATCTCAACCACTTCTGTACGTGGTGTGGAGGCTTCACAATCCCTAGCCAATTCTGCACAATTCATCGTGCGTATGTATGTACGAAACACGAGAAAACAATCATCTGTATAATAATCTATAATAATAATAATAATAATAATAATAATAATAATAATAATAATAATAATAATAACACGAAATGTGTTCAACACATAATTCGGTATGCGATGTAGGCAAAACAAGTTTCATTTTCGGGAAACAGGCATTGCAAAACCACGCTGAAAACAAGCCATAGTGGTTTGGAAAGCACACACCAGCAGCTTACTGTTTGCAAGCAAACGTCCCGCACGGCGCAAGAAACCGTGAGCAGCGTCTAACGGAAATTAACCGAGCGCCGCCACAGAAACGTAATGAGCGACCGCGCTGCGCTCCCGCGGCCAACGTCGCCAGGGCGCGAGGATCAACACACGCTGGACCATTAACAGCTCGCCTCTCCACGCACCCCTCGTCTCGCCGTTTCGCTCGTTATTTCTCCCAGAGAAGTTCTCGGGTGCCGTTCATTTTCTGCGGAGATAGCTGCGATAATGCAGTTGCAGGCCGGTGGAACGAATCTACTTGGGCAACTTGCTCGCAATGTTCACTTGAAATATTCTAGTTTGAAACTTGACTATTGTCAGTAAAATTGTTAGAAAATTGAAAAATATGATCGTGCACGTACACGAGTACAAAATAAATGAAATGGAACTATGTGAATTATATATTAAAGAAGCTTTAATTTATCAAATCTAAAATATACTCTTTTTAAAGTATTTTATACTAATTAGACTTGTGAAAACATTCCACACTTCTAAGTGAAAATAGTTTTATTCTAGAACCCATCTTCTAAACTTTCTGTTACACCAAGCTACGGTGTGAGTATATTCTCCAAACATGTAGTAGATAACCCAAAATATATCAATTTGTGTATTACGCAATACGAAATACTACTCATGTATTTTGGTGTTGGTATTTTGACTAGGGTTTTTTTGAGTTTTACGCAGTTGATGTTTTCAGGGTCTAAGATGCATTGTTTCTGATGTATTCAAGTTGAAAACGTGTGTTGCGGGTTGCGTGGACACCTACACATATCCTTTCACTATCAACCAGCAATTTTTATGGGCCCTATTGAGCAATAGCACTCTCACGGGATTTTATGCTGTTGGTGCCTTACAAACCTATAAAACAAATACCATTTTATAAGGTGTTATATATAAAGGCGATGGCAATATTGGCTGGATGAAGAGGTGGAAATGAGGGCGGAGATTAAGAATGGTGTGGAAGTAAAAAAGATGGGAATTGTCAGTACATGTCCGTACATGGCTGTACTGAAGTCCCTCTTTGGCTCGTTTTCGATGGAGTAGTGATATCGCAACTGACTGTCAGAGCTTGGCGGAACCTGGTCGAAGTATGCTTACAGAGTGACCGCAGAGGAGACGGAAAAGGGTCAGAGAGGGTTGGGAGGGGTCGGAGCGTGCTCGGAGAGAGGTCAGAACGTGGTCGGAGAGGGGTCGGAGAGGCGTCAAAGAGTGGTCGGTGTATGTTTAGAGATGGGTCGGAGAGGTTTCAGAGCGGGGTCGGAGCGTGGTCAGAGCGTGGTCGCAGAGGGGTCGGAGAGGAGTCGGAGAGGAGTCAGAGAGGAGTCGGAGAGGAGTCAGAGAGGGGTCGGAGAGGGGTCGGAGAGGGGTCGGAGAGGGGTCGGAGAGGGGTCGGAGAGGGGTCGGAGAGGGGTCGGAGAGGGGTCGGAGAGGGGTCGGAGAGGGGTCGGAGAGGGGTCGGAGAGGGGTCGGAGAGGGGTCGGAGAGGGGTCGGAGAGGGGTCGGAGAGGGGTCGGAGACGGGACGAAGAGTCGGAGAGGGGTCAAAGAGTGGTCAGAGAGGTTTCAGAGCGGGGTCGGAGCGGGGTCGGAGCGTGGTCGCAGAGGGGTCGGAGAGGAGTCGGAGAGGGGTCAGAGAGGGGTCAGAGAGGGGTCAGAGAGGGGTCAGAGAGGGGTCAGAGAGGGGTCAGAGAGGGGTCAGAGAGGGGTCAGAGAGAGGTCGGAGAGGGGTCGGAGAGGGGTCAGAGAGGGGTCAGAGATGGGTCAGAGATGGGTCAGAGATGAGTCAGAGAGGGGTCGGAGAGCGGTCGCAGTAGGATCGGAAGATGTTCGCGGATCAGAAGCGGTCGCAGTAGGGACACGGAAGAATCTGGGCTGGAACGCAGCAGGGTCGGCGGAGTGGGGGCGGCAGGTAGCTTGGACCAGCGTGGGCTGGCGGTGGGGACGGTCCTTCTCGCTAATGAGTGCGCTCGAAAAGCGCGCGGCCATTAAAACTCAAACAGCGCTGAAGACGCGACGCAATCGCCGGCGCAAAGGCGGCCTGGAGATAACTCGACTGAAGTGGCGCAGGCCCTCGCTCTGTCTGCCTCAACTAGAATCCTTTTTCGTCTTGTCTCCTCCTTTTTCTCTCCTTTTCTATTCTCAACATCTTTATACACCATAATATTTTCCTTTCACTTGCTTTTTTTTCGTCTCGATCTGAAATAACATCTGCTCTGGCTCATTTGTTGGTTTTACACTCTACTGTTCCACCTTTAATTGAATAATTTTCAGCTCAAATATTTTCTTCGTCATTCTCACTGCATTTTTGTGTTTTCCTCTACATCTGATCACATTCAGACGCAACTCCAAAATCTAATTTTTCTGTATTTATTTCTCTACATTACTTGCATATCGATCGAAAGTTCGTATTTTTTGTTCTCATAGATAGATTGTCATTTTAATTCAAAGATTTTAACAATAATCTTGCGATTACCTTTTAATTCCATCTCGAAATCATTTACTTTTTTTTCATTTTTCACGTCTCCAAATTCACTTGTTTCTCTTCTTTCAATTCATTTCTATCTTTTTGGCTTGACATTGACTCTGAGCAGTTTCATTTTGAACGAATGGGTCTCTAAATTATTCTCAACCGCCCTTCCCCAGTCTCCTCGCCTCTCTCCCTTCCCTCTCCCCCCGCTGTCCAATTCCCGGCACTCTCCTTCCTCGGCGCCATCGGCAGCGTCCTGCCCTTGGCAGCGGCTGCGACTATGCACAGTGGGGGTGAAATGACACCAAATGATCAAAGAGCAGATCTCTTTGTTATTTCAAAGTGAGAATTCTAACGGATGTTAAAAAATGCACTTATTAAATGAAAACCATACGATTAAATTAATGTCTGTTTTTAATTAACTTTTTGAGGGTTTCGTTTACAGAAGCTTTTGTTTCAAGTATCTGACATTTGACTGATTACCTTCCATACCTAAGAGGAACATGATTGCAACCCATATTTGCAAATATTAGCTTTGATATTTTGCATGAAGAATGAGATTTTTCTTTAATAGATTCATCGCTGACGTTATTTCAACAACGCAACAGACCGCAGTAAAAATCTCATTATTTTATAACTTTTAATTAACAGCACCTCCCAGTACAACATCGATTATCTCACTCCCTAACTCCAAATACAGTGAGTAAGTTCCGAATTGATTTTAGAGGTTAAAAAACCTCGAGAGAGAGTTTGGAAACTTTCTAAGAAGTGGCTGCGTGGACAAACGTAGATCATAGACACTTCATTAGTACAGAGCTCGGGCTAAGGGTTTCAGCGGACAGAAACGGTGCAGCGCGCTCTGCTTAAGTATTAACGATGCGACGATTTGACTGTGCACGAGGTGGGGACGAACGTTGCGGCAGGCGGGAGGGTAGCAGTATCTTTAAGAGAAGATATTACTCTACGTTGTGAAGACTACTTCGCAGGAAGGTCTGATTTTTGCCCATTGGGCCATCTCTGCTTCACACCATATAGTAATCATTAAAGAAATGATGATGATGATGAGTGGCAAACTCATTTCTGAGCATACGCGTGAGAGGAATATTACTTTTATTGTCCTAGTGTTTTCAAGGGAGATGAAAATAGTGGTTTTACCTCTGCCTTCGACTCTAAGGAGATGAGTGCTGTTGACGTAATAATGATAATGTACAAGATGATATTGAGATGAAATACGTCGTAGTAAGGGAAAACAACCTCTTTATAATCTTTGTTCTCAACAAACTCGCCCTACACGGGACACGAACTCACAGACTCCGCCACTAATTGAACAGTGCTCCAAGCTCAGGGGCCAGCGAGGCTGGCATTCCAGTAAGAGGATTGTGAATTATGTATGTGTGTTAGTGGGTGTCTGAGAGTGTGTACGTGTTCATGTGTTTGAGAGAGTATATGTTGGTGGCGGTGGTGGTGTTATTTATAGAATGTGTGTGTGTGTGTGTGTGTGTGTGTGTGTGAGAGAGAGAGAGAGAGAGAGACGGTATGCTTTGGTGGCGTATGAGTCCGTGTATGACAGAGTTTGGATTTTCCCTTGTTTGCACCAAGAACCTTTCGCCCGGCGTGCACGGGCCCAGTGTGCGGCGGGGAGCCAGCAGCCAGCGCGGCGCCGTGGCTGGGGCTGGGGTTGGGGTTGGGGTTGGGAGACCCCTCCGCCGCCAGTCGGCTCCAGTCGCGGATTAGGAGCTTTCCGCCGCCACTTACGCGGAGTTCGGGGTCTGCGGCGAGAGGGCGGCGGCGGCGGCGGCGGCCACTCTGATGAGGTTGGCGAGGTCGTCGGGGTGGCAAATGCAGTGTTGCCGTCACAGGCAGCACTGAGTCAAGGGTGATCTAGAGAAGCGCGAGCGGTTACAATGCGACCGAAAGTCGACGGTGCTCACCGGAAAGGAGAGGTGCAACTAGACGGGAATGAAAATGGTTTCGAGGAGTATTAAATGAAGGAACTGAATACTCTCTTTTTTACATAGTAGAATGAGAAGCAGTTCGGTAATCTTTCGCTCCCAAGCTTCTGGTAAAATGTAGAATGGAAAATGTGCCAAACATGTTGACAAAACTTGGAAGATTTTTTTAGTAGTAACCGCCTTTTTTTTCGATTTCGCGAAAAAATTCAATATGCTAGCACAGAAAAATTAAAATAATACACAAACTACGAATATACTAGTGTAGTGTTAAAAATTAAAATTAATTTGGGTATATATTCGTATGTTCCATATTTGTATCCCTTTTTCGTCATGCTTAAGGTCGTTAAAATAATAACATTGCCCTGTTAGAGGCATACCGTCTGTATCAAAGATAGACGAAGCTCTTAGCAGACATGTTAATCTTTCCACCTAAGGATATCAAGATCTAGATCCTACTTTTGGGATTTTAGGCTGACAAAGGCCGAATATCCGGATCTTTCCGGTCTCTTTTTCTCTATTGCACTCTCCGCACGGACGGCATTAATACCTCGTTATCAAGTCATTCTCCATCTTGTAGCTGATGTTCCGTTACAAGAAATAACGATTAAAGTCATGAGCCGTCCTAGAGGCGGTAATCAATAAATACAATCAATAAATCAATAAATGTATCAGTAAATGTAATGTATGTATGTTACAATCAATAAATAGCTGCAGAAGTTTCACATTTCCCCCAAAAAGTCAACAGCATTAAAAACATAAAACACATTTCAGGGGTGTTTTTCGTCACTAGCTTGTCGGCTACTTTCGTATTCAGTCGCTGTCTGGAAGAGAATTCTAGCGGCTGGTTGCTCTGATCGGTAGTTTTTCGTGGTTTCTCCGATCCAGACGAATGCCGGAGCAGTACCCTACCAAACAAGCCATGTACCGCGCGCGATCTTTCCTTCTTCTTGTTTGACTCTCATCCCTTACTTACACTAACATGCCCTACACTACCTCACATGCCGCAAGACCGATCGGGAGCTTAGAGCTTGTCCCGGCTGGAGCAGTGCCCCGCTGGTGGGAGGTTGAGGAAAACTGCGCTGTTTGGGGGAAAGGTCTGAGGAGGACCACCGCCACCTCCCGACGAAAAATCATGCACTTCACCTACGGGACTAATGACCTTAGCGGTTGACGCGCCGGAATCAGAAAGAATCAATCAATCATTGCGAGGGGATTTCGATGGAGGTCCCAAGTAAAAGTCCCAAGCAGCGCCGTCTGTAAGCCTCCTTGACAGTGGTGTCAAGACTGGATGTCAGGCCTACGAGGTGCGTCGACTCCTCGCCCCAGATTGCCGCCGCCCCGACCGACACGCGGCGCTTCGCCCCGCTTCGCCCCGCTTCGCCCCGCTTCGCCCCGCCTCGCCTCGCCTCACACGCTAACTTCGCGCAGACGGAAAGGCGCTTAAGCATGAAGCTGAGTTGAGCGGGGTGGGGCGGGGTGAAGCGGGGTGGAGCGAACTCGCAGGAGTTTGTGCGCTCATCACTCACCGCGAACGGTGCTGACAGCTGCTGCCG
The DNA here is from genome assembly GCA_038098605.1 of Gryllus longicercus. Lineage (NCBI taxonomy): Eukaryota > Metazoa > Arthropoda > Insecta > Orthoptera > Gryllidae > Gryllus > Gryllus longicercus. Next base: position 45,116 of record JAZDUA010001217.1, on the reverse strand, counting down.
CCGAGTCGCGTCGGGTCGCATCGCGCCACGTGGCTGTGGCGGAAGGCGGCGCTCTTTTTTTCTTCCTTCTTTCTGCAACGCGCGTGTTTTCGCCCACGCCACGTGCCTCAGTCGTTTCTGTGCCACCGCGCTACTCTTGCCCTGCCCGATTATGTGCCCCGGCGACCGCTTCCTCTTAATATTCCGCTCTGTTACTCGTATTTGCACCGTGCCCCCCGACCCACATCTCTGATTTTTCTGTTGTTTTTTGTCTCGACAGGTGCAAACTTTCCTGATCTGTCGCTTATCCCCAATGGCTGTCCGTCTTTCCGTGTTCACCTTACGTCCATCATTTTGCAACACGGCATAACTTGCATACCCATTTTTTGTCCACATCATTTCTCTCTTTCTCTCTCCTTTCTCTCTCTCTCCTTTCTCTCTCTCCTTTCTCTCTCTCCTTTCTCTCTCTCCTTTCTCTCTCTCCTTTCTCTCTCTCTCCTTTCTCTCTCTCCTTTCTCTCTCTCTCTCCTTTCTCTCTCTCTCCTTTCTCTCTCTCTCCTTTCTCTCTCTCCTTTCTCTTTCTCACTCTCTCTGTGTGTCTGTCTCTCACTCTCTCTGTGTGTCTGTCTCTCACTCTCTCTGTGTGACTGTCTCTCACTCTCTCTGTGTGTCTCTCTGTGTCTGTCTCTCTCTGTGTCTGTCTCTCTCTGGGTCTGTCTCTCTCTGTGTCTGTCTCTCTCTGTGTCTGTCTCTCTCTGTGTCTGTCTCTCTCTGTCTGTCTATCTGTCTCTCTCTGTGTCTGTCTGTCTCTCTGTGTCTGTCTGTCTCTCTCTCTCTTCGTGTGCGTGTTGCTCTCTTTTGTCTGGTAGCTGCGGTTTTACAATCGCTTACCTCTCCTCCAGCTCCTGCAGTTGACACCTCTCACGGACGTCCTCCCAAACGACACATAGCAAGACGATGATTCATCTAGTGAACGGGCGACACATCTGAACGTCGATATTCTTGAATGAAGAGTCTCCCAGGTGACAACTCACTTCGGCAACATCGTTCACCTGGCTCATACTTCAAACGGATTCTAGTATATTTTTGTAAATAATCCTTGCGGGGTATTTGAATGTCGAAGACTACTTTCTCAACATTTCTTTCTCTCAAAATTTTATAAAAAGGAAAACACTTCTATAACGTTTTTACTTGATTTTACTTTAAATACCGAACCCACAATTAAATTACATTTTAACTCAAGCATAAATCAAGAAGCGCGTTACTTTAATTTACCGTAATGTCGTCAGTTGAAAATTTATTATTAATATTCTCAAGGACACTGAAACAAGATTATCTTTCACATTTATAAACAGTGTAATGATATTTTAGCTTCAGCACCATGATACATATTAGCAATTTAGCTTCACACGTTTATCGAGAGTAACAAAGTTAAAACAAACATTTATTTGACACACCAACCTGACACGCTATACAGCTCTCGCAGAAAAGCAGGTTGTTCCATTCTGTCCTCGTCAAACGAAGTTAATTCCAGTCGCTACGGACACAAAGAGCAGGGACGCACAACCAGTCAGTGCGCTCACACATATTATCTTTCCCAGACGGTAATTTGCAGCGCACCGTGATTCGTTCGGAGAAGAGGGAACGGGGTAACGCAAACGTGTTGATGGGCAGAGCGCGGAATACAGCACGCGGAGCATATTTTAAGGGAATGAAAATGCACAGATATTTAAAAAACAACAACAAGGAAACAACAAAAATGACGGCCGGAGTTAATTTCCTCCATTTTTTAAAAAAAATCCTCATCCGTTCATATCAAGATCCACATCAATATTGTCTCCTACGACTTTTAATGATACCAGAATTATGTAAGCGTATTTCGTTATTTCGCAAGACACTCTCTACTTTGTTGTCTAAATACGTTTTACGTAATCCTAGAATATGCAGCAATGGACCTAAGAGGTTTTAGTTATTTTAGCGATTTTTAATTGCTTTATAATAAAGTTTGTGTAGCCATTCTGCAGGTTTTTACAGGTGCGCGTTATATTTGGGAAACCATTAGAGTTCTTCCTAACCAATCCGGATGGCGCAAGCCCTAGCAGCACCCGCGGACGCAATTATTATTAATTCCCTCTGTTTATCACCAGGGTGCACGCAGGTGACCGTACGTAATCCGCCATCCCGTTCGAACCAGTCAGCGCGTTTATCTGCCCCGCGCCTCCCCGTAACCCCGAACTGCCGCTACGATTCCCGGGGCGTTTTTGGCCCGCGTAACGCGGCGCAAGTTGTAATTCGTTTTAAGCGGATTTCTCGCGTTCGACAATCGCGGCAGGCACCCCCGGCGGCACCGGCAGCAGGGAGGGGAACGGCAAGGGCGGCAGGGTGAGCGAGGAGGAACGATTGGGATGGCAGTGGCGACACAGAGAAAGGACTGAGAAGGATGTCAGGGGTGATAAGAGCAGTGAAAGCGGTACAACTTGTAGAAGCGGCGGGGGTGGTGGGGACGGCGGGAGTGGTGGAAGCGGTGGGGGCGGTGGGAGAGGCGGAGGCGGTGGGTGCGGCGAAGGCGGTGGGTGCGGCGGAGGCGGCTGGGATGGTGGAGGCGGCGGGGACGGCCATGGCGGCGGGGGCGGTGGGAGCGGCGGAGGCAGCGGGGGCGGCGGGTCGTCAGGGGCGGCGGGGGCGGTGCGGCGGTGGAAGTGGTGGGAGAGGCAGGGGCGGCGGGGGCGGTGCGAGCGGCGGAGGCGGCATGGGCGGTATGGGCGGCGGGGGCGGAGGGGGCGGCGGGCGGCAGCTGGGCGACGGAGGCGGTAGGGGGTGGCAGAGACCTGCGGCGGGGGTGGCGCAGGAGGTCCACGCGAAGAGGGATGGAGAGAGATGGAGATGCATGGAGGGGCAGACTTTCGCCAAATTACATGTTCTAGATTGCGAGACAACAACCAATTCCAGCTGCCTCCCCCCCCCCCCCCGCGCAGCTCGTTTCCGCTGTGTCGCCACTGAGAGTACAGGGGCAACGCTGGCGCTCGCTTGCGCGATAGAGAAACGCTGCTCTTCAAGGCGTGGAGTCGATCGTGGCATTGGGTGCAACGGTCGTGCTGGAGGTGAATGCGGGCGTAGGTAGAGTGGAAGAAGGGAACCTTGTGGCGAAGTTCTTAGGACCACCTTCTGAGCGACAGCTGAGCGGTGGTAGCCTTCGAAACTCAAAACCTATATTCAAAGAGTTTTTGAGAGTAGCTGAGTATTAAAAAGAGACACTAAGGAATGGCTCCCTAAAAACGAGAGATAATACTTGAACGAGAATTGAGAGATAATACTTATTTGATGCGAAGACAAAACGATTTAGATATGTAACTTTTCAGTGTCTACAATATCACAAGAAAAGAGGCGATATCATAGTCAGACGAGAACAGCAACGGAGGATGGAAATTGAATAAATATGTCCGGTAAACAATGATGAAAGCAATACGGAGAAACAATGGTGAAGAGAATTCGAACTCATAAATCCGTCAATAAATGTTTAGGAATTGTGATCCGTCAATAAATATTTAAATCCGTCAATAAATGTTTAGGAATGTGAAATGTTTAGGAATTGTGTTTAGGAAATGTTTGTAATAATAAATGTGTGTGTGACTGTCGTGTGTATGTTTAAAGTAGTAGAAATGTGTAAGAACGATGAAGTAAAGTTCCGTAAAAATATTTTCATTTACTTCTTCATTTTATTATCTGTATTTCTCATGTATTGTTAGGCGAGAAAGTTTCTTGAGTTAAAGATATGATATTTCAAAACTTTAAAAAAAGAATGTAATGTTGACATACCAAAATTCGGAATTTAGACAAGAACACTAGGCTTACATGGGTTAAGTTTATAACAAATATGAAGCATTTTGTGACATTTTTCAGACTTAGCATCGTTCATGGCTCCTCGATATTTATTGAACTTCTCAATATGGATTAAGGAATAAAGTACTATCTGATAACTCCACTTCTGAGACCAATTACCTTCCTTTTTCTTGTATATATTGTAAATGCATTAAAAGTGACAAAACACTTGGCGATAGTGTCTTCAAGAAGATCTAACGCAGAGTCTACTTATTTTATCGTATGTTTTGACCTTTAATGCAAAGTCGCATAAAAAGATCTCTGTGGTGTAAGTGACATTAGATGCATCAGGTCCACGATACACCTATCAGGTACATGGCGATGGTCAATATATTGTTCTGTTGATGCTTCCATGTATTCTGACTCAAAGAAACTTATCGAGCGGCACTGATTTGTTTTTAAGCATCCAGAAAAATACAACACTTGCAGAAATCACAAGAAAGTATGTTGTGTATTCAGACTTCGGGTACAAATAATGTCTTACCGTAGTTGCGATGTTGTGAAATCACTTCACCATGGACACTCACCTGAAAAAGGAAACGAATGTTAATACTCCACTTTTTAGAGCATCCTTTTACTCCACATATTTTTTTTATGAAATTCATAGACACATTAACAGCACATTTTAAGAGAATTTCGATTGAATGTTTCTATTCACTTTCCCTCAGCTCATTATAAGACATTCCACATCCCAACATTGTCGAAAAATTCTCAACATAATTTTAATTTCAAAATCACACCTCTCAACATCAAATTAGGACATTACAAAACTATCCACCGCTTTCAAAACCAAACCTCAAATGTTTTGAAAACCACCCTTAAATCTTTCAGTCGCAACATTGGAACACTTCTTTCGAGAAAAAAAAAAAAGAAAATCCTGTCACCGATTTCACAAGACAGACTGCGAGTGGGGGCGTCGGAATGGAAGCGAATACACTCGGCGCATTCTGAGCTGCGCGCAGGGAAGGTCGGGGAAGGTCGGGGTGAAGATCCAGGGCGAAGGCGAGGGCAAAGGAAGAGCGCCGTCTCCCGTGACAGGGCCAACGGCAGTTCGCGGCCACGCGAGTCAGACCGCCAGACTACGATATTTCAGCCGCCGCCACCGCTGCGTTTCGCCGGCCGGCCGTCCTCCGGAATAATTCGAGCGCGGACGCAGCCACAGATTGATGGCGGCCGTCGTGGGGGGGGGGGGGGGGGCTGCCCTTCCAGCGCCCGCCACGCCCCTGTGCCCTCCATGCCCTTCATTTCCCTCTGCGCCCGCCCCCCCTGCTCCGCGCTTTCCACTCAAGCCCTTGCACCCACACACGCTGTTCTATAGTGTGCGCGCTCTCTTGTGCCGTTCCCCATGCTCTACCTCCCTCCGCCTCTTGTCCTGTCCCTTCCTCGTCTACTTTACGTGTTACCTCGTTCCTCTGAGTTACACACCCCATCCCAACCCAACCTGATTACCCCACTCCACTAGGCACCCCACTAGGCACCCCACTAGACACACCACTAGACACACCACTAGACACACCACTAGACACACCACTAGACACACCACTAGACACACCACTACGCACACCACTACGCACACCACTAGGCACATCACTAGGCACACCACTAGGCACACCACTAGGCACACCACTAGGCACCCCACTAGGCACCCCACTAGGCACCCCACTAGGCACCCCACTAGGCACCCCACTAGGCACCCCACTAGGCACCCCACTAGGCACTCCACTAGGCACACCACTAGACACACCACTACGCACCCCACTAGGCACCCCACTAGACACACCACTACGCACACCACTAGGCACCCCACTAGGCACCCCACTAGGCACCCCACTAGGCACCCCACTAGGCACCCCACTAGGCACCCCACTAGGCACCCCACTAGGCACCCCACTAGGCACCCCACTAGGCACCCCACTAGGCACCCCACTAGGCACACCACTAGGCACACCACTAGGCACACCACTAGGCACACCACTAGGCACACCACTAGGCACACCACTAGGCACACCACTAGGCACACCACTAGGCACACCACTAGGCACACCACTAGGCACACCACTAGGCACACCACTAGGCACACCACTAGGCACACCACTACGCACACCACTACGCACACCACTACGCACACCACTAGACACACCACTACGCACACCACTACGCACACCACTAGACACACCACTACGCACACCACTACGCACACCACTACGCACACAACTAGACACACCACTACGCACACCACTACGCACACCACTAGGCACACCACTAGACACACCACTACGCACACCACTACGCACCCACAATCTGCCAGGTGCTCCGCTCTCCGCCCCGTGAAGTGCACTCCACAACGTACTCAGCTTCACACCCCTCTTCGCATCACGCTGCGCACCGCGTTACGTGCCCTATTACCCACTCCGTGTCTCGCATTCCTCCCTGCATACACTCGCTCCTCTTCAACGAGGCACGGCCCATGTTCTATCACTATCGTATTTCAGTTGCGGTGCCCTCATCTCGGGGCTGGCGCATGCGCTCTTGGCCTAAGCGTTACGACAGCGTGTGTTCGGAAGACAAGAGGGCTGGCGTGGACGAATACACTCGTAAATGAGATCAATCTCTTTTTAGTCTACCTTATTCTCGTCGGAGGTATTGACGAACGTACAATGATATTGGACTGGAATAAAGTAATCTGCCAACCACGAAATCAGGGGTTACGTGCGAATCACTTTACCGCGTAAACTGAAGTGCTACCAAACCGACTTTAAAATAACACCTTATGTTTTCAATGGTGAACATATAAATTATTATATCCACGCTTAATGGCATATTTGCAATTGCATATATTTTTTGCCATTTGCATAAAATGTCATTAACTTACCAGTAGTACCAACTTATACCTTCAATTGAAATTACATTTTCTTCTGTTATTCAAACCCAAACTGGCATTTATAGAATAAAAGTAATTTTAATAACAAAAGTAACGTATTAGTGTTAATGTAAAAATATCATATCAAAGAAAAGCATCGATGAGATATTACAAAGTAAGTTTTAATATTTTAGTAAATGAGAAAGACACATTACTTTTTAATCACATCAATGGTTTGTGATGTAAAATATAATTTGTTATCTGAAGGAATGAGAGTGAAATAATTAAAAAACTCAACAAAATATTTCTCTGTAAATGATGATTATCTCTGGGTGAACTCAATAAGCTAATTCGAATTGAAATCCTAATGAATGATTTTAGCGTATCGACGTAATGCCACAGCAGTAATTTAACGAATGAATGGTAGCGTGGTCTAACAGTGATCGATGGTTCAGATAAGGCTGCTAGGGGACGGGTAAGTACTATATTGTACGGAATGCAGTAAATAATTTTAAGCACGCGAACAAATTGCATGGCGGGTGTAGATCATTATTATCGTCGACCTGAACGCGCAAAAGTGATTATATTACACTTCAATAATGAAGACATATGTACATACATTTATTGTGTGTAGTGCAATTCGGTATGACCCAGTGGCAATAATAATATTAATAATATTAATATTAATAATAATTATATAAAACGGAGATAACAGCGATCCAATCGTTATTAAATATTATATATAGCCACAGAACTTAATAAGCACTTTGAACATGGCAAACTACCTCTCCTCGAATAAATTTAAAAATATTTTATCTCAAATATATCTGAAACCGATGTGTTTGTGCCCACAATATTGTTTCTAATGATCCCAATAATTAAAATATTTTAAATAATATCTTATCGCGAACTCCTGATTAATAAATAATGAGACAACCCTGAGTATCTGCCTCCGTAATCAGAGCATTTGTATTTCTAAACATAAGAAACCAAATTGCTTGATCAACATTCGTATATGCTTTGAACATTTCTTTGGCATAACATTTCTGAAAAAATACACGTCAATTTTATTGAAAAAATGAAAACAATTTTTAAGGTTATGATAAACAATTGTTTAGAGTAAAATTAAGTCAATCAGTATCTTTAGATAATACTAGTCGAAATAACTTGAATTAGAGTGTTGGTTATCGGCACACAATATATCTACGATATTAAGGACAAACACTCTAATCAAATCTTCAAAAACATTAATAAAAATATTTACAGAAAGTAAGAGATTTTATTCATGAAAATTAAGTGTATTTATAGATATTCCTCTGTGATAATAATAAAACAGAGAAAATAGTGCAGGCGAAAACCTCAAATAAGAGGAAAACTGCCTTCCCTATTTATGGTCACTTGAAGAACCCAGCCCGCGGCAGAAGTATGAGTAGTTGCTACAATGATCCAAATACATTAACTTAAATACAAGACAATTTTCATTGCATAGAAGAGCAATTATGTTCACCCCCGTGAATAAAAGAAGTCAATAACAGCTATTGCAACAGTAAGTATCGGCTAATTCACATTATCTATATTTTGAAAGTATTTTAAATTATTTCGAAACATCCGTGTAGTCGACAGCAGATGAATACCCCTGTCGTTCGTTTATTCACCCTCACAGCTAACAGCTTCTCGTTGTCGTCAACGTCAGCACCAATAGAGGGAAGGGCTCACTCAGGTTCTAAATCTGTCCGTCAACGCCCCTTGCGGTTTGGATGGGATAGCACTTCCGTGTGAAGTGGCGCGCTCGACGGCATGATGGGGGGGGGGGGCGTGCGAGAACACACAGGTACAGTGATGCAGTTGGGAGTGGGATATTGCCAGGAGAACACAGGGAGGAGCACTATGGAAGGAGGATTATTTCTGCACCGCAGCAGCACGGTTAAAAGAAGCAGTATTGTGTAGAATAAAACGGCGGGGGGTGTAAAACAGACTAGAAAAAACAAGTTAATACATGAAATGAATTGTCTGAAATAAGAATATTTCTGATAAAACAAACTAAATCAGTGGAGCGCTCGATAATTCCAAAAATGATAATGTAAAAAATTGGAATCGTCAATAATGCGAACGCTCCAAGGTAAAAAAATCAGATCGTAATAACATAACTTTTGTCATGTTTAACTGACCTGTCATGGCCTTACTGATAACATAATGTACGCTTTTATTTCCTTATTTCGTATGAGTAATTGATATTTTATTGGGGGGGGGCGGATATTTTTATTTGTAATCATTTAGATGAGTATAATTGCCTTCAAAGTTTTTAAAAACGTGTTTGTTCGAAAATTTGAAGTACTTGATAATCCGGGCTACCCAATTAGTTAACTTTTTTACTCTCTACCGCAGTTAATTTTGATACATAACAGAAATATAAACTGAGTATTGAAGCACAATCAGCCAGACGGACGTACGGATCGTTTCGAGATCATAAAAATACATGTGCGACTCCGATGTTCCTACACAAAGCAGAACTAGATCAACGCTTACTGATTACCCTCTTGCATACAAACCTGCTCCATTGACATTAGAATATTTCACGCCCTCGCAGTACATTGTCTCTCTCCTGCACGTACCGCGCAGATCGCTCTCGTGTCTATCGTTCCGATACAATCAGTAAGGGCAACAAGAGAACTCCCCCCAGCAGCGCCAGTCGCTTACACAGCCAGCCCGCATAATTTGTCACAGATCGATAAGCAATACACACAGGAATGACACAACAGCTACAAACCTACGCCATTGTTCTCTTAGCGTACATTGTATTCTAGTGGTGACCCCGGCGGAAGCGATGAAAATTCTTGTCCATTACTCGCAACTACTCACTACTAATACAGGCTCCCCAGATCACGAACGAGTCGGTTTTTAGTCATGGAGAATACATAAATTCGAGCCGGAACGACGCGCAGTAAAACCACGGGGCCCATCAGCGAGTAAAGAAGTCACGAAGCGGGTTTACGGTCCCAGACGCGACGCTGCAAAGAGCAGAAGCCGCGACGTAAAAACGTTTCTCGGAAACAATTTCATTTCCTCTGCTTCGCGTCCGCTCAACGTGAAAACAACAAAAGAAGACAGCTTGTCGCCAGGCGAACGGGAGGGGCGTTGGCACGACCACTTCCAGTGGAGGGAATAATCCGGGCCATATTCATAATGCATGGCTGCTTCATCTATACGTCACCGTCGGCGCTGGCTTCGCGGCCGCTGCTGTGCCAAGTGTCCACTCCGGGTTGATTGCAGGCGCCTCGAGTGGACAGACGATAAGTCTTGCTTTGAGTCAATGATTGTGGGGGTGGGACGCGTGATTACCGACACATCGCGTGTTTACGTACAATTTGGTTTGTTATTACACGTTCAAATTCAGACTGTTTATTAATATAACAGTTCTATTTTATACTTATAATAAAAATTAAGCCATGGCTCTCTCTACTATAAGACCAGTACATGATAGTTTTTACTAAAAGTTTCTATTAACAAAAAAGGAAAACAGATTAATACACGTAAAAGATAGTGATTTTCCCAATGCAACAAGTGAACAAAAATGAAAATTTCATAAAATGCCAATGAATGATAACATCATGAAAGTTGTTTTATGATTATAAAAGTAAACTAAGCAAAGTTACTAGTGCACAACCTCAATAAATAAGAATTAATCAAACAACATGAAGTGCGATGTATAAAATAAGTTTAAATGACAAAAATAACAAAATTATGGTAAGTCGGGATATTTGACTTTAGGGCAATACTAGCTGTCACACTCTTTTTGTGATACACATTTGAAATAAATTATATAATATTAAATCTGACGATGTGGTTATGCTTTGAGAGAAAAAAACAGATACAAAGTTTCGCGATATGTACTGAGGCATCAATATTTCCACAAAATATAGAAAATCAGCACTCGCTTTTTTTCGCAGTATTCTAAAGTAAGAATTATCATGCAACTTGAAACTTGAAATGAGCGAATCCTTTTTTTTTTATATCCAAGACCAAATAACTGGTTTAATAATTCATTTAATATTGAGCTAGATTCAGCCGTATGACCTACTATTAGCTGTTTTCAGCAATGCAACACCCAATCCTGGACATCATGTTCCTATTGAAAAAAGCGTACTGGTAACCTTTTGCGCCATCTCACACTCGAAACCAGCGCCGATTGCGGGGGCTTCTTCATTGCGCCCTAGCGACACCGTGACAAGAGCCCGAGGTGCTTTGCGCAAGCGCGCAGGCGCATGCAGTCGACGAATTCTAAATGTTCACAGGAGGCGCAGTGCCGCAGGCTGTAGCGAAAGTATTGGGCTTTCGTCTCAAGACCATCTTCGGACTTTCTTTGAACAAATATTTGTATTCAAGTCAAAACTTTATTTTGCTTAGGAATGGACATGGATGTCTTCTCTTGAATTAGTAGATTTAGAGTAATTAATATTGTGATTTCAACTAGGTGAAATTTCATTTAAAAAATAGTAGTTTTCATCTCTTTCATGTTCAACGATTTTTAATTCCTCCAACGTTACCTTTGAAGAGAACTAGTTTTCGGTAGCAATTATTTTACCACGTGTGTGCATTCATTTAATAGTATAACCGAATTTTAGTGTTTGTTTACTTGGCTGCCAAAGCACATTTATAATATTTGATTAATTATAAGCCCGAAATTGTCACAAAGAACATTAATTCAATACGAATTAGTTTTGGTATTTCGCGCACGAAAACACTTCAAGTGAAAATTAATTGATATTTTATCTGTTCCATAAAGTCATAATTCATTTCCACGTGCAAGTAATGGACATTAATCTGATGAGTAAGAGGGCATACACTGCATCTGCCCGAAAGTCTCCACACCTCGAAATCACCTTTGCGCGGCCCTCTGACGGGTCGCTTGACGTTTTGACGCAACGCTTCGTCGGTTTCCAATTAAGCTCTCCGTTTGCTGAATTCGGGGTCGCAAATTTTCCGAATCCACGTCAAGAGTGAGTGATGGCAAACGCGTTACGTGTCAGTAACATCGCCATGAGACAGCAGTCTTGCTTAATTCGTATGAGAGCCATCACAAAAAACTAATTACTAAACTGTATCTTCAAACTCACGAACGGAAATGAATACGATATTTCTTCTCTTATTTGCCGTGTTTCAACTTTAATTTTTCTTGTTGAAGTGATGGATATTTTAGACTTACCCAAAATTCGTCAACTTTTCTATTAAAAAACGTATTGTTCTAAACTAATGATTTTAAAAATCAATTCTTTAAGACGAATTTAATATTTCTTTCAAAGACATTTATTACAAATTAAATATTAAATTTAGAATACTCGCATTACGCGATTTCCACATTTCAAACAAAATTATTTAATCCAACATGTTTTGTATAACTATTTTACTTATTATTTCTATTTAGGCATTTTCCAAAAAGGCAGTATTTCACAGGATGTTTACTGATCGTGTGAGCTGAAAATCATTAAAATCCGATTTACACCATTTTGACGAACGATTTCGGAGCCCTATTGAACGTGCAATGTGGCTTCTGAAACCACAAAAATGAAACTGGGCATGGGCGCGTTCGCTTAACTCCGGAATTGTTCGTCGTTGGGAAGCATGTAAATCGGACCTACATATCCAAAACACTGCACTAAATTATAACATTTATAATACAATAACTTTCATTTTCTCCTAATTTCCCGGAGATGATATGATAAGAACATGGAATTCCTCGTTTGAACTTCCTTAAGAGAGCGTCGTGTGTTCGCAAAATATTATTCTCCAATTCTATGGATGTAAAATATCACGTTCTCCATTCACGTTTGACTTTCGAAAAGTCTCTACGAGCTTTACTGCTGCAACGTTCTCCAAGGAAACTCGTATTTCACAGCCTTCCACCACGCCTTAGGCAGTGAGAGACGCGCCGTGCATCAACATCGCGGCCTGCATTTTCATTCGCGGCGCGGCAAACAATAAGCCCAGATTGCGCCCGGCGCCACGCACCGCCCGAGTGCCCTAGATGCGCGCAGAGAACGCCTTGAGCAACCCAGGCAGGAACAGCGGCCTCAGAAAACACGGGGCGCGTAAAAAAAATTAAACGAAATACATGTTTGAAAATTTAATTTGTGGTTTTAAGTAATTTATCTCTCCTGAAACTGCCCTGCGTAGGCAAGCAGACAGGCACGCATGAGGAAAGTTTCTAATGGGATCCTATACAAAACAGTCTCTTGGGGTTTTAAAAGGGCGATCCATAACTTAACGGATACCATATTAGCTTTTTATCTCGAGGTACCGGCCTCAAATCACAATCGGTACTAGTGAATTTTATGGTTGAGAAAGTGGGTTGCGACAGGTTTTCTCGAATCAGGTTTGCCCTGATTTCATTCCCTACGATATTTCGAGGATATCTTTTGCCCTGATTTCATTCCCTATGATATCTCGAGGATATCCTTTTGCCCTGATTTCATTCTATATTTCTTATCTTCTCATTCATCGATTCTTCACCGTTTTATCACAATTTCTTAATAACTGTATTCGCCGCCAGGCACGTCACAGGTTTAAGAACTGAAATTACAATAATAATATGAGCCCTTACATTTTTCTCTAATATCTTTCTCAAATTCATTTCACGTGCTTGCATTGAATAATTTAATCCTTACTCTCTAGAACTGATGAGACAGCAGAACTTAGCAGCACGGCGAAAATGCATCAATCTCTCAAGAAGATCGTAGCAGGTGTTCAATGGGTGGTATGAATAAAAGTAAGCAATTAATCTTTGCTCCAAGTTTCGGAGATCCTTCGTATGAAGAAAGTGGGTGAGCAATTGCCGCCTCTGAGCACTTGCTCCGTCTCAGAGCGTACTCTCAACTGGCTACATTGAGCCCTTGCTCCAAAATTTTGGAGGGACTTTAGGAACAGATTCACGTTTGAAAAGTAAGGTTAAATTGACTGAGTTTTTACCCTGCCGACATGCAGATGCGGCGGAGTAAAAAAGATACAAGATCTTTACCGATTCGAAAAGGACAATGTTGTATAGTTGGTACGATCTTTATCGACGTTTGCTTTCAGACGCGTTTTCATAATGCGTATCTTCTATGTCAATTGGCCAACGCTCATTTCTGCTGGGAATTTTTCAGGGTACTGTTTTTTCAAACTTTGTAATGATTCGTAGCGTAACCCTTTTTCTGGCTCTTTTCAAAAATATTTTTTTTATATTCGCTTAGCATATCAGCAAAAAACTAGCTGGGCTTCTGGCGCCTTCTGTCCTTCGTTACTGCTACTCATATTCAAATTTAAAGAACAAAACATCAAAACATTGTTTCTTGCTCCGTACAAATGATGTACGCTACGCGCGTGACGTATGTAACCTCTTTTCTTTAACTAGGAACCCAATTTTCAAAACGTAGCGTGCAATATCACTTCTTCACAACGAGCAAATGCTCGCGAGACACGAGAAAATACTTCGGAGACTTACAAAGTTTTTATTCATACGAAATGGAGCTCTTGCTCAATATCACGGAGTAGACTTACTTTGCTCCGGAGCAAATGCTTCGAAGCAAGTGCTCATTTTTAATCATATGACCCAATATGTCGACGACGTTTCCTAGGACGTGGCATTCCGAATGCATTCAGGATCACGTGTCGGCCTACCCGAGAGCTCGAACTCTCTCTCTTTTGCGCCGCTATTTCTCCCAGGGCAGCAGCCTTCCGCGAGTAAATATTGCCCGAGACGCCTGTGGGTGTTTGTTCGCCGAGAGGCAGGTCAAAGTCGCCTTTGATGCGAACGGCCTAGGAGGGTGGTGGGTTCGCGTTCACTGCAGGAGTGAGTACTCGGCCAGCTGCAACTCGGGTTGCTCGGGGGGTGGATCGTTTTTAATCGATCGCATCACGCGCCCTTAGACTCCTCAAAATATGAATAATCGTGCCTATGTTGAATTCCTAAGGGTATTCCACTCTATTTGTACAAAAAGTAAAGAAAAAATGGAACCACTTATTTAGATGATGCTGAATATGTCCCACGGGCGCCATTTAAAGTAAGATCACCCGGAGAATATTTATTTTTTCAAATTTATTTTTAAAATTCTACGAAGAGTTTAGTAGTTAGTGTACTTCATAGACGGACGTTTTGAAAAAAACGCATGTCGGTGAAAGGGGACCCCCAAGACGTGAATTTCCATTAAAAGTTTGAAATCGATTTTCTGTTTATTACATACCTCTATATACTACGTACATTCCGTTTATACGTACGAATACAAGAAAGGAAAAACGGAGTCGCGGACAGACGAGAAGAGTATGAAATGTTGCACTCAACATCAATAAGAGTTCCATAACCAGCAAATAAATCAAAAGACTGGAGGTAGTGTGGAAGATTCCATGTCTGTAACGAGGGAGACGTGACAGAGGAAAATATTGTAAAGATTCCGTGGCGACAGTGGCATTCGCGACGGAGCCTATGACAGAGTACAGGAAACCAAGGGCTTTCTTGATTAAAGGCGATACTCTGATTTCGTGAAGAACAAATCAAGGGACAGTTCCTAATTTACAGAATACCAGTACAATAGTGACAATGAGGTTGTTCGCCTTCAAGAGAGCTTTTAACCAGGCGGGTTGCGAAGGTTTCGCTTTCACGGCCCCCTGAAGCAGAGCCGCAGAGATGCGCCAGTGAAGGCGGGAAGGAAGCGGTGAAGGTCTCTGCCGTGAATCCGGGGCGCGTCGGCGGAGGCAGACGTGTCAATAGGCGCCAGGACTCCTCCTCGGAAGCGTATTCCTCAGAGTAATAAAAGAGAAAAGCAGTAAAGTTCGTGGCGGAGGACGAAAGAAGAGGGGTTGGCTGACGTTTGTAACGTCTTCCGCACACGATCAGTGGCAAAGAGAAATCTTTTAATTCCGTAAAAAGAGAACAATCGTAAATTTAAGGATTTTACATATTTAGTTATTTTTCTTAAATTTATCACTACACTCTCAGAAAAGTTTTCGTAATACGATTGCCATCTTACTAACATTGATAAAGGAACACTACACACTTTTTCAATTCATAAATGTAGACACCCTTTGTCTTGAAAAACTTTTCGAATTGCACGCAACTAATAGGTGTAGTACCCACAATAATATATATATATATATATATATATATATATATATATATATATTGTAACACTTCCGGTTACCTGGGGAACCGGATAGCGGCCCTATCGCTAGCTCAAGTCGGTGATGGAAGGAATTGTTACATAGTACAGTGGAAACACAAGAATAAACACTTGTTCAATGGTAAAAAGTTCACATTTATTCCTGGGCAATATGATTAAAATGCCCCAGGGAAGTTACACTCTTAAATCGAAGAAAATAATAGCGGGAAAATTAGATGAAGAAGAGGAGAAAAAAATGAAAAGTTAGTTTTAGGAGTTAAGCTTAAAAAACTAAGAAGAATTACAACTAACAATTACAATAGGTGAAATTACTACTGGTCAGTGTGTCAGAGCGTGACACCGCATTATGAAACATTTACACAATAAGGGCGGTAGCCCTAACGATACTGCCTGAAAAGGGTCTTTGTGCGGCCGGGGGGCGGCCGTGGCGCGGGTGAGAGGGTCGTCTGGCGGCCTTCAAAAAAAAAATTGCCTCCAGGAAAGGCAATGACCTCTCTCGTCGCCAGCTGGGCAGCCGCCTCGTAGTTTCACGAAAAGGCCGCGATGCGTGGCTGCATAGGCGGTGTCTAGAAGTCTGGTTGAGCTGGCGGATCTAGAAGTTCTGGGAGAAACTGGCAGTACTAGAAGTTCTGGTCGAAACTGGCAGTACTAGCTGAGCTGGCCGGATGATCTCAGAAACGGAGTGGTCAACTATGCGTCTCTCTCTGACTTTTATGATAAGAAGTCGAACACAACTTCGGACAGTTTAAAGTTCGATTGGAGAAACATTCGCCTCTCTTCACGGCGAAAACCCACCCCAGAGAAAATTCTCTCTCCACTGCAGTCGGCTCACAGCTCAAAACTCGCAGGAAAATAACATAAGTCCCCACATAGGCATATTCGCCCGAAAAATTCCCACCCCCATATAAGTTCCTCTCTCCACTGTCCTCAGTCTAATATTCAAGCTCAAATAATAAGTTTTCCAGAGACACACTGGTCTTTTCCCCGACGCCTGATACTCTGGCCCCGTCTGATTGATGAAAATTTTATAAGTCCGGCGAAGGCGAACTTTGCCTCTGACCGACGACTATCCCCCCCCGTCTAATGATCTGGCCCCGTCTGATGCCCAAGCTCTTCCGAAATTCTCTCCGTCGAAATCTTATAAGGTAAATTTTTCCCCCCACCCAATTCCTCTTATGTGCCCTAGCTCTTTATAAAAGTCAAGTCACTATTGGCTCTAGGTTGTTGCGCATCACGCTATTTTCAGCCAACCGCCACGCGAGAAGCCACAGAACTTTCCGCTCTGCGCCAGCTGCAAGCGTCCAGAATTTTCCAATTCCTTCTAGAACATCGCCCCGTGCTTGCATCAGGGGGCGCGTTTGCTTAAAAAAAAATTTATGAGTTTGGGATTCCCCGAAACGAGCGGACGCTGTCGAAACTTCGCAGCTAGCACAGCGAACACGTGTGTCCATTGAATCTGTCGTCGCCAACCCTCTAAACGACTCCGGTAATGGGCCGGGGGCGGTAGGGACCATGCGCGATAAGCGGAGTCGCGCACGTGCGCCCGTCTGCGTAATCTCTCGGCAGAAATCCTGGGTGGCCGGGTCTATTTGTTTAAATTTTGATCCAGTGAATTTCGTTTATAAAATTATGATGAAATCGGTTTCGCCACAATATATATAATGTTTAAAACACGAATCTGAACTTCCAAAATAATTTGTTTCACACGAGCAATCAGGTCTAACAAAGAAAACGTTTAAATAAAACTACCTTCCATATTATATCCAGTGCAACTCATAACTGTAGACTCCCCTTTTCTTAGAAACCTCTCCAAATTGGGCACAACTAATAGGTGTCGAAACCGTACCGATTCGTAAATTTAATCTCATTGTACTGTATATATTGGTTTTCGATGCAGCACATTTGCAAGATTCTGAATAAAATTAAGTTCCATGTTACATAAAAACAACAAGAAATGCTTCATCTGTAGTGACCGCGAGACACAATTCCACCGCTACGTTGTCCGCAACCTCAAGGGACCGGCAGCAGTGCAAGTTTTAAGAACCACTGCTCTAGGTGGGAAGAACAGTAAAATCGGACTAAATTGGGCCCGCACAAGCCGGGAACCTACCTTAACACGAAAATTTCCTGGTCCATGAAGTTTATATCGTATTTTACACATCATAAAACGGAACCTGTCAAACGCGGAAATGGAACGGTTTTTCAAGTCCTATAGTTGGGAAAATCTTCGTGAAACGGAATTCCTGTGAGTTTCGGAAATTTATTTCATAAACACGTTAAATATAAATCTATTTAAATAATAATAAAATCATGTTATTTTTACTTTACTTTTAACTACTTCTTTACTCGCATTAATTTAATAGTTACAGAACAGAAATACCAATATCACTAGTGTCGTAAATTGGACAACTTTTCATAAAACGAAAACCGCCATAAACTGGAATTTTTTTGTTCCGATAGATTCCGGCTTGGACAGATTTTACGGTAGTATTAGTTCCGTGAAGCGATTGAACATTTTTTTTTCCCGATCGATTCCCGCTTGGACAGATTTTACTGCGGTATTGGTTCCCAGCAGGCGTTGGAAACAAACAGGGGGGGGGGTATGTAACGACGACACCGAACACCGTCCGCGGGCGAACGTGCGGGTGCGGGGGGCGTGTTAGCGCGGTGATAAGCGCGTAATTAGGGATGTAGGGCTCCGCCTCCGCTTGTCAACACGATCCCCTTGGAGATGGCCGACCGCGCCGCCCACGCGCCGCCCACGCGCCGCCCACGCGCTGCCCCAGGTACGCGGTGCATTGGAGGCGCGTCTGACTGAAACGTCAGCCTCCGAAAATTCCAGCAATTTAGGGTCTGTTTTGTGTGAATGTGAATTGTCATTGTTTTCTACAGGCCAATTACTCATGTGTGATGCTCACGCCGGCGATAGGCAGATAGCCACTTAATTGGTTATGGAGATACATTATTTCATAATTAAGTACATATTTAAATAAAGCGTTTTAGTTAATAATATTATATACTTATAAAAGCATGTTTCGGCTTGCAGTTTACACACAAGAGGGTCTATAAAATCTTCACTAATATAAAATATTGTTAGACTCTTATCCATCCTGATTGTATTTCCTTACAAATAAAAATATTTTTGAAGTTAAAACTCCAATAATTTTTGGTTCGTGAAGTTTTAATACACTACACTTACAATTTTTGTGTATTAAAGAGGATAGAAACAGAATTCATTACAAGTCGTACCACAGTTGAATGGGTGAAAAGCAGAACAGTATAAGTGACATTTTAAAAATTCTGAGAAAAATATTTATTATTTCAATATCACTGGAAAGTCGTGGTTTCAATATCACTGGAAAGTCGTTTGTTTCGTCATTAAAACCACGCCATTTCAATTGTTCATTAAAAAATAAATTGCCATTACATTGCCACTGAAATATAGCTTAAAATAAACTCGTTTTTCTCAGAATTTATAAAATGTCACTTCGCTAGTACTTAAAGAGTTATTTTACATATCCTTTTTAATTACAGACTCACGATCGTTCAGAATACAAGTAGACTTTTACATTAAGTTAATGCATGCTGAGGTACTGATAAAAAATGAAGAATTCCATCGCTGGTGGACATTTTAGTATAACTGACAGTTTAAACTACCAAACGGTTTAAACAGTCGTGAACCGATAGATGATTGATATCAAGAGGAAAATCAATAACTAACAATAAAAATTAACTTTGTTAAGGCTTTTAGTTTTCAGGCCAATAAGGGAGGTCCAATCACAGAAAATCTTAAAATTCACATTCACCTAATGTATTTGACAAAATATACCACATGAGTACTACCCCGGATTTAACCACTACTATTAAAGAAAATTGGGTCTGATACTTAAATATCGAAGTCCGTTACTGAGTCCAATATTTACTCATTTCACAAGGCTGCAAGTAATATTGTCAAAGAGTCGTGGCTTAATTATGAGAAAATTCGTGGAATAATTATTTACACTTTCGATGAACATCAAGGCGCTCTCAGGATAATCACTAATAGTTTGCCAAGCAAAGTGTATTTGCTTTATTCATAACATCTATAAAAACCCAATATAATCGTATTTTTAAATACTATATGCGATTTTTTATATTTTTTGTATACAGACAATTCGATTCAAATATCAGCATATAATAAATCTGAAAATTCTCATCCGTGAGTTCTCTTTTTTGTCATGGCATCATAGAATTACTCAATATTTGTTCTCACAAAAAAACTCGTTAAAATTGGAAGGGACTTCCAAAGTTTTACAGCTTGCACAGTCCTTCTAATCCAATCTCGAAGTTCACGAGTTTACGATTGCCACTGCCTATCTTCTTCAATTACGTCTGCTCCCGGCTTCGCGTGAGCTTCGTCGATCCGCTGTCAGCGCTCCCCTGCAATGCAAACATGGCGCTCGTCGGCGCCCAAGCGGCAGGTCGTATCTGCTCGAGCCGCCCACTCAGCGCGCTGCGACGCGACGCGTCCGCCCTAATTAGAACACAGGGCTGCGACTGCACCCACGTCCACACCCTCCACACCGCCGCCGTCGCCGTCGCCGCCGCCGTCGCCGCTGCACCCACCGCTGTGCCCGCAACCCCCACCTCCACCATCATAACCACCACGCGACGCCCTCGACCACGCCGACGCCCACCAGTCCGAGACCGACCACACCCATATCGACCACGACACTGATGACACCATATAGTCACTTACCACACCGACACTTGTCACACCGACACTTGTCACACCGACACTTGTCACACCGACACTTGTCACACCGACACTTGTCACACCGACACTTGTCACACCGACACTTGTCACACCGACACTTGTCACACCGACACTTGTCACACCGACACTTGTCACACCGACACTTGTCACACCGACACTTGTCACACCGACACTTGTCACACCGACACTTGTCACACCGACACTTGTCACACCGACACTTGTCACACCGACACTTGTCACACCGACACTTGTCACACCGACACTTGTCACACCGACACTTGTCACACCGACACTTGTCACACCGACACTTGTCACACCGACACTTGTCACACCGACACTTGACACA
Organism: Gryllus longicercus; assembly: GCA_038098605.1. Taxonomy (NCBI): domain Eukaryota; kingdom Metazoa; phylum Arthropoda; class Insecta; order Orthoptera; family Gryllidae; genus Gryllus; species Gryllus longicercus. Next base: position 24,147 of record JAZDUA010001217.1, on the reverse strand, counting down.
CCGACACTTGTCACACCGACACTTGTCACACCGACACTTGTCACACCGACACTTGTCACACCGACACTTGTCACACCGACACTTGTCACACCGACACTTGTCACACCGACACTTGTCACACCGACACTTGTCACACCGACACTTGTCACACCGACACTTGTCACACCGACACTTGTCACACCGACACTTGTCACACCGACACTTGTCACACCGACACTTGTCACACCGACACTTGTCACACCGACACTTGTCACACCGACACTTGTCACACCGACACTTGTCTCACCGTCACTTGCCACACCGACACTTGCAACACCGACACTTGCAACACCGACACTTGCAACACCGACACTTGCAACACCGACACTTGCAACACCGACACTTGCAACACTGACTCTTACCAAACCGACGTACACCAGTCCGACACCGACCTCGACGGCACCACTCTCACCGACACCGACACCGTTCCAAAGTCGACTTTGGCGACACAGACAAAACCAACGACACCGTAATTAACAACACCGATAGCGATATTGGTAAACCTCGATACCAATACCATTTTGTCGACATCGACGATACAAGCTCCGCCATCACAACAGTCACAGCTACAGTCACAGCTGCCTCCGTCACCACTCGTACTGCTAGAGTTCCCGCCCCAACTCCACCACCTACCCTGCCTGGGCACGGACACCACCAACTCACCCACAGCGCCGACCCCGCTCCCGCGGCTCGAAAACAAGCAAAGGTGTCGCGAGGAGATCAACGACCGAACCAATAAAGCGAGACCTTTCAACGCGCTGACGTGAACAGATGTAGGGCAGTAACTGTGTTAGCACAGATGCGTACTATAATACGCGCTGGCGTTGCAAACATTCGGAGGCAAATTAATGGATGAATATTGAAGTGAAAGAAATCTCTCGAAGGATCTTTCCCCAACTAGCTTGGAAAGTTTCCACTGGAAGGTTTCTACAAATGCATAACGTCTCCTTTTTTGTTTTGTTTTTCACAAAACCTTTGCCAACTCAACACCATACTTTCCCTTCACATCTCTCCATAGTGACACTTCTTTTATCTTAACCTATTCTGATACCATTCTCGCTTCGCACGTAATTCTTTTTGGCTTCTTTGGAAGCATGTTTTCTGTACAGTTCGAAATGTTATAATGCTGAATAACAAAAAATATATATTTCGCGAAGGAAAGCAATAATTGTATCGGTGTAGAGAATGTAAGTAATTTTCTCAAAAATGATTTATCTACGTATATTAGAATAAATTATTTATAAAAGCAGAAAGTAAACAAACAATTAACGCAAATTAAATGAATGTTAAAAAAGGGGATTGCGACCGGTAATATAGAAAGACTGATTTGAGTCATTAAAAATATTTCTAAATTATCAAATTACATAGAAATGATTACCTTACATCCCTAATACATTAGCTCCTTTTATAACATTTTTTCCTCGAATACACTTCCGCATTTCGCGAAAATTGCACGGAAACAGCAGCCATTTTCATTTCATCGCCATAATAACATTCGTCAGAGGCGCAGTAAAGAGCGAGGGGGAACACCCCGCACCAATTATTGCAAAGCAAGTTTCGTCGATCTCGTTAACCGAATATCAGCGCGCAAAATTAATGGAAAAGCAATGGCGTAAATCGCGACCGGGAAATCGAGATCTCTCACGCGAGGCGGCCGACAGCCTCTCGAAATTTACGCGCAGGCGTATTCTGTTTATGGACAATAAATCGGGAGAGCAGGGATCGTTTCCAGTTTGGGGGAATCTAATTCGCGCCCCGCTCCCCGTCCGCTTTCCCGATTTTACGGGCCTGCTTGAGCGATGGCGAATTTATCGCGAGTCTTGCCTGCCCCGCGGAGAGTGTAAATTTATTCAGAGAAGCAGCTCAAGCAGCAGCGGCAGCGACGCAGGGGCCAAGCGAGATACGATGCTCTGACGCGGCAGGCAGCGCCTTTGCTGGCGGGTGTGGCACGCCTCAGCGTCTAAACAGGAGCCTGCAGATGCCATTACACTACGTAACGGAGATTTCATATCTGGGGGATAAGGGTATCTATATGATGATGAATGTATGCATGTTCCGTGTTTTGAAACAAACTGTTCTGTCGAACAATGAATTACATATCTATGTATTTAAAACACTAAAGGGTTTCGTTTAAAAAGGAATTAGAGCATTCTAGTCAAGCAAATTTCGTTATTTTTGCATTAAATGGGTCCTATATGTGTTATCACGTCCTTTTACTAATCCGTTTTGTAGTTAAAAATTCTACATTTTAAAAATATCTTAAAATTAATTGAATGAACGTGTATCTGCGTCATTAATTTATTAAGTTGTTTTCAAGACCACGAAGTTTGTTGTCTTGGTTATTTTGTTTTGCGAGTTTTGGAGTCTATTGAAAGCAGTCACCGTCTGATAGCTAGATTTGTAAGTTCAAAGATTAATGAGTATTTTTAAATCAAAAATAATTAAACAATGTCTCTCAATTGTCTGACCTGGGTCTTTACAATAAATGTTCAGTGATAATGATTAAACGTAATTCATTCTCCTGCTATAGTACACAACCTACATGAAGATATCTTGGAAAAATTTAAAACATTTTAATTATATTTGCAGAAAACATGCTTATGTTATTACGTGTTCACAGTTAATAATGATTATATTGTTTCAGAATTTGTAAATCACTGAAAATGAAACAATATTTTTTAGGTTTTTAATTTTTCATAATGGGCATATATACTTTTCTTTTGTTAACTTTCTACGCGTCTTTCTTTGGTGCGATGTAATCGCAATGGTTATTCTACTCTTTATGTGTAATGTCAGCTTCTAACGGTAGAGCGTACCTGAAGGGGACAAATGCTATTGATTGATTAATGAGGATGTGGATGATAAAGCAATAATGGAATTAGATGCGGGGAAAATGAGAGATCCCTGCACGTGAAAACCTTCAACTTGAAGAGAGAGAGATCCGCTAACACCCTTTGTCCACCTCTAATTACACATAGATGGTCCTGGATTTGAACATCGATATTCAGGGGGTAAAAGCCGTATCAATTGAAAATAACCATTAATACACCACGAACGTATATCATGAAAGTCAGTTTCCATCTCCGAGAGCATCGTTTTCAAAACCCTTTTTCACGCTTACAATGAAGTTTTGGCAAACATCTTTTTTATGAATATTAATAATTGACCAATTTAACATAACGCAGAATCCTCACTTCTATTCTGTTTTCCGCATGTTTATCCATTAACGTTGACCAATTAAAAGCTACGCTTTGGAAATCAAGATTTCTGGAAAATTAAATGCATTTTTGGCGTGGAGTGAATTTGTCGGTCCTGCTATACGCAGGTTCAGCCATTTTTACGCACTATATATATACTCCTTCTATTAGCCTATAGATTGAAACTGAATCATATTTATCAGAGTTTCCAGTTTTGATCAGTCCTACACTTCACTCAAGTCCAGCGCTGATCGCCAACAATCTCTAAACATTTCCTCTCTATATAATTTTAATCGTATCGTTTATATCGTACGTCGTTTCATCGATTACTCTGGCCTCTCAGGCACAACACAATACGAGCACAGGTCTATTCCGTTCACTTTCTTCGTAGTGATTGCACAGCCTCAGGAACGATATCCCCCGAATAGTCACCTCCGTTAATATTTGTCGAAACCATCAAGAGTCAGGTTGCCTCCCTCGCCAGACGTTCTCATCGCCGTCGTCGTGGCCACGCCCTTCTGCGCGCACGTCACCGCATCCTCATCCTTCGACTTCGTCGCCTCGGCTGCGGCCTCCGGCGCAATTCGGGCTTCGGCCTTCACGGCATCGCTTGTTGCCGCTTCAGTTCCGCCGCCCACACCGCCGTTTCGTACAGCACTCCTCAGAGACTTCATCTGTCTCTGTGTCCGCCGCTGCCAGCATTTGTCATGGCTCCTGACGCTCCCTTGCCGCTGCGCCAACTGTCGTTTCTTCCCTCCGCCGCTGGGCCCAACGTCATTGGCAACTGCCTTCCCGACCCACGCACTCGCCGCCTCCACGGCCGTTTGTCTGCTACTATGCCATTCTATCGTCACCGCCATTCCTGCACTACTAACGGCACCACCTTCGCCAGCGGCAATGTCTCCTACGTCAGCGCCACCACCTGCCATTGATTCACCATCGCCACCGCCAGCGCCTATGCCAGGACCGTCGCTTCGAACAACGATATCGCCTCCTGCCACCCCACCCCCTCCTTAAACGCCACCGCCACCTCCAACGCCACCAACGCTACCAACAAAGCCAACACAGTCTCCAGCAACGTCAGCGCCTCCACCTTTCACCATCATCAACGCCAGTTCCTACTCCAAAACCTCAGCGCCTACAATGGTATCGCCTTTTCCAGTGCTACACTTTATCCTAATTCAGGTCTTCCAACGCTGAGCACCTAATGCCCTGTATTTCCCAATATCTCTTCTAACATCTAGTCCTTCCCGGTCTTTCCAAACCTTATCTAACATTCATACTTCTTTAAAGACATTCATTTTCTCCATCATATCCCCCTGCACCGTTGCACCTGGCGTTTTATATTCCTTCTTTTTTTCTCTAATTCCTCTCCCATTCGCTCCTCAATTTTTTCCCTACCATCATCAACGAAACGTGCAATGTTGCTTCCTCCTACGCCTGTCCCACCACTATTCCGTCTCTTGCCAGTTTTCCGCCGTTTCCTCTTCCTCCTCCCCTTTTGCAACCCTCCCCATCACCTTCACCACCACCTCCGCCACCCCACTCCACACCCACCACGGCCTCCTTCACCTTCTCAACGCCACTGCCGTCTTTTCCACCACCACCGACCCCTTCGCCATCGCCTCCTAGTTCTTCGCCACCACCTCCAACATCTTCGCCACAGCATCCGACTCCTTCGCCAACGCCGCATAAACCTTCGCCACTACTTCCTACCCCTTCTCCATTGCCTCCAACACCTTCCCCTCCACCTCCTACACCACCTCTACCACCTCCTACACCTTCTCCACCGCCTCCAACGTCTTTGACACCGCCTCCTACACCTCCATCGCCTCTTACACCTTCTCCACTGCCTCCTATTCCTTCTCATCTTCTCCACGGCCTCCTACACCTTCGCAACCGTCTTGCCCGCTCCCGCCTTCTCTACCACCCCGCCCCCGCGTCCGCATCGCCCCCATCACAGCCACCGCCGACGGCTCGCTCGGCCCATTGACGCCGGCGCGGGCGCAGCGCCAGCGCAGGAGCCAAATATTTGCAGCAATTACGTCGGGGGCGTAGGCGCACGGCGGCGGCGGCGGCGACGGCTGCGTGCGCGAGCCAGGGCCACCCCCGCCCCTCCCGCGCGGACACCGCGGCGCCGGGGGTGGAGGCGGAGGCGGCCGCGCCGGGAGGCTGGGTGGTCCAGCGGAGGCCGTGGGCGAGGTCGGGAGCGGGAGGGCGAGGCGAAAGCGAGACAGACACGTCGGCGGTGGGCGGACGCGTGTCTCGGGGGTTGGCATGGAGGGCCAGACGAAAAAAAAAACAGGACGGGAATAGCGACAGATTAAACGAAAGACATACGCAACCCAAATAAATGGTGGCGGTTAGGCGATAAATGGAATTGAGTGTGGAACAAAAAACGAAGAGAGAGTTAGTGGCCAAGATCGTGGAAATACATTTATGTGCAGTGCAGTAGGGTGGCCGTGCCAATGCCGCAATAGATGTGAGTCGGAGTCTTTCTGGGCCAAGGTCAGACAAACTGTCGCAGTCGGAGCTATTCTTGTTCTTTAAAGCGGAAATGGCGATATCAATTTAGAAAAGCATCCGGAAACTCAGGAAATATGGTGCGAATTAGCAGCTGTGATTGCTCATGAAAATGAGAACGAAAGATTAAGGGTCGTATTATTTGAGGTTTAAAGCTTTAAAGGAAGAACAACACCGGCAATAAACAATTGAGCTCAACGTCTGAAGACAAGTGGACTGTTAAATTCAGTTGAATCAAAGAAAGGAGAAGCTTAAAGCTTAAAATGAATTTAGCCGAGCAACGAAAGATTTAAGAAATCCTGAGAGCGTGAGGTAGAACAAGACGTAACTGTTAATTAAAGTTGAAGAGTGAATACAAAACGCGATAATAAGGTATAAATTCTTAAACAGTTGTTTAGATGTTCCGATTCTTTTGCCGTAAAGCCACTTATCACTCACAACCACACCAGATAATCTGCCAGGCTTCAAAATCTAAGAAATGTATTCTTATTAACAATTACTAACGTCACTATGAAATTCAATAAATGTTGTGACCAAGGAAAAATTAATTTAAGCTTAACAAATCGTCCGTCCAAAAATTAAATCATTCCTGAGCAGAAACGAAACAAAAGAAAATGGGGGATGACGTCGGAGGCAGCAATAAGAGCAGCTGACGCAACAAGGCAGGGAGGCGTGGGAGGCGCAGGCAGAGGGGCCCTCGGGAACAAACACGTGGGCTGAAGTGGAGAAGGGTTTGAGCAGGCAGGCAGCTGCGGAAACCACCGGACGTATGCCAGTCCAAACACACCGATGCCGCGCATCGGAACGCAACAGCGCAGCAGGCTGACGGGCGGAAGTCAACGGATGCGTGCGTTTCCGCCAGGCTTCCCGATCGCAGCCAGCAAAACGTGGCACGCGCGGGCCAGCACAGCGTGGAGCAGGGCGATGGGGTGGAGTGCGGGGGCGGGCGCGGGGGCGGGGAGTAGGGTGGAAAGTGATGTGCGGGGCGAGGAGGGAAGGGGATGAGCCGGACGGTTAAGGACAGTAAATAAAGAAGGGACGAGTACGGACGGGGCGAGAAATATCAGGGCGAGTAAGAACGGGACGAGAAAGGACGGAGCGGGTAACTACGGAGAGGGTAACGACGGAGCGGGTAATGACGGAGCGGGTAAGGACGGAGCGAGTAAGGACGGAGCGGGTAAGGACGGAGCGGGTAAGGACGGAGCGGGTAACGACGGAGCGGGTAACGACGGAGCGGGTAACGACGGAGCGGGTAACGACGGAGCGGGTAACGACGGAGTGGGTAAGGATGGAGCGGGTAAGGATGGAGCGGGTAAGGATGGAGCGGGTAAGGACGGAGCGGGTAAGGACGGAGCGGGTAAGGACGGACCGGGTAAGGACGGAGCGGGTAAGGTCGGAGCGGGTAACGGAGCGGGTAAGGAGAGAGCGGGTAAGGGTGGAGCGGATAAGGAGGGAGAGGGTAAGGACGGGGCAGATAAGGACGGAGTGAGCTGGAGTGGGCCGGGTTTTGGGTGGAGCAGGTAGGGGCGTCAGAATGGATGTCGGAGGCAACGGAGAGAAACGGCGCGGAGCGAACAGTTGGAGACTTCGCGAAGCCAGAAGGGGGAAGGCGCAGAGAACTTGGGAAGAGAAGGAGACAGTAGTGGGGTACAAGACGGGGAGCGATCATTGAGGGGCAAGGCGAGGTGGCATGGAGCTTGGGGAGGGTGTAATGTTTCACGGGATACCACCAAAGTCTTGAGTCTTCCGGCATACACACCACCAATCTTTTTTTATTCTTTCTCCCGACTCTTTCAAAATATAATCCAGTATTGTATTTTCAGTTTTTGTTTCACATCAGTGGGACTCTCAAAACTTTCAATGAAGTCACAAAGCTGCTCGCGAACAACGTTAATTATCAATTTAATTTAAGTATTAATTTGACCCTCACTAATTAAATATACCATTTAAAGTTTATTCTAGATCTTGAACTTAAAGACTACGTCGGAGCGGGTCGGAGCGGGTCGGAGCGGGTCGGAGCGGGTCGGAGCGGGTCGGAGCGGGTCGGAGCGGTGCGAAGCGGGGCGGGCGGGGCGAAGCGGTGCGAAGCAGGGCGGAGCGGGGCGGAGCTGGGCGGAGCGGGGCGGAGCGGGGCGGAGCGGGGCGGAGCGGGGTGGAGCGGGGCGGGGAGAGGAGTGACTGGACAGGGTGGGGGGCAGAGCGGGGGCGGGGTGAGAAGGGACTAGACAGGGCGGGGGGCGTAGCGGGTGTAGCGAGGCGGAGAGGGCGGAAGGGGGCGGAGGGAGCGGCGGGGGCGGAGGGGGCGGCGGGGCCGAAGAGGGGCGGAGGGGGCAGAGAAGGGCGGAGGGGGAGGTTAGGGGTCGGAGGGTAGCGGAGGGGGGTGGAAGGGATGGCGCGAGGCGGAGCGGGGTGGAGCGGGATGGTGTGGGACGGAGCAGGGAGGGGCGGGGAAGAGCGGCGCGGGGTGGGGCGGGGAGGAGAGGAGCGGGTTGGAGCGGGAGGGAGCGGTGTGGAGCGGTGCGGGATGGGGCAAAGCGATGCGAGAGACGGAGCGTAACGGCGCGGGGCTGCGCGGTGCGTGTTCTCCCCACGGCGAGCAGTTCCCAGGGCGCGCGATTCGCCGGCGAGAGTGCAAGGGGGGACGGGACCCGAGTGCACGTGTAGTTCTGGCGGGAACTTGCACAGCGATTCAGCGAGGAAAGCCACGATAATTACTCTGGAGACAGAATTTGGTTTCACATGGTAAAAAAACAATGTTATTCCCGACAAGAAATTGTGTGTAATAAGATACCTCTTGTGTGAAGAAATATCTTCAGAACTCACAGGTTACTTTTAATATATTATTTATTTCACACTGTCCTTTTCGCATTTGTATTTTCTCTATAATTAAAATGTAAAAAAAAATCCTGGTGCATCATCTGCATTATCACATTACTTATGTATTAAGTATACATCGCTATTACCTACAGGGTCGGATTTACCAACAAACAAAAGGTAGGCCCGAGCCTCCAAAAATCGTACATATTCGGAAAATTTATAAAATATATTTGTATCCGTAGAATCATTTGTAATCAAACACTTTATTGCACTGAGAAGATTTTATTTAAACATTAAAAATTATTGTTTAAAATATTTGACATTTTTATGGGAAGGGGGATGCTCATCACCTTAATACATACATTTAACATTACAACGGACATTTTCAATGACAGTTTTCATAAACGTAAATGTTAGTCAATAATAGATACCGAATTGCTATACTTACTAAAATTTTAAATACTCTGTACACTCTCACAGGGAGGTTCTAGCGTTCGAGTTCCGATGGTGACAGAATTTTCGCAACTAGCTAGGTAACTGTGTCGAGTTCAGTCATTGTCTGAAGGAGAATACAGTTGGCATCCCTGATCGATAATTTTCCGTAACAACTCCAGGATTGCGCAGCGTCGGCACCCTAACAAAACGGGCCACGGACCGCGCGCGACAGGCGGGGTGCAGGCGAGGCATTCTTTCCTCATCCTTGTGCTATCCTTACCCCTGACTCACACACACTTCCTCTCTTACATGCACTACATTACCACGCATGTCGGGAGCTTGATCCATGTCGGAAGGTGCTCGATGATGGTAGATATCTGGATGGGTTAAACTCCGCCAGGCGAAGTATAGGTCGGAACAATATCTCACCATTAATCGGGGGAAAAACATCTCCCGTGATAAGTAAAAACAACATGCACTACACTTACGAGACTAACGACCATAGCACTAGATGCGCCCGAAAACAAGAATAATGAATAACAATGCTTGCTGTAACAAATTTCAAACCTACTTATTCTTACGACTTTGCTGAGGTACATGATGGTGTTGTTTTCCTCACATTACGTTGAAGTGAAGTTGAAGATTGTGAATTCTCGTGCGGGCAGATTGTGAACTTTCGCGGATTGTGAAATTTCGCGGTTAGTCGGTGGGTAGGTGCGAGGACGAACGCGTGTGTGTGAGTGTATGTGTGTGTGCAGAAGGGTGGAGAGGTGGGTGGGTGGATGGAGCAGAATAATGGCTGGGAGTGAGGGCGATGTGTGTGTGTTTTGTGAGGACAGCAGGGTGGATGGGTTGTTGTGCGGGTCAGGCTAGCAGTCGGGTGAGTGGTTGTGTTGGCAGATAGAGCGGTGTGCGAGCTAGTGAGTTTGCGGGCGGGCGGGCGGGCGGGCGGGCGTTTGCGCGGGCGGGCGCGGGCGGGGGCGGGCGGGCGCGGGCGGTCGCGGGCGCGGGTGAGAGCGACACCCGTGCGGAGACAGCGGGGCGTAGGCGTGGAGCCGCGCGGGGTCGCGTTACTCGCTCGCGCCGCGTCAGCCGCGAGGAATCGGATCCCGCAGCGAAGATGCCAAGCCCTCGCGGCGGGAAGACCGAGCCCTGCAGCGCGTGGCGAGGAGAGGAGATATGAGGGTGAATTCCCAGACGGCGAGGAGACAATAAGACACTGTTCTTCAATAAAACTATGAAAAATATAATTAACATTATATACAATGAATATATGATATGATTTATTGTTGAAAATAACAATGAAACATTATCATACTGTAGACTTTCACGGCCGGTTTCTACATATTAAGATGTTTCTGGGTTTGTAGGCCGTGGTCCAACGGAGACTGGTCCACCATGGCCTACATACCCGGAAACATCTAATGATATAATGGGACATTAGTTACAACAATGAGAATTAATTAACAATGATAATAAATTAATAATAAATTACTAGGTTTTCTGTGAGTGATTATTTTCTTCAAAATGTTGGGTTGAAAATTTATGTAACCCAATAAAAACTCTTTCAGTAAATATTGATAGGACAGAACCCATTATCCGCTCCCAGCACCAGAGAAGTTACAAGTTCTCTTTGAAGAACTACTAGTGGCATCTACATTAGTTAATATCTTCCAAAGTTAATCCTCTGTCCAAATTGTACTTTTGTAAACTGAGTAAGGGCGTTGAAGAATTAGATGGATATATTTTCAATTAAGTTATTTCTTTGGATCTTTCTCTTTTGGCACGTCATACTTAGTAGCAAGTCATTCTTAGAATAACTTCATTGATGAAACAGGTAATAATAAGAACCTAAGAGAAACACGGCTGCATAAATAACATTGTTATGTGAATCTTCAGACTAGATCAATAACTAAGAACTTTCTTTATACTTAAATGATAAATAAATCATTAGATCAAAACTTGTAAATATTAGGTGTTTATTAAGTAATATTTACTGGGAAGTAAGAAGTGTTTTGATATTTTCATACGTTTTAAACTGATACTTTATTCATTGATTTCATAACCACAAATTTGCTTCGCTTATTCGATTCATCTAAATTAAACATACTGTTTATTTTTTTAAAATCGCTCGGATTTCAATTAAATCAGCTCAAGAAAATATATTCTGAATATTAAAAACATTTATGCATTTAATGTGAAAAGGGCCCTAAGTAAAATATAAGTCAGATGTTCACTTATTTTTGACGCAGTGCTTACTTACTTTATTTTTGTATCTCAATCTTTGCTCTTCTTTCATCTAAGGTGTCACGAACCAGTTGAATTTAATTTGATGATCGTGTTGCTTGATTTCAATACAATAAAAGGTTTTACAATACTCATGAGTAATAATATTTTCGTATCGATAGAAGTGTCAGAAACTTTATATTTTTGTATATAGAATATTTTGGCCGACAACCTCGCCAATACGAACCAGCGTAGGTCCACTGCTGTAGAAAGAGCAGCGGGGGTTACGAAGGCAGCGATTCGAAGTCGACGCAGCAAAGAATAAAAGAAAGCACGCACAAAAATAAAATCATTTCTCTGGATGCGACCCAGAAACTGTGTCAAACCCAAAGCAAATTCTCTAAAGCGCTCTTTCCTTTTCGCCGCATGAAATAAACCCGCACCAGATCCGGGAGGGTCACGGAAGGCAGGGATGGGATGGATTGGAGTAGGATGAGCGGGAAAAGAACGGGGGAGGGGGCGGGAGGGAGGGCGCTGGAAGAGGGCCGCGAGTGGTAACGGAAGGGTGAAAAAGTGATAGAAAGGGAGGAGAGGGGGAGAAGTGGCGGGAAGGGGGAGGGAGAGGAGGCGGAGGGGTGAGGAAGGGAAGGGCGGGAAGGGAGGGTGGAAGTAAAGGGGGAGAGGCGGGGAGGGTGAAGAATGGGTAAGGAAGAGAAAGGGTGGGGAGGTCAAAAGGGCGGGGAGGTCGAAAGGGCGGGGAGGTCGAAAGGGCGGGGATTGTGGGGATAGAAAGGGGAGGGGGAGGGGTGTTCCTGAGAAGAGGTGAGTAGATGTGGAGAGGGGGACGCGGAAGGGGAAGGGAGACGGGGATGCAAGGTCGAGGGGCGGGAAGGGATGGGGAGGGGCAGTGTGGGGAGAGGCGGGGCAGGAGAGGAGCGGGATGAAGGATGGTGATTTACGACATGGATGCGCGGCGGGGATCAGAAGAGAGCGTGGAATGAATGCATGGAGAAAGACGGGACGGGCGAGTGGGTCTCAGACGCGTGGAGAAGCCGGCGGCCCCAACGAATGGAAAAGTGTCGTATTTTTTGAGCAGCGATTCCACTTAACCTTTCAGGCTCCGGACACCGTTTTGAAATGGAGGCAACAGACCTGGGAGACTGACACTCGTACGACTGGTGGAGTCTAGTGCACTTAAGAGACGGCGTGAGGTTGAATGTTATCTTTGTGCCAACTCTGTCTAATATAGCAGACAGTCCTTTTATACAACTAGATCTAACAATTACTCGAGAAGAGTTTGAGTTATTTTCGGAACTAAGCATTCTTCAAGAGATCTCGAATCTGGTATTGTGTACTAATATACATTTTTAAAATATGATGAGTGTAAGAAGATATATCACATTTTTTAATACTTTTTCGATAGTAGAAAGTTCAACGAAGTTTAAGACAATAGTAAAATTAAAAAAAATACGTCAATGTAAATGAGAAACCATCGAAGGAAAAAGTAATCAATATGGGATATTTCAATACTTGATTGACAGTTTGAAACTTAAAAGTTTGAAAATACGAATATTAAGGTGAGATTAATACCTATTTAAATTAACAAGTATCTGAGTAAAGACACAAATTCTGTCATCAATGTACGTCACAAATCTAGAACGAACATGAACTAGTACCTGAGAAATATATCTGAAGAATGCAAAAAGTGTGATCCAGAATGCGAATTCTGACGAGAAGCAATGTGACACATCACAAATGGCACAAAGTTGTATGTAATATGGCATACCTTAAAACAGGTTGTTTCGCAAAACACTACTAACCAACAATCGAATGAAACTGAGTAATTGAAGCTGATAGTTCATTCGATATGTTGTAGGTTGGCTCGTTGTACGAAGACTACTTGTTGAAACATCGCAAACCCATAAAACGATCAAAATGGTCTGTGGGAAATATCGCACAATGGTAAACAGACCTACGGAAAGGGAAATGAGACAGGGAACGGAAAGGGGATGGAAAGTAATGAAGAGACATGGAGCACTGGCATGTGTCAGGAAGTGACGAGTAGCAACAGGGAACGGTAAGGAACGCCACGAAACAAACGGGAAACGATAGAAACCGGCCGAAGGTGACCGGGAGCGTCGTATAGCAACAGACTGAGAGCGGCAGTAAGTGCTTGAAAAGCAGTGACAAGAATCGTCAGCCGGTATCTGATTAAACAGGAAGCGACAGCGGTGGCAGATAGTGATAAAAACTAAGGATAAATCGAGTAAACTGCAGGCAGCGACGTCTTATGAGACCCGGAGAACTGCGCAAACTAAACGAAAAATACTGTGCGATTGGCTGAATGTTAAGACACAACAGCGAGCGACAGATTAGGAGCAACAGCACGCAAGTGACACACTAAGAAGCGACCGCGAGATCATCGCCACGCATCGAAGAGCGACGGAAGACGACGGACGTACCCGAGCGCTCGTAGTGCCGGGAGCGCGGAAGAGCGACGAGAGGCGAAGAGGCTAGCGCCCCCCACCCGCGCCTCGAGCCCCGCCGGCAAATGCAATTTGAAAGGGCGCGGCGAGCCGGAGAGGAAAGACAGCCAACTTTTGGCGGCGGGCAGCCCGCGGACAATTTAGTTTCCGGGGACGCAGGGCGCCGACAGCGCGCTCCGGCACTCGGAAAGCCGGGGAAGTAGCGATGGTCGGGAGGGGGAGGGTGTGAGGGCGGGAATGGGCAAGCGCAGAGTGGAAAGAGGCAAAGTACTCGTGGGGAAGTAGGAAGGCGGAGGCGGTAACGGGGAAACGGGAACGGGAAGGTCAGGGGCGGCTCACTGACGCGGGATTGCAGGGGAGAGGGACGAGTAAAGAATTGCGAAAAGGCCGAGACGGGGAGGCAGGGCAGTGAGACAGTAAGGAAGCAGAGAGGCGGGAGGAAAGAGCGTGGAGAGGTGGTAGAGCCAAGGGGCAGTGAAGAGATAGGGCGAGGAGGTGATGCGGGGAGACAGGACGGATGACAGGGAGGAAAACGGGGCGGGGAAATAGGATGGGGAGACAGGACGGGAAGACGGCGCGGGAGACAGGGCCCGATGACTGGATGGGCAGACTGGCGGGAAGTCGGGGCGAGGGGGATGGCAGGGGTACTGGGAGGAGAGATACGGGGAACCTGCGAGGGAAAGCATGGAGGGGAGAGGGAGGGGAGACCCAGCGGAAAGACATGGCGGGGACACAGGGTGGGGAGACATGGCGGGGAGACAGGGAGTGGAGTGAGGGCGGGGAGACAGGGCGGGAAGACAGAGCGGGAAGACAGGGCGGGGAGACAGGGCGGGGAGATAGGGCGGGGAGACAGGACGGGGAGACAGGGCGGGGGAGACCGGGCGGGAGACCGGGCGGGGAGACCGGGCGGGGAGACCGGGCGGGGAGACCGGGCGGGGAGACCGGGCGGGGAGACCGGGCGGGGAGACCGGGCGGGGAGACCGGGCGGGGAGACCGGGCGGGGAGACCGGGCGGGGAGACCGGGCGGGGAGACTGGACAGGTTGGGAGGGAGTTCGGAGAGACTGGGCGGGGAGATAGTGCGGGGAGTCAGGACGGGGAGAGTGCGAGTAAACAGGGAGGGCAGGGTGGGTGGGCAGGCAGGGCGGGGAGATGGGGCGGGAGTCGTGTGCGTGGGGGAACGTGGGCCGGCCAGGCGCGGAAGAGAGATGTTTGTGGCGCAGGCCGCGGCCGGGAGCCTCCAACGTGCCGCAGAAGCAGGACGAGGGCGGCAGAGGAACGCGATATTTGGGAGCCACAGACGTGTCTCCAATGCGTAACTACTTCCGGCCTGCGGTCTCTTGAAAAAGACGTCCTTCCACACGTGTTCCTTTGCGCAGAAATTGTTTCGAGTTGTTTTTCTGGCCTTTCCTGCTGCTTGAAAGGAGAACTTAACCGTGAAATTATTTTCTGTTTACGCGTCATTGCATACTAGTCAGCAATGTCACTGACACCTCATGTGTCTCTTTCCTTTATTGGTTCTATTAAAGCGGCATTTAATACGAAAGAGGCAGAAAAATATGAATGTTACAACAAATGACGTAGCTTTTACTTCCAAAAGGACGGGGGCATATTTTTAAGAAATAAAATATCTCATAAAGTTCTCAATGTGAGGCTGTTTTATCAATTATACCCGATTTGAGGACACAAATGAAAATATGATAAATACAACAAACGGCATTTTCAAACTTTCGTTGCATTATAAACGTTCTAGAATTATTGTAATTTTAAAATAGATTGAAATTTGTTCATTATATTGTCGAGTAAGTCCATTGCATAGAGACAGAAAGTATGAAACTGATGTGCATGTTAATTACGGCCGCCGCTTTCACTTTAATCTGAACCCGAATCATGTATGAGAAATTTTGTTATTGCAGTACTACACCAGTATTCCCTTCAGAAATCTTTCGTAATAGACAAACTTTTAAACTAGCCAATTCATATAGAACTCACAAATTCCCACTTTTCATAAACTCGTGGCTTTTTCTATCCAACACACTCGAGAAGTAAAAATAACTAGCAGCCCAAGCAGCACGCACTCGCCCTCGTTTGTTATTTTCAAGCGCAGCTCCACAGTGGACTCGCGAACTCCAGGAATAGCTGCACTGCAACCACCACAGAGATGTTTATTACTGCCACGAGGGCTTTACGAGAGTAAACGAGGAGGGCCCATGAAAATTGTTTTCTCCTTGAGTTCGTGTACTCGAAATTCGATTCCCTCACAAGATTTCGTTAGGAGTGGAAAATTCGATGGACTTCGTTTTTAATGAATATAAGTGTCCCGTACATTGTAAAGCTTTCCACGAACTGTTTGCATTTAATGTTTTATAGAATATTTCAACACATTTTAAATTAATTTTAAATTGCTTATTACGTTAACTATTTCATGTAAATATTTCAATTTAAGAACTCTTGAGTGTATACTGAGAATTAATATAATTCGTATGCAGATTAATTCTATAACTATTGAACCATATCACATAACCACATCACATATATATATATATATATATATATATATATATATATATATATATATATATATATATATATATTTGTTTCCATTCATTCTGAGATACTATTTCGTCTTGTCTAAAAGGGACAATGGAAAAGGAAATAAAGCAATGCATTATAGATGAGCGAGAAATATTTTTAAACTTAAATAGGCACTAAAGGGAGTGGGGGAATCATTTCGTCAAGCAGCAAAATGAAGCAAATTAATCGTGAACAACAAATTATTGTTATCGCAAAGGATGCAGAAATAGCTTTCTGTCAATAACAGTCAATGCAAGAAACAATTCCGAGAAGTCCAACTCATTCACGGAACCCCACGCGAAATTTTAAAATCCTCCGGAATCGTTAAAGCCAGCCCGGGCTCAGAACGACCTTTCCGCCAATAACAGCAGACTTCTGATCCGATCACTTCATCACTTCGATGTCGCCGACTCTTTCGACCATGTTTCTCTCTCTCTCTCTCTCTCTCTCTCTCTCTCTCTCTCTCTCTCTCTCTCTCTCTCTCTCTCTCTCTCCTCTCTCTCTCTCTCTCTCTCTCTCCCCTCTCTCTCTCTCTCGCACGCGCCCTTGTCCACGTGGAGGCCGTTCGCCGAAGCAGGCGGGGCGAGCGGCGAGGGGCCCTTTCGGAGAAGCCGTCGCGTCGTCCGCCGATTGAAGCGCGCCCTGGTCTTAACGTTCGCTCACGTCAGAACAAACGCCTACGCCCGCCCGCCCGCCCGCCCGCCCGCTCGCGCGCGCGACCGCTTCACGGAATTAATTTCAGAGCTTCTGCCGCCGAGCGAGAGTAGGCCGGGAAGCTAGCCGGGCCCCACGGTCTTTGAAGTGCGTCGCGTCGCGCCGTCTCGCGCCGCCGTGTGCCATTCGCTCACCAACACAACAAACAGCTGGAGAGGAAAGCCAAGTCACCTCTCACCTTTAGCGGAAGTCGATAATTAATTCTGATCAATCGACACCTCGACGGACCTGCGTGGGAAGTCGAGTCGCGAAGTGGAGATTTGGGAGCTTGTTTCGCGAGAGTGGATGAGAATGTGATTAAAAAATAAATTTTCCTTGGAACAACGTCGGCTATCTAGAACGTACTCTGCATCAGGATATCCTATGAAAAAATGCATGTTTATGAATAACAGGTATTGAAAAATGTCAATTTTTGCAGAGCATCATTCGTGAAAATATTTATTTCTGTGCAGGATCGAAACATTGTTTTGTCGTCAATCATAGAGTTGTCTTAAGCATCCATTCATAAGTGACAGTAAAGTCTTCATTTCACCTCTAAACATAAAAAGGGCTTTAACGGTATTCACGTAAAATTTAAAGTGGAGAAAAAGTTATTGCCCGATTTCCAATTTTTTACTACTTCTAAACATTTTACTTAGTACTACTCATAATTTATGAATGTTTATAAGAGGACCTTGTCCACAACAGGACAAGGTATAACAATCCTGGGGGTGGGGTGGGGGGTAAATAAAAAAATCAACGTTTGAGGAGAGTGCACTCGTATGTAAAGAAAAGAGAGTAGATATATTTGGTGCCAACTTATATTCCTGTCAATAACATTAAATTTTAAATACATTAACATCACGTCGGCGTACGTTACTCGTTTGTTTACCCACACCAAAACCTTTCCCAATCGTTGCTGTGATGAAGCGAGCGCGGTTGCGACACGCAGGGGAAACGCAACGCGCGAAGCATCAGTGAATAATGCGCCAAGCGTTGCATCTCTAAACAGGCGCAATGACGCCCTCTCTGGCCTTTTCCTCGTGTCAAACGCGCGTGAAACAGCGAAGTTGCGTACTGGTTCGCATGAAATTTACATATAGGATATACAAATTTATCAGATGTAAGCGAAAAAAGAAAACAAAATACGTTCTACAGTATATATTGTTTAAAATAAATATAAGCAAAAATAAAAATACCACAACATCGAAGGAAATAGTTCAATAAAAATATGTTAGACCTGTTTGCGTTGCTAATTACATCACAAATACTCAAAATACGTTAAACTCTTGGTCAACGTTCCTTCTTCGTTAAGGGTTATTTTTGCTGCATTCGAATTCGAGCATTTGACATTCAAAGTTATTTTCTGACTGTGTATTGTTTACCTAATTCAAATTGCGTTTTCGAAGAAAATATGTTAGATGATGTAAATACGTTCCTTTTTACGAACAACAATATTAAAAACAAAATGAGTACTGCATGCTTGTGATGTTTCTTTAAGATATATTTATAGTTTCAATAATTCCTTTACGTGTAATGTCGTTGCCAAAGCCTGCTGTCGAAGTGAAATACGTTTTCATTAAAAATGATAAAACAATAAAAACAAACATAACAAATGGTTCCAATCATAAACCAAACCATAAAGCGTACGTTCACCTTCTGCAAATATAAGTACGGATGGAATGGGTGTCTTGTAAAGGGACTTTAAGGTTTTCCGGTCAAGTTCGCAAGGTCTCAAAAAGTGGGTTCGATGAGGACGACAATACGTCATCTTTAGAAACTCCTTCACGAGCATCGGGCGACCGCGGAGAACGCAACGGTCCTGTGGCTGGTGACCCCCTCTCCCTCCCCCTCCCCCTCCACCACCCTTCTCTCTTACCCTCCCCACCCTCTTCACTCTCCTCGCCCTATGGGAGCTTATCGGGCGAACTAACTTCAGCGGGAAGCGGCTAGGGGCTCTAGGGGATAGAAGTCGAACAATTGATTCGCGGAGCGCTCCACTACCTCGAGTCTCCAGACACCTCCCTCCACCCTCACCCTCTATCCCCACCCTCCGCCCCCTCCCCCACCCCTTCGCCACCCTCCCCCGCCTTCGGAGCAACTATGTGCGATGAGGTGGCTCAAGAGCCGTTCGGACTTTGCGAAGAATCAGGCGATGACGCCAACGGCACTAGCTAGGACGTCGATTGGAGACGTTCCTGGTTTGCTGCAAAGGGTGTCAAACAGGGGTGAAATAATGATTTCGGATGCTACTCGTAATTTGTTTTCAATTCCATAATAGTACAAACACCGAAAATGGTACGGGAAAAACACTTATTGAATTTCAATAATTGGAGTATTATCTAAACATTTCTTTCTTTCAATTAATGAAAAGAAGAGCAAACAATTCAGTGCCATTCAGGAATCCCTATCGTTTTATTAACATTTCATTTTCTTTTTGTTGTAATAAACCTATTCATTCAGATTTATATGGATTATTATTAATATTATTACATTGTCTTTGGTTTTTCAGATTGTCCTTTTACTATCACACATTACTGCCATAATACCTAGTGAAATAAATGCAACTAAAATGTACATCTCTTCGATTGTTACTGAAAGTGAGGGTCATTTTGTTCATACATGACCAAAGAATTTCTTCAAAAGTGAGTTTATGCATTAAGGACAAGAGTTATGGTGATCGTACGTCTAATATATCGATTACAAAGTATCCTACAAGGTCTACGTAACAGAATGCCAATTATGTAAAACGTTTGATTAAAAATTTTAAAAAGTAATAGAATGATATTTGAACAAAAACAAGGGCGTATATGTTGGTTAAAAACTGTCAAGAATGATAGAAAATACAAAATTGCGAATTCAGCCACAAATGCTAAGAAACGGTCCTTTTATAGAATTTCGTTTTACACATGATCAGAGTTATCATGATTTTATATAAAGGATCACTATTCAAATTTATAAAAAAAACTATCATATCCAAACATTTCCATAATTGTTTGCTATACTTACTTTTAATAAAAAAAAGTTCATGGGGCTTATGCCTACACATGGCTTCCCTCCTTTCGGTGAGATATTCACTTCATACTTTACATCGTAAGAGGAAGGATGGTTCTTGCTGAAATTGTTAGTACTGGCCCCAAATATGAGCCGAATTAATGTATCAAAGCATACAGAGAAAACAACAAAAGCAAACCAACATATTTCCCATTCTTGGAACTTAAAAAAATATATTCATAAGGTAGAACTTTATATTCTTCATTTATTATTATAAATGAACCCCTAATAACCCCTCTTAACCTTAGCAAGGAACAGATGGACATTTCTTCGCAGAATGTGGTCAACAAAAGAACGCCATGGACGTCATGCAAAGTCTCTAAAACAACCTCATGTAAACTCAGAAGACTCAAACACTTGGCTAAAATATGGTGATCTATTTGGCGAAACAGAATGGTTGATGGTTGCCATACAGAATCAAGTGATCAACACTAAATGTGCCTTAGAATATCTTTCAGAGTCAGACTATCCAATATTTCATCTTCAGACAAAGAATTCATTCATTTTCATATTGTATGTTAAACGTTTTCTCACGATTTGGAAGATACTTCCACCAATTCTACAATTAAGTTCACGAGTTTTGTGCATATGGTGTTTTGTGTTTTCAGGTAATTATATAACTTATTCATGTATATAGAGTTATTCCTTTGCAGGTCAAAGTGGTAGGTTACTACAGGGGTATAACGTATTAGGCTGCAAGAAATTTTTCATACAAAATCTTTCAAACTTACCACAGCTGTTAACAGTTTCTACGCCAAGATAACTCACCTGAAAAAGAAAAGAATCCATTAAGTTTATGTTGTACACTATAGCGAGGGTAGAACATATAAATTCTTAATAAACTTGAAGAGAGATCTTATTAATTCAACTTTGAAAACATCCATTGCAATCTATCTCCATTGCAAAACGTTTAAAGCCTTAAAGCATATACTCGTACTTAAGAAATAATAAAAAAAAAACACTCAAAGGTAAAAGCACATTAACTTAAATGTGGCTTAAATGTATCTCCAAAATGGTAAAAATTTATTTCACTTAATAGACCTAAAGGCGGTTTTATATGAAATGGTAAGGATTAGTTTTTACTCATTTCTAATAAAACAATTGACAAACCTGTCATCAGAGCACAAAACGGCTTTATATGATAAAAATGTTATATTTAAATGACTACATATTTGTGCAGCTATTCATACAGTGTCTATAATGACTTCAAATCCAAACGTAGATATTGCACCCGATGTAAATTGTGTACATTCCTTACACTTCTTTTTGAAAGAGTGATCAACAATAACCGTATACCAACGTGATCTTTGAAAACAGTTTTAGGTATTCTTTTCTAAATTGTTTGTCATATAACAGGCATTGAAGTGAGATAAACACCCTAGTTTTTAGTTGCATCAAGAACGACACAAGTCCTAAAAGACATTTTTCAATAACAACAGGTCAATCTCACACGAGACGCAGCACGTTTTCAAGTAAACCGTCTTGTTGAACACAGAGGTATTCGATGGTAAAATTCTCAGAAAATGCTTCAAGTGAAATATCAATAATTGCCTTCTTAAAAAGCCAATGCAATACATTTAAATAGAATTTCCCAATACATATGAAATATAATAAATAAGCATTTATATAATTACTTTTCCAAAAAGAATATAACCAACATTTGAATTCCATATTGTTAAGAAACATTTTAATTTTTTTATTCGTGGATGTTCTTTCAACATATAACCACTATTTCGTTTATAAAATTGTGTCAATAATAATTGATAAATTATAGTAGTAATTAAGTAGAGTAATAAATTAGAGTAGTACTGTAAACCTCTCCAGATAAACGTTATTTTAATTTCTAGCTAATACCTACGTTTGTTTCATGTAGCATGGATATTGTTGGAATATTCTTTTCCATCTCCTCAGATTTAAAAAAAGAAATGTATCATCTCAACATACATTTCGCTTTCTCGCGGCTGATATTTTCTCCGTCGCTCTTCGGAAAGAACTTGCCCAAAGAAAAGAAACACGATGCGATTCGGGGGTCTCGATACTCTCCGAGGAGAGAGGAAGAAGACGCTCCTGCAGCGTCTAAATCTCATTTGCGACTCGAACGCCCAGCTCTTTCCCAGCTCCATTTCCATCCCAGCCTTCCACGACTTCAAAAACGCGCGCCACAATTCCATCAGACGATATTTAATTTTACTCGCATCCGGTGGAGTTCACTACCGAATCTTGAAAGCAACCCACCCCAGTGTAGTGGTATCGGGAAACAATTTTTGTTTAAAATGCTTCATAATCTTGTTTTCTCGTCCATCTACAACGTAGCAACCCCAAATACCGCGAAATACTTATCGTCATTGATGAGATTTAGTGACTTGTTTTAGGGAACCTGTTCGACCGTACACGTCAATTTCGAAAAGAAAAAAATGTTTACGGCATTAATTTAGAATTCTTTCTGAGGAAGAAGCAAGTGGGGGAAGAAGGGAGATTCCACGTACGAAGGCGAAAGACTATCGAGTACAAATTGAGTTTCAGAAAACAATAAGAAAAAGTTTTTAAAAAAATATTTGAAACAAATGAGAATATATCATATATATATATATATATATATATATATATATATATATATATATATATATATATATATATGATTTAAAAACCTAAGGTTAACAGACTTTTTATGAAAATATTTCCCTTTTTCTTGAAACATTTTTCGTGATAAACCTTTTTTGAAGATGTTCGTTAAAAATACCTGCATAGTGCCCTACTTCAAAATAATGGAATAACGTGAACTGTGAGGAAGACCAACGTACCCAATCGTTACACTTGCAAATCAGTTTCGGTAACTATATCACTGACACATTTCTTTAAAGGTTGAAGAAGCTAGTAAAGGTATGTTCCTTTCAAAATATCAATAAAATTAAAACCCACAGACTCCTTTCATTTTACCTTACCCCGAAAACCATTTCTCTTCATCGTAGCATTTCTCCAACCAACCCATTACGAGCACATCATTTACGGCAATCCACAAACATCCGAAACTGCTTTCTTCCTCTCTCCGAGGATGGAATAACTCCCGGCTAATATCGCCCGCATTCAACTCTGGTCTGATTTTCGCATCAGAGCTAAAACACTTGCTCAGAAAACACAACGGAGAGCAACATGTTTTTTTCTTCTTTTTTTTTCCAGGTTGCGTCATTTCTGGTTTCCAAGGCGGCGACGAGACCGCACGCGCATCGTGGTGTGCCGAGCGGCCGAAAGAGCGAGCCATGCCACACAGTGGTCCGAAACTCATAAAAAATTCCAACGAAGGTAAAAGGAAAAAAATCAATTGGTTACGTCTATTGCCTACAGTATGATGATACACAATATGATGTGAACCAAGGAAAGTCTTGCGCAATGAAATTTTAGTTAACTTTAATATATACATTTTTAAGGTACCAAATGGTGTAATTTTCACTCTACGCGCGAAGAGATTTATAATGAATAAGAAAATTAAAAAATGCATTTCTTCATATGGTATGTGAAGGTCGACTTTGCAATCACAATGAAACGTTTATTATAATGTACTTGATAATATGTCTACTGCAAATGATATACAAGTATCTGGTTCCATAAAAATAAATTTTGAAATAAACTTGTGTTTATAACAGGAAATGAAACACAAGCTTTTTTTGTTTCATTTAAATATATAACATTATTACTTGTACATTAAATTATAAGTACATCAGTAAAATATTACAATTCGTGCTTTCCGAATTAGTTTCGAACATTGTGCGCGGTTGCGTTCAAAATCTCGACCAGTGCGCAGCGAAACAAACAACTGCCGGCGGCGGCTGCGGCGGCGGCGGAGGCATCGCGACGGCCGCCCGAGGCCGTGCATTAACAGAAAACGAGCGAGCGGAGAGAAAAACGCGTTCGCCGCCGCCGCCGCTGCCTCCGCGCCGGCGCCAGGGAGGAGCGCATGCTGTCACGGAAGGCGCCGCCGGCCATGTTGACAGAAGCCGCAGTCGGTGGAGCGCTGAAAACCATTTTGTTGAGTCCTGGATGTTTCGACACGCAGTGGTGCTGTGCGCTGTTGGATGCAATTGCTTTCTTCGTTGCATTTGACTTATGA
>JAZDUA010001489.1:0-62799 GCA_038098605.1 Gryllus longicercus | reverse complement strand
CGTACGCAATTAGTATTATCGAACATTCTCCTAGCAGTGGTCGGGTACACGAATCTACTGCCCGACCTTTCGGCTGTGCTCACAGTTTCAAAACAGCACTCGAAGTACAGAGGGCTTCAAATATTTCCCCGCTTTGCAGAGCAAGTAGTCCGCTGCAACGCCCTTTTTTTTCGGGGCAACAGACGGAACAGACGGACGTGTAGCGGCGGCGCGGGGCGCTGAGCCAGACGCGGGGGGCAGGCCGAGCGCAGCAACCTCTGCTTCCGGCCTCGGTATGAATATCCGGTGGAGGCGGAGGCTGGGCGGGAGCAAGAGCTCATTTGGCTGCGCGTTCCGGGTGCCGGCCGCCGCCAAGGCTGGCCTTTGAAGGGCGGCGCCGCCGCCCCCGCCGCCGCCCCCACCGCCGCCGTCAGCGCTTTGTTCTCCCATCGCGAGTCGAAACACACCGGCCGCCCTCTACGACTCGGCCGAAATTTTGTTTCGCTTGGCGTTGGTCGTTGCCGCTGCCGCTGCCGCCGTCTCTCTCTCTCTCCCTCCCTCTCGCGCACCGTCCTCTCCTCCCCTTCCTCCTCGTCTGCCTCCCTGTCTCTGGGTTGCGTGGTTGCCGCAAATCCACTTGTGGATTCGCAGAAACGCCATCCGGTCTCCCTCGCCGCGCCGTTCCGCTCGCGGTGCCCTCGGGGCCGGCGGAAGATCGGGGGGGGGAGGGGGTTCGGCGAATTTGCGCGGAGCGGGATGCAAGCGTCGCCTTGGCGGCCATTGTGATGGTCCTCCGGATTCTGCCACGCAATAATGGATTTTTGGATTGGGATGAAATATTTAACAGGTGTATTAACGCATTTCGCAAGTTTAATAAATCGTGCGCGCTCCCATCGGGGAATGGACCCGCGAATTGCGGTGTTGTATGCGGCGGGATGTGTTCATTAATTCTTGGAATGACGCTGCGGAGATTCGTGTTTGTTTTGAAAGAGGCACGCTCTGAAAATCCATATGGTTTGTTTTCTGTGGGAACATTGTGCATTTGGAAGTTGTCGGGATGCGATATTCCTAGTTTGGAATTGGTTTGTTCCCACATCC
This sequence comes from Gryllus longicercus, assembly GCA_038098605.1. Lineage (NCBI taxonomy): Eukaryota > Metazoa > Arthropoda > Insecta > Orthoptera > Gryllidae > Gryllus > Gryllus longicercus. The sequence continues at coordinate 61,722 of JAZDUA010001489.1, read as the reverse complement.
GCCGACATAAAAAAGAAAGTTATTTTTACAATAATTATTTGCTGTCTATGGATATGAAAGGGGACACGACATACGTGCTCAGTTCCTGCGTAAATTCGATTTATTTTCATTTAGTGCACAAAATGATTTGAGATTTTTCTCTTTTCCTTTGCTTGATGTAGATATAAAGGGGAATTCAGAATGCTGAAAAATAAATAAAAAGTGTTGAATATTTTCATTGTGAAATGATTAATGTCGCAGGAATACGGGACCGACGAGTATTCTGTAAAATTTTGAGGAGCTTCGTGTTTTGCAATATTCACGCACTATTTCTAACTTCTCTCTTGGAAATTCCGTCCCCAAAAAATCTTTTAAATGCACTAAAAGCTTGTGTAACAGAATGTTTTTATTACCCATGTTTATATTACACACGCCCACAACCAATATTCTACCTCTCGTTCTATTCACTCGTGCGTTTTTAACAGTTTCAAACTTCTAGAACTCATACTTCTACAGGCAACAAATTACCGCGCAGTGAAGCGATAGAGCATAACAATTAGTCTCGCTTTGTTTCGAGCCGCACATACGTAGTGCAATGAATTATTTCCTTCCCGACGTAATAAATACACCGGGGCCGGCGCCGGGCGGGGGAGGGGGAGGGGGGGCGTGCTCGCGGACTGTAATTGCGCGTCGTCGGTTGACGGTGACGAGGATCGACGCGGAGGACGTAATCGTGACGTTGACGCTGACGTTGACGCGCGAATGAATTTGTCAGCCTCTAATTGGCGGCGGTGTGTGATGCGGTCGCGCCCCTCAACACACGCCCGCCATTTTTCTCCCTTCCGCCCTCGGGCTGGTCCTTCCGTGCCGGCCGGCCGCGCTTCCCGACTGCTCTGCGTGTGTTCGTTCCGTCGTCTCTGTCTGTAGGCCTTCGAGTTTACCCTCTCCGAAATGATTTATTCGGTTTGTTTAGATAAGCGAAGAGTGGAGATACTTGCTTTTAATGGAGGGGAGTGTTTTAGTGAATATAATTTGTTTGCCAGACGTTAGATGATTTTTTTTTCTATTTGTTCAAGTAGAATATCTACAGAAACATTTTACACTTGTGTATGTGCTCAACCTGCGTTACTTAAAAATTGGGAATATATACACGGTGTAAAAATGTCAAAACCTACATTGTACAAACGGAATATGATTCAAAGGGCAAATGAATCTTTATTAATGAAATGTATGGCGTAGGTAGTATTAATGTTAAACTTATCGAACTTAATTATTGCCAAGAACAGCTCAGATACTTCACTGTGCTAATGGTACTAATTATTTACTTTAGCACATTCTTCTATGTCGTTGTTCTTCGGTTGGCTTTTACCCAACACAGTTGTTTTGTTTTTTTCGTTCGTTTTACCAGCCGACAGGGCATCTCATTTTCATAACACCGTCGTTTTCCGCTGTCTCGAACGTTATTTGGATTAACTGCACCGAAAACATGTAGCAATTCTTACGCTCTTAGTACTAACACTGCCGTTTCTACCACCAGCACAATCTTCATTCGGAAACATTTCCTTTTCCCTCCACGTAAGACTCATCGTTGTTTCCATCTCTCACACATCAAACTTACTTATTTCGTATATATAATCATTCCAAGTACCCTCTTTCAATTTTCCTTATATATTTAGCTATTTGATGTCATTCACGTGCTATTATTTCCTCCAACCACCGGCGTAACCACCAGTTTCAGGTGTGTGGCTTCCGAGGCTACTGCATCCCTCGTCGCGCCGCCCACTGCCACCGCCACCGCCACCGCCACCGCCATTGCCACCGCCACCGCCACCGCCGCCGCCGCCGCCACCGCCACCGCCTCCGCCACCGCCACCGCCACCGCCTCCGCCTCCGCCTCCGCCACCGCCACCGCCACCGCCACCGCCTCCGCCTCCGCCTCCGCCACCGCCACCGCCACCGCCACCGCCACCGCCACCGCCACCGCCACCGCCACCACAACCGCCACCGCCACCGCCACCGCCACCGCAACCGCCACCGCCACCGCCACCGCCTCCGCCACCGCCACCGCCACCGCCACCGCCACCGCCACCGCCACCGCCACCGCCACCGCCACCGCCTCCGCCGCCGCCACCGCCTCCACCTCCGCCTCCGCCTCCGCCACCGCCTCCGCCACCGCCTCCGCCACCGCCACCTCCACCGCCACCGCCACCGCCACCGCCACCGCCACTGCCCACCGCCACCGCCACCGCCACCGCCACCGCCACCCGCCTCGCCTCCGCCTCCGCCACCGCCACCGCCACCGCCACCGCCACCGCCACCGCCACCGCCACCGCAACCGCCACCGCCACCACCACTGCCTCCGCCGCCACGAGTGCTTCCCGGGTGCCGAGCGGTGCCGCCGCCGTATTTTTAAAGACAACACGCTCTTAGCGCGCGGGCCCAGGTTACTTCTCCGACGAAAGGCACGCCTTCTCTTTTTTGAGAAACAATGGCTGGAGCTTAGGAATACATAATTCTCTGCGACTACAGGATGAATTATGGACTGGAGGCTTCTCCCACCTTTCCCCCTCCCCTCTCTCTTTCTCCCTCACTCTCTCAGGCACTCTCCTCCACAGCACTCCGCCCTGCGCCGAGCCCCCTTCGTTTTCTTTTTCGCAGCTTCTGCTCTTTTTCCGGCTGGCGGCACGGTAGCGCCTTCCCCTCTCTGCGGTTTGCAGTTCCGCGATGACTTCTTTCCACCGGTAATTGCGGCTTATAAGGAATGCATGACTGCGCAGATCGCTCAAAGTGTTTCGCAAAAGAAATAGCCAACTTGGCCCCCGCGCTGGTGAATAATATAAAAATGGCGAGTCAGCGCGCGCGCGGCCGCCTACGCCCGCAGGCCGGCGCGGGGCGGGCGCGCGGGGAGGCCAGGTAGAGGCCAAGAGCGGAGGCGGAGGCGCGGGATAGGCGGCCGGGTGGGGAGCTACGGGGCCCGCCGCTCCACTGTTAATATTTGTTCTGGAATATTGCCTCCGCCCTCGGTTCCGCACCCGTTGCCTCCGCCGCCCCGCCCCCTCCCCGCCTCGCCCCGCTCCGCCTCCTCCTCCTTCATGCCCCTCGCTTCTTAGGCCTCTTGGTTTGGCCTCCCGCCCCCGCTTCCGCGCCCGTTGCCTCCGTCGCCCCCGTCCGCCTCGCGCCCGCCCCGCCCTTCGCACCCCTACCCCCTTGCAGGCCGCTTCCTAGGGCTCCGCTCGTGCCGCTGCCCGCCGTCTTATTATTATGATGATGAAAGGCCTGCAACTTTTGATCGTCGTCGGGCGAGTACCCGCTGTACGCTGTAAGCGGTCGCCGCGGAATCGCCTCGCGGGCAGTGCGCGGTTCTGTACGATGCCTCAGATCTTCTATGCTCTGTCGTGCCTCGCTGCCTGCTTTCGATACCTTTCCGCATCGAGACTTCCCACACAACCGCATATCGCCGCGCTCTGTATTGTTTGCTTTTCTTGTGCTCCATATTATGACTCTTCCGTTCTATTTCGTCGTTATAACTGTCCCGCCCTGAATTTTCCACTATTAAGACCTACACGATACCTTCGTCCTGGTCTCCAGCATGTTTGGCGTGCTCTGGTACATGCTGACTGCCTCGTTTGCGCTCTTCTTGTATATGCCACTCTATTCGTTTTTTGCGTTCTTGTGATCAAACTCACATACTTCTCCTCTCGCAGATGTTTTCTCCTTCCATGTTCCATGTTTCTTTCTGCTTTTCTGCACTGTTCTTCATTTTGCCAGCTTATAACTCAGCGTTCCACATCATCCATTCTTTGTCTCTGTATACTTCTAACTCCCTGTTTCGCTTCGAACACCTTCTTCCAGCATTGGATCTTTTTTGAGAAGAGCGGAATGCGTTTAAGAGAATGTATTGTACGCTAGTAGTTATCCCCTGGTGAAGGAGAGCGTGCGACATTTCATGGCTGCAGGGCAGAGTAAGTAGACGAGAGACTCCCTTACTGAAAGAACTCGAGTGAATGAAAGAGTCATTTAGACTTCTCTTTCTTGGTAATTCTGTTCGCTTTGAAAAGTAAGGCGTTTCATAACGAGTCAGGTTCGTGTTCTTTGATTACGAGATGTCTCGTAAGAAGTTTTTAATTGTTTCTGAAACATTCTTTGAAGGATCGTGAAAAGATAATGTGCTGCCATAAGATTACCATTTCATGTTGTTTGCACGAACGCAGTGATGGATCGTAAAGGGTGTTTTAATATATTAAAGGTGATTGCAGAAGGAATGTGATTTTAACGTTTGAATTGACTGAAGAGAGGAACCTTTCTTTTAGTGCCGTTTCGGTAAACGAATGCCAGTTGAATTCACGAACCTTGCGTATTCATGTCATGTGAATTAAAATGAAAAGTTAATATCTTATTTGGAGGTTTTCTGAAGTTACATTAAGGACAATATTACTCGTACAACGACTTCATCCATAACGATTAATTCATAATTTTTAATAATAACTTGCTTTTATTATTTTATGTAATTAGTAATACAGTAATGTAATTAGAAAAACTATGAATCGAAAAATTGATGTGTGTACATTTGTATTGATCCCACGATCTCATCTCTAGGTAGTTAAGGTAGAAAATGAAAATTTAATTTGTTTCCTTATGTTATGAGAGATTAACTATGTTCTATTAAAAACCAATCAAAATAACTATATGCAAGTACATTCTATATTAACTATATTCATACAAACTATATTAAGTATATTCTCGTTGAAAATAACGATAATAATCAATTAAATAAGCAAGCATTTTTATAAAGCAATTAATCTAATTTATTGTAGTTAATTGTAGAGCAGGATATTGGAATGGTAGAAAACGGTGATGCATCATCACTGTCGGGCAGTTGAAGTCACCGCCAGCTCCTGGGCGTATGTCTGAATGGGCTGGAGGCCATTAAGCTGCGTAGGTAAACCCCCCACCCGACTCGCATCTAAGTTTCATTCCCCGGTGCGATCGCCATGGGTACGGGATTCCGCCGCCGGGCAGCGTGACCGGCGGGGGAGGGGGCGTTGCGTCAGCGATATCTGGCGGGGTGTGGCCGTAACTCGCGCTCGCCCGCGGCGGCGCTGGCAGAAGCCCGAGAACAAACGACCCATTATCGTTACTAGCACCGCCGCCGCCGCCGCAGTGGAGTCAATATTTTATGGCGATCGCACCGGCCGACGCGACGCAAAGCGACGAGGCGGGGCGGGGCGGAGCGGAGCGGGGCGGGGCGGAGTGGGGCGGGGCGGAGCGGGGCGGGGCGGGGCGAGGCGGGGTCGGGGCGGGACGCGCGTAACACGCACCACGGGCGGGGGGGGGGAGTCGAGGTGACGCGAGCGAATTTGGAGGGTGGTGGGCCGCTGGGTCAAGAGAGCGATCGAGAAATAGCAACCGGATGCGGAAGTTGTTTTATACCGACGAAAGTTTGTCTGAAAGAATATACGAATTCACAAGACTTCTTGCCACTGAAAATTGTAATATCTCGTGTCTCCAAAAATGAATATTTTGCTTGTTTACGTGCGGTTTTGGTTGCTTACTTTGAAGAAAGAATGGATTTTGTTCATATTGCTAAATGATAGTTTCATTAACTGCTGTTGATGGCTTATGAATGATGTGAGGCTCAGGTGTTCATGTGAATGAGAACAGTAGTCGATTTGATTTCTGCCTACAGTAAATGCAGATCTCAAAATGATTGCTGTATCTTCGTGTGTTGACATTCGATAGTTATTCTATACGTTCATTCGGCAAAGTAATTCATGGAAAGAAGAAAGTCAGTGAAGTGCTGAGTCTGCATTCGGGAAAAATAAAGTTTTTCGGTATGTTAACGTGTAAACTTGCGAACTGGACTATGTCGCAATTTTGTCGCTATTATTGTAATTTTTAAATGTAATTCCGAGAATAAATATCAGTACATTGTAAATAAAATACTACAATGTAATAAACTATTATTCTAGAGAAATTAATGTAATTTGTCACAGCGTTTATTATGTATTACTTACGTGGAATGTCGGTCTGAATATGCAGGTAAATCTTAATTCGAGAGCATATTTTCTATTATGCTTCCACTTATCTAATACAAATACTATTCAGAGTATTTTATTGCTTCTAATCCATAAATAGATGTCTCATACTTACAATATATGTAAGTTATCGTCCCTATTGCAAAGTTTTGTCCTGAAACATTTCATACACTACTCCTACCTACGTAAGTTCGCTTCTGCATTTGGATAAAATACGTACGTAATTTTGTAGAATACACAAAAGAGACGTTGAAGTCTCGAACTCGAGTGAAGCAATCGGTTTTCAAAGACTTTTAACGAGCTTGTATAGAAATATCAATATTTGAGAATCCTTCTGAAATCATTTTCGTGAATTTTGTCTGTGAAGTTTAAGATGGAGTATTTGAATCATTTAATAGACCACTTTCATAAATCATATAATCCTTCTACGTTTTTCTGAAAATGATTCCTTAATAAACTTTTAATACTGCAAAGTAGTTGTATCCAGAATATTACAACTAAATAAATTCGAATGGCAAGTTTCTGGAAGATTGGTAAATATTACAATGAAACGTCTAGATTGAGAATTATTGGAAGCATTTCGGGGCCACGGAGAGAAAAGTACTGGGGACTTGTTAGGAGGGAAGTCTGAATGGTCGAAGTGGGTTAAGACTCATCAGAGAAATTTGAAGACGAAAAAAACAGGGAAGAATAGGATCGGGTGGAGGATAAGATAAAAAGATTCAGGATGGACGAAGAGGAGTGGTAAACAAAGGTCAGAAGAGAAAGAATTCTTTCGTAGGGCGGGGTGAATAGGAACCAAAAAGAGGTGCAAGAACCTAATAGAGAGGAACACAAACAGAGTTGGAGAAACGAAGCGGAGTGAAGTAAGGTGGGGTGCGACGGGACGAAACAGGTCGGGGCGAAGCAGAGCCGGGCGAATCAAGGTGCGGAGCGACGGGACGGGACACGTCGCGGCGAAGCAGAGCGGGGCGAAGCAGAGCGGGGCGAAGCAGAGCGGGGCGAAGCAGAGCGGGGCGAAGCAGAGCGGGGCGAAGCAGAGCGGGGCGAAGCAGAGCGGGGGGAAGCAGAGCGGGGGGAATCAAGGTGCGGAGCGACGGGACGGGACAGGTCGGGTCGAAGCAGAGCGGGGCGAAGCAGAGCGGGGCGAAGCAGAGCGGGGCGAAGCAGAGCGGGGCGAATCAAGGTGCGGAGCGACGGGACGGGACAGGTCGCGGCGAAGCAGAGCGGGGCGAAGCAGAGCGGGGCGAATCAAGGTGCGGAGCGACGGGACGGGACAGGTCGCGGCGAAGCAGAGCGGGGCGAAGCAGAGCGGGGCGAAGCAGAGCGGGGCGAAGCAGAGCGGGGCGAAGCAGAGCGGGGCGAAGCAGAGCGGGGCGAAGCAGAGCGGGGCGAATCAAGGTGCGGAGCGACGGGACGGGACAGGTCGGGGCACAGCAGAGCGGGGCGGACGGAGGTGCAGGGGAGCGGAGTGGGGTGGAGTAGAGTGAGTGGGCGGGGCGGGAAGGGGGCGTGGCATTTGCGCTGTTTTATTTCCAGCCCGGCGCCCGCGCGAATCCATCGGCGCGCTGTCCGCCGCTCGTGAATGTTTCAGCGGCGCTGCCGCGGATTGGTTTCGCTCTCGCGCGCGCCGCTGCCCCCTCCCTTCCTCCCGTCGTCCCCCCCCCCCCCCCCCCCCCCCCAACAGCCAGCGACCGGGTTGGGGCCGGACGCGCTGGGCAATCACCCGGACACTGTGCGCACGGCAGTGCCACAATCATCCAAATTAATTTGCGAAAGAATCCTCTACTACTAGATTGAAAGCCTGCACGAGTAATATTAATAACAAAAATAACTAATAACAGTAACTAATAAGTAATGATAATATTAACGACACGAATGAATCATATTCACATGTATGATTCTCTGTTTCATTAACGTTGTGTCGTCCATTTGATGTTCATGAAACCTTTCTGTTCATCTTTACGATGAAGCATGTTCTTTTTCGTTAAAATCTAAACAGCAACAGCGAATGTTTAATTTACATATATGATTATTTCGTCGTGATAATTTCTGGCAATTACTAGTTGTATATCAGAATTCCTCACACAATACGCAGTAGTGGTTATTTTGATGATTTATTTACTCTTAAAAACCAAAAGAGTAAAAACGTGTTTGCAAATTTTAGACGCAAATATATTATTTTTTTATTTGTGTTCTTTCGTTATTGGTAAAATTAATGCAAAATGACATTTCAATCATACAGCAGCATGCTTAATTACAGTGCCTCAAACAATTGCTCGAAGATAATAAATGTCCGTATATACTATTCGTTTGTGTGTCATTATTTTTATTTAGTCTTACTGTGTTCCCTACCCCTACAAAATTCGGCAGTCGTTTTATTACATTTTTGGAAATTATTTGTATTTCTACATTTAAAAGAACGCTTTTATTATATGTTCATATTCACTCCACTCCCAAGTAATAATTAATTGCTGTTAAAATCCCTCTAAGATCAGTTTGGCATACACATAATACTTACCTTGAAGTGTTGTAACGGTTCGATGTTGTAACGGCGTGCGGTGAAAGTAAAGCCGGCTGTCCCATGTTAGTCAATTTACTTGCATGTAAAAGATCCTCAAGCTTAAATTACACCTCTGAGCTAAATTCAAATCGCCTGTTGGTCGCCCAAGAAATACCTCCTTTCTCTGCTAGTGGGTGAAAGGAGCGTAGCGAAATTTGCGTGGTCAGACGGAAGAGCGGGCCTCATGGCCCGAGTCTCGCCACGTAAAATAAAGCATTAATTCAGTCCAATTCAATTGTAAATTTAACAGTTTGTACCTCCTCTTGAGCATTACGACAGCCACCCTTCTCATTTTAGTTGCACCACCGTATACCGGCCGAGTTCCATATCGCAATTCCGCGGCCCGTGTCATTCGTGCGTCCTCTCGGGAGCGCGCCTGGGCCAAACGCCGGGAGGGAGGGCGCAGGGACGACGTCGCGTTGCGCAGCCCTTAGAACTCCTCCGAAACGAAATTAGGCCCCGGCGTCCTCGGCGCCCCGCCCCGCCCCGCCCCGCGCGCAAACAACGGACGCGTGCGAGCGCGGCCGCGCGGCGCCGCGATGGGCCTGCAGCAGGCGACTGGGGGCCGAGGAGAGAAATAGAGGGAAAGAATGAGAGAAATAGAGAGATAGAGAGATAGATAAATGGAGATAGATAGAGACAGAGATAAATAGATATATAGATAGATAGATAGACAAATAGACAAATAGACAGATAGATAGATAGACAAATAGACAGATAGATAGATAGACAAATAGACAGATAGATAGACAAATAGACAGATAGATAGATAGACAAATAGACAGATAGATAGATAGATAAATAGACAGATAGATAGACAAATAGATATAGACAAATAGACAGATAGATAGACAAATAGATATAGACAAATAGACAGATAGATAGATAGATAGACAAATAGATAGATAGATAGATAGATAGATAAATAGACAGATAGATAGACAAATAGATATAGACAAATAGACAGATAGATAGATAGATAGACAAATAGATAGATAGATAAACAAATAGACAGATAGATAGATAGACAAATAGATAGATAGATAGACAAATAGACAAATAGATAGATAGACAAATAGACAGATAGATAGATAGACAAATAGACCGATAGATAGATAAATAAATAGATAAATAGATAGAGGGGGAGGGGGAAGTAGAGGGAAAGACAGGGTGAGTGATCAGGCGGAGATAGATTTAGAAGTTACGAGAGAGGGAAGTGAACTGGTGAGGGAGGGTGAACTTCAAGGGTGGATGATGAGTCGAAGTAAGGGATAGACGAGGGAGTGTTTTGTCTGCTACTTTGGACATTGTTCCCGTAAGTTTGATGCATGTTGTATACGGGGAGTGTTTGGTAGTGCCCCTCTCCGGTGACAACTCGACATCCGGCGCCAACCTACACCTCGGTATGTGGCGTTTCCTCCTCCTGGTTCCTACATGGGGCCCTCGCCGGGACAGTCTCCCGACATGCGCGGTAATGTAGAACATGCAAGTGTGAGTGTTAACGTAGAGGAGGAGACAAGAATAAGGAGGAATGATCAATCGCGGTCCTTGGCCGTATATTTAGCTACAGACGGCTTTCGCCTTGGCGCTGATAGGAGAAACCACACAAAATACCTATCAGAGCTAGAGCCGGCAGCTCGAATTATCATACAGACCGTGGTTGAAGTGGATATAGCTATGTACGTTGTGTCGAAAGTCGCGTCCGTCGGGACTCGAATCATTAGGTTTCCCGGTGAAGGTTGAGGATGAGCACAAACTAAGAAGGTCCAACGTCCAGATCAACTAACGAGCGTTTGCTGATAAGGCGTGGACAGATGGGAGGGAGCGAACTGTCGGTGAGAATGCAAGGAGTAATCGGCTGCGCTTGCCAGGCGACAATTCAGTTGCAAAGGTGTGATGAGGTTGTTCTCAGATTGTGAGTGTCCAAAGTGAAAGCTCGTATAAGAGTCGTATGAAATAAACTCGAAGACCGTGAATATTAGGGGTGCTTTGGCAGGTGATAGTGTATTGTGGCGGGGTAGTGCAAATAAGAACAACTTAATAGGTGGTGAGTGTGCTGGTAAAGGCAAATTGGAGAAAAGTGTGTGTGTGTGTATGTGGTCGACGTCACCGCTCGCGTTGCCTCTTGCGAAGCATTTGTTGCGCTTTCAACTCGTCTGCCTTTCTGGCGAATTCGAGGAACCCTAACCAGAACATTCCCTTTCTCTTCCAATTCTACAGTTGCCAGTTTCCATATCTAAAGTCAGCGGCGGGGCTTTCTTTTCCGAATTACCTGCTCCAAGGATCTTTTGCTTCAAAAATTGCAACCGCAACCGCTAGTCTTTTCATTCCGCCAGTGCCTCGTCTCATAGAACTACCTCATGTTCACCTTTGTCAAGCTACAATCAGCTTTATTTTTTCCATCATCAACAGCACAATAACTTCAGCTTTCGTTGCTTTGTGAGCTACCAACGCAGTCGTCCCCGTCGATGTCTTTTTGTCGGTAACGCCTCTCTTGCTACCCACACAGCCTCTTCACCTTGCCAACCGACGCCATTGCGTCCTCCCCCCCACCCCCCACCCGGCCTCGTTCTCTCGGGCGCTGACGCATCGCCGACGCCGGCGTCGCGGCCGAGAGCGCCGTCAGGGATGTAAAAAGATAAGGGGGAAAAGAGAGAAGATTTCATAAAAGTTTCTTTGTCGCGGCCGCTGCCACGGCGCCTCCGCGCCGCCCGCATCTCGCGAGAGGGAAGGTAAGAAAGTCGGCCCGCGCCGTCTCATGGCCTCTTCGCGCCGACCGCCCTGCGGAGCCGCCGTCATCGTCACCGCCGCGGATGGGGGCGGCGCTGCCGGAAAATATAACGGAATCTTTCTTCGTGGGAATGGGGCTGTCTGTTGGGAATGCCGCCCAGAAAAGACGCTCTAGGCAAGGAGTCGTGATATAATAGTGGTAGCGAGGTGATAGTGTAAATTAAATATTTTCTGACAGCGTGTTCTGAATTACGTTCTAGGACGCTGAATTATGTTATTGCACCGTGTGGACTTGTATGAAAGAATGTATGTTATGTAATCAGCCGTAACATTTTATAATAATAATATTTGTGATGACTTAGTGTATGGATTTACAATTACATATTGAATGTAACCCAAAGATGAGTATTTTGATCTGCATTTATAGTGTCCCGACATATTTTTATTAATATTGGATTTGAAATAGTAGGAGGTATTTGAAGGAGTACCCTGCGATACCGCGGTATTTTAATTACAATCCTTAGTCAGGGAAAGGATTAGGACGTTGGTATTTGTTCCTAGGATGCAACGCCTCCCGGACAACCAAGTAGATAGACATTTCATTACTCCTAGTCAATTTACGTTACCAGAATCAATCATTGATTTAGAAGGAAATGTTATGCGCTTTAAAAAATGTTTTATTCATTTTGATGACTTCCACAATGTTTTCGCGATGTTCGCGAAAGACAAAGAATGCACACCTGAATTACTTTTAAGGGTTCGGAAAGGGAGACGGGGTACCTTATGGAGGCAGGGGTATTTCCCTTGTTAGAAAAAATTAGGTTGCAAAAAAATCCTCTTGATGTATGTAAACATTCCCTTTTATATAAGTAAATAAATATTAATTAAGAGTAAAAATTATGTGTAAGTAAAAACAAATATGTAAGTGAAAAATGGCAATTTGAAAAAGTAGCCAAGTTAGCACTACAATCACTGTCTTTCAGTGAAAACCGCTCACAAAATCAGTTTACCCGTTCTCAAAATTATTCTAGACACAGACAAATTTCGTGAAAAAATAAAACTTTTATATCATCAAAATACATGTACGAGGTTATAAAGTCCGGTTATGTTGAAATCACAGAAAAGCACTCTAATAAAAAATCATATAGATAGATTTAATATCCAACTAATGCAAGTGTAGAAAGCACCATTGATTCGTAAAGTACTTTTTTTTGGGGCTAAAGATGATGCCGCCAGTGAGAATGCAAAGGAGTGCTAAGCTCTGTTATTTCTAATAAAATTTTAATATTAAATAAGTAATATAATATAAAAAATATGTAATAAAAATGTAATAATTCTCACGCGAATGCTTACTTTTCTCTTAGTTATTATCTAACATTTGGCCTACTATTAATTGCTTTGCCCGAATTTTTCTATTGTGAAATTAATTGTATGCACATGATGAGAGTGTCCAAAAAATAATAGTTTCAAATTTAACGAATTATAGTTCGGTCTGCCGCGTTTTATATTATTTTCTTCGAAATGTAGTTACCCCCTAAAATAATTTGATTGGGCATATTCATTAATGAGTGTTGGTGCGTCGTTTTATTTTTAGGAAACTACTTCATTACAGTGATTATTAAGTGGACGCAAATATTTGTATGTTAAAATGTATGAAGAGTTCATGGCCTTGGAACATTTCAGTAATCACTGACATTTGAAGCAACGCAACACAGTGTTGATGTATTTAGTTCAGATGAAGGTTACATAGATATTTTAAAATACATGAGGAAATTGGACAATTCGTTATAATGTTATGCAAATCCATTTCATGAACTAAATTTATTACAAGTATTTTCATATTTTACCTGCCCTTTTTAAGTATGTTTCTCTTCATTAATTAAATAGAATATATTGGCCTAAAATTCGGAAGTTAGATGTAAAACATTAGCTACGAGAATTTTTTTTTTTTTTTTTACAGAGAATTGCTTAAGACATATAACCGCTTATATTGAAATGCAAGAATAGTACTCTTTTCTATTAAAATTTAAACTTCATACAGTTGGATGAAAATCTTATTTTATATTGTGACTCGTACACTACTTGACATATTCTACCAATATATTTTGAAATGTGCGAGGAATGCGTGTTGTTTATGAAAGTTTTTAGTATATTCTACAACCTAACATATACGAAATATACATTTTTACATCATTGCAAGAAATAAGTGTGTTATAAGATACGAAAATGCTTTTCGATAGTTCGTAATCGTTCACAATCGACCCTTGTCTTTATGTCATCAGTGCATCTTGCAAGTAATTGAATGTAATCCAAAGATAAGTCTTTCGATCTCCATTTATAGTGTACCGACATATTTTTGTTTATATTGTATTTGAAGTAGTAGGGGGTATTCGAAGGAGGTATAATGTATTTGAGGGAGTAGCACGTCAATCACGTCAGTCGCCTCCCAAGCGGCATTCTGGGAAGTGCTCGTTCGAACGCCAGCGCGTCGGTCATTACGAGAGTGTTTCTACTTCATTTGCGGTTCCTTTCACTTCCACGGCAGCGGTGATTGGTTGCGGGGTGGGCCTCCGGAATTTGCTCCACCTGCCCACGCGCGTCCGGGCGCGCCTCCCACCACCCCCGGCGCCCGAGCCGCGTCTCGGGCGCGCTTCGCATTTGCTCGTTAGCCCGCGGGGGCTGTAGGCGAACGCCAAAATATTTGTCTACAAACACCGTGCCAGGGCCCGAATTCGCTAATTGTGACGTAATTTTACGGAGCAATTAGACGGAAGTGGACGCGGCCGCGGCCACCGCACGCGCACGCACGCGCGCGCGCACCCTGCTGCACGCCGCCGCCGGTCAGCCTCGGCGGAGGCGGCGGCGGTCGCCGCCCTGGCAGCGCGCGTCAGCGAACGCCGGCACTTGTTTGAGCAGCAAACAGCTTTATAAACCTTGGACGCCCGGAGGGAATGCGGGCGGGCGGCGCAAAGGCGTGTGGGCAGCGAGGCGAGCCGAGGAGGAGGAGGAGGAGGAGGAGGAGGAGGACACGGGCGGGCGGGCGAGACGAGAGGCGGGCGGGCGAGACGAGAGGCGGGCGGGCGAGACGAGAGGCGGGCGGGCGAGACGAGAGGCAGGCGGGCGGGCGAGACGAGAGGCAGGCGGGCGGCTGAGACGAGAGGCGGGCGGGGGAGAGGTGGGCGGGCGGGCGGGCGTGCAGGCGGGCGAGGAAGCGAGCGGGCGGGTAGAGTGGGGAGGGCGGGCGTGTATTGATACTCTGTGATCGCGTTAGTCCATTAGACGCCCGCAGAGGCCGGCCCGCTCGGCCGCACGGCACGCGCCCCACGCGTGCGTGTTCTGCCATTTTGTCGACGTGGCCGCGCCGCCCCCGCCGCCGTCGCCGCGCGCTCCGCCTCGCGCGACGCGAGGCAACGCTGTTTGTTCAGGTGGCGGCGCCATTAGCGCTCGGGAATGAGGAAGGTGCCTCGTCGATTTGCGGGCGAGGCGAGTCCAAGGACCGATCAAAGGGTGACGGTTTATTGGCATGTGCGCGGGCCTTTGACGCGGGAGTTGACCGGCGAGGCGAAATGAGAAAAACAACTTGTGCAGTTGCAACTGCATTAGCTCGCTCGACAAATCTATCTTATTTACTGATGCGGCAGGGACTAATATTAGTTCCGATTTATTGCGATGTGTTTAAAGAGAATTGCCATCGAAGCGGAGGAAAACATGCTATTGAAATGTGTTTCGAAGATGTGTTTGCAATTTGTGTTTCCTGAAATTAACCATTTATTACTGATCCATAATTGTGTATTCGACTTCACGTACAAGAAATATAACAGGTCATTAATTTATGGGCAAAAATGTATACACCGTATATTTATTATGCTCAGTTTTGCCTAAGGGCGAGTGCTTTTTATCCATCCAGTATTTTCATGAAATATTAATATTCAACGCATTAGGCGAAAATGTGTACTCAAATAAATGACATCGGTCTCTATTTGAAAACACTTTGAGTGCACCATTCATGTTATATGTTATTGTGTGTTTGGTGACGGCGGGCAACTAATGATATTAATTCAATAAATCACAAACGAGAAATGATTTTCATGTATACAAAGAGTGATAGAAAATATGTAATGATCAATGTATTTCAGTTTATTAATGTTGAATTGAGTTAAACAAACTCGGTTACATTTTATTTAAATTACGTTTTATCTATTGTGTTCAACATTTACTGACGGAGTCTTATTTTTCAGTAGACATTTGTCAAATCTGAATGCTCATTTGATTTTGGTCGTATGTTTGAAATTGAAACGATTTATTAAACATGAATTCAACCCTTTTGACACCTTCAGATATTCAGTGGTTTAGAGAATCGTCTCAAGAGATGGTTATTCTCCTTTCGTGTTGGTTGTAGACGACATTACATAAACGTTCGTCAGTTTTCCGTAGTTTTTTTATTTATTGTTCCCTTGTGCTTGGTATTTATATTGGTGCTTAGTATTGTAATCAGGTACTTCTTTTGAGTTCTGAATGCTGTTCTTTCCTTTTTCTCCCATCCGAAGGGTCTTGACACAGTGGCCTCTATCGATTAATGAACATAGTTATAACATTGTTTCGTTTGTAGTTCGATCAAAATTTTGTTTTGCTCGTAATCTGCAACTGCACGCTCCCGCAGTATCATCTCCGACTAGTCTCAGTACTCACCGCCCCCTGAGTTGAACTGCACTTTCATCTTCGCTTGCATCTGCGCTGCCTGAGCGTAATCGGCGACTCAGCTCGCTGAAGCGAGAAGCAACGGGCAGTTGTGGAATAGCTGGGAAGCAACCTGGCAGGAGGGAGTTGACGGGGCGAGGGCTCGTATGAAGCGACGACCCGGAGCGCGAGGGCTGGGGTATCCGGAACTCCTAGGCGGAGTCCACGCAGCAGCTGGAGAGCGGAGGCAGAGGGAGGAGTGAGGGCGGTGGCCGGGCAGCAAAGGTGAGGCGAGGCGGAGAAGGGGATGGAGGCGGGTCACTGGCGGAAGCGGTGGTGGGAACAGAGAGGGGCGTGAACGGGAACGGAGGTGTTTTGTTATCAACGGGAGCGAAGCCAGGGACGGAGTCGGGGGGGGCGCGGCTATAGGGACAGTGGCGGGGCGGGGGTGGGGCGTGAGTAGGGATGGAGGAGGTGACTGAAGGGTCGGAAGCGTGTGCAGGGGCGGAGGCGGGGGCAGAGATGGTGGCGGGGACAATGACGGAGGCGGGGGCATTGCCGGAAGCGGGGACAGGGATGGAGGCGTGGCGGGGGCAGGGAGGAAGACTGGGAAGGGCAGGGACGGAGGCGGTGCGGGGGCAGGGACGGAGGCGGGAACAGGGAGGGGCATCAATGGGAACGGAGGTGTTTTGACATCGACGGGAGCGAAGCCAGGGACGAAGGCGGGGACAGGGACGGAGGAGGCGGCGGTAGGGACAGTGGCGGGGCGGGGGCGGGGCGTGGGCAGGGACGGAGGAGGTGACTCTGAAGGGACGGGAGCGTGTGCAGGAACAGTGGCTGGGGCAGGGACAGTGGCGGGAGCCTAGTCGGACACAGGGACAGGGACCGAAGCGGGAGTGGAGGTGTGGACCGAGGCAGCGACGGAGGCGAGGCCGGGGGCGGGGGCGGAGCATATCCGTAGCGCCGTGCTCCGGAGGAGGTGGCGCGGGGGCGGCAGCAGGCCGGGCCGCTTCCCCGGTTAAAAGCATTAGCGGAAGCGCCTCGCAACTGATAAAATATTTATACGCGCATGCATTAGAGGTCGCCGGCGACGCGCGCGCGTACCGGGACGGCACACTGCGACGAGGACGAGGACGAGGACGACGGCGGGGACGGTAGGCCCGATAGCGATGGCAGTGGAGGCGACGACGGTGAAGTCGCGGGCGAAAGCCTTACTTCGCCTTCCACCAGCTGCTGCTGCCACCAGTGATACAGTGATAGACAAATGCGAAGGCTAAGATACTATATGCTCATGCCCCGTTGATATGCTTATTCGACCTTGTGGTTTCTCTCCGAATTACTACCGCTGTTGATCGCGTGAATAGGCCATTTGGACTTGTGGTGCTCAGGGTAGGGGGGATGAAAGGGGGACGCTGGGTTGCGTACACAAATAATGTGTCCTTCGTCTTCTCGTATCTTAATTTGGCGAAATCATTATGTTTCTGATGGCACTAGGTCGATAAAAGGTAGAAGATAGTGTCGGTAGATATGCTCTGGT
Organism: Gryllus longicercus; assembly: GCA_038098605.1. NCBI lineage: Eukaryota > Metazoa > Arthropoda > Insecta > Orthoptera > Gryllidae > Gryllus > Gryllus longicercus. Next base: position 44,201 of record JAZDUA010001489.1, on the reverse strand, counting down.
TCTCTATCCATCTCTATTTTCAGATGCGAATTTGATTTTCGTATGTGAACACTTGCAAGGGTGTGAGGTAGGCATCTTTAAGATGACACCAGCCAAGTCACTGCAACCCACCCTGCTATTGCGTTTATCTGACCAAATCACGGGGTTTTTATGTGGGCGGGAAGGGGTGAAAGAAAACAGGATGGCGTGAGTTTGATGAGAGCTGCTAATACGAATAATAGCAGTATCGAATTCCCTGATCGCGCATTCACATCTCCGATATGTTTTCCGGTCGACGTCGTGCCGCTTTCACTTTCGTACCAGAAGGAGGCGGCGTGTCGGATGTGGATGTCGGAAGGCAGCGGGTGCGTGTCGAGCGGGGCGTGGGTGGCGATGGGGGGGCGGCGGGGGCGGGGGCGATACGCTCGGCCGCCATCTTGTTTCGGCGCGCCGCGGTCGTGAGAGCCGGGCGGCCTTTGCGGCCGCGAAGTCACGCCTCGAGCGCCGGAATTAAGTTTGGCCCGCCTTTTCGAAATATTTCCCTCGAGTATCTTCTGAGGTCGTGAGTGTCGCGCGCGCGCGGGGGCCCTTTGGGGGGGAAAGGGCCCAGGCTGCAGAGGCGGCGCCACCGCGCGGAGTTCGGAGTGGCGTTTTAAGTAGTTTAACCTCTCTCGCGAGGAGGTAACGCGGGAAGATGATGGCTTTGAGAACGCCCCCACCCACCCCCACCCCGCCCCTACGCGTGCTCGCTTCCTCCCACTCGCGCACGCTCTGTCTCTCACGACACAAGAGACAGGGAACACGTGCGGGCGTACACAGCTTTCGAGAAATGTCAGAAGGTGTAGTAGAAGTGGTATTGAGAGAAATGGAATATTTATGTGATTTGTTTTGAAGTTCTGCAACTGTTCTTAACGGTTTGAATGTTAATGATTCATTAGTCTTGAGTAATATTAGTCTTCTTGGCAATGTTAGGAATTCCCTTTCATCTCTATCTATTAAATTGAAATGGCACTTGGTGCGAATTGAGGAGAATGGGATTCTACATGCAGTTCCGAGAAATATTTTACAGATTATGGCGCCTTTCCGATTCTTTTACGTGTGGACTCTGTTACATAGTGAGAAGTTATCTTAATACAAATTTTTGTACACCAATAATGGGAAATGGAAAATCCGTTAGTTTAGGCTGTAAAATTGGTTTGAACTCAGTTTGAAAAATAAATGAATAAATTCTTCCGCGAATGAAAAATAAAATATTTGTTGGGAAAGTTCTAAGGTAGGAATTTTTTTTTCTCTCCTACATTTTACTTATGTACACTATTAGGCATGTTTTGCTTTGGCACACTTAATTGTTAGTTTGCGTGCCTTTTTAAGAAAACGTTGAATTAACACGCTTCTCTGGATTGTAGAAAATGTGTTCCATATTTTGTTAAAATAATGTATGACAATGATACATTGATGGATAATGCAAATAAATTATTTCACTTTAAATAAATGTCGGGGTGATTTTTAATTTTGGAACTTTTCATTTACTCGCAGAACATGTGTTCGCATAGCTGCCTCCCTCCCCTTCCCACCTAACGGGCAGTATTGCAATCCAACCATTGTCTCGCCGCAGTCCTGGCCGCCTCCGGGCTCCCTGATCCCCCGAGGGGGCCTGCGCAGGGGGTGACCCTCCGGGCTGGGTGGAAGGAGGGGGAGGCGCGAGAGGGGGGTGGGGTGGGGGAGGTCAGCGCGGAGGCAATCGGCCGCGGCGGGGTGCGTTCAGATAGGCGCCGCGCGTAATGCGCTATTTATTACCGCATTTGCGTAAGCAGCGGTGGTCGCGGGGAAGGGATCGCGCTGCAACTACGTCCACCGCCGCCCCCGACACGGCCCCGCCCCCACCACCTCCATCGCCGCCACCGCCGCTGCCCCCGCCCCCGCTGCCGCCACCGCTGCCGCCACCGCCGCCGCCACAGTCACCGCCACCCCCACCGCCACCGTCACCGCCACCGCCCCCGCTGCCGCCCCCGCCACCGCCACTGCCACCCCCACCGCCACCCCCACCGCCACCGCCACAGTCACCGCCTCCACCGCCGCCGCCGCCGCCCCGCCACCGCCCCCGCTGCCGCCACCGCCACCGCCACTGCCACTGCCACCGCCACTGCCACTGCCGCCGCCGCCGCCACCGCCACCGCCGCCGCAACCCGCACCGCCTCTTTCACCGCCACCGCCACCGCCCCGCTGCCGCCACCGCCGCCACCACCGCCGCCACCACCGCCTCCGCCACCGCCTCCTCCAGCGCCGCCGCCTCCCACACCACCGCAGCCCCTACCTTCACCTTCACCTTCACCGCCACCGCCACCGCAACCGCCACGGCACAGTGGTTCTGAGTTAATGAGTAGCGGAAAAAGTGCGTTCACTTTGACATAGTGGTTTGTGAATACGATTGAATATGTATTCGTAGATTTATGGCTCGCTGAAACTGGAATGGTCTCCTTTGCATTCTTGTTTAAATCATAGATCTGTTATGTCGTGTTTACTCACCCGACCATCATAGTGAATCGGAGTACTCACATAAATAAAAACATAATTTCTATCCTGAAATTGATGATATTGGCGAAAGAAATACCTAATATTTATTTAACTATCTTAAGAATAGTGAGTTCTTCAGGAATTCATTCAAAACTCATTTTTTGTTCCAATTGAATTTAGTGAAATACTTCTGAATATTATTTGAAAACTATTTAAAAAAAACATCTATTGAAGAGCCAAATGCAGTGGTGCGGTCGGGAGTGAGAGGGGGATAACATATTATGGACAAAATACCAACCATTTCCACCTACTCTTCAAATCATTGAATTCTACGCGTGTCTGGTATAGAGAATCAGAATAACAAAAAGGATTTGAAGATGACTAATATGGAGAAGATTTTTTCTTACTCCTCCCTTCCTGTCGTCAATTAATGAAATTTTTTATTTATTTATTTATTTTATTTGCAATTTGTTCATCTGAACAATAGGCAAATCATTTAGCAAAGTTACAATGGCATGTGAAGGAACTGGGCATTCTCAGTCCTTCGTGAATTCATTTTCAGTAATGATCAAATAAATGGTATAAATCACAAATATAACATAGGACAAATATGACCAAGACAGAAAAACAACAGACAATATATAAATACACTGGCAATCATGAACGTAATTATGTTTATCCATATATATATATATATATATATATATATATATATATATATATATACATATACATATATATATATATATACACATACATACATACACATATACATATACATACATATACATACACACACACATACATACATATATACATACACACATACATACACATACACACACACATACATACATATATACATACACACATACATACACATACACACACACATATATACATATACATATATATACACATACATATATATTTATACATATATATATACATATAAATTTAAGCTGTTTTGCTTAGTTACAGTGCAATTACTATAACAGTACAATATACATTTTGTTTATTAATGATCGAACCTATTTAAGAGGTCCAGGGGATGAAATCTGCACAATCTTCTTAATTCTTGACTATTGTCTAGTAAGTTTAATGCAAGGTAATTTGGATGGTTTTCTAATCGCTTATAATATCTTTGGAATCTGAATTGGACTTCTTGGTTTATTGTAGGTATGTGTAAGTCATTGTGTAGTGTTGTATTTGAAACAAACCACGGGGCATTGGCAAGCAATCTTAGAGTTTTTGATTGGAATCGTTGCAGTATTTCTAGGTTTGAGTTAGCCGCAGTGCCCCAAAGTTCTATTCCGTAGGTCCAAACAGGTTTTATTGTTGATTTATAAATCAGTACTTTATTAGCCAATGAAAGAGACGATTGTTTGCCTAGAAGCCAATAATATTGCTTGATTTTAATTTCGAGAGCTGTTCTTTTCTTTCTGATGTGTGTCTTCCAAGTCATTTTTTGATCTAAATGTAGACCAAGGTATTTTACACAATCTGCCTGTGGTATATCCTTGTTGCTGATTTTAATTGGAGGACATCTATTTGGTCTAAGTGCAAACGTTACATGGACAGATTTACTTTCATTAGTTTGTATACGCCACTTTGTGAACCATTCCTGCAGCACAGTGAGGTATTCTTGAAGATTTTCTGATGCTTCGATGGCATTTTCATGAGAAGTTAAAAATGCTGTGTCGTCAGCAAACATGGCTGACGTGATGTCCGTTGAAACAGGTAGGTCGGCCGTGTATAGTAGATACAGTAGTGGACCGAGAACACTACCTTGCGGTACTCCAGCTGCAACAGGATAGAATGATGATGTTTCTTCCTTAAATTTTATTTGAAAACGTCTTTCAGTAAGATAGGAGCGAAGTAGTGCAAAAAACGGGTGGGGTAACATATTTTTGATTTTATATAAGAGTCCTGAGTGCCACACCTTGTCAAAAGCTTGGACTACATCCAAAAAGACACCAGAACAATAAAGTTTCTTCTCCAGCGCTTCATTAATGACTTTTACTACTCTGTGGATTTGTTCGGTAGGGGCATGTTTCAACCTAAAGCCGAATTGGTAGTCTGGAATGATGTTGTTTTCTGCTATGATTGGAAGTATCCGCTTGAGGAGAAGCTTTTCGAAGATTTTTGACAAGATTGGTAATAAGCTTATCGGTCTATACGAGGATACTTCGGAAACAGGTTTCCCCGGTTTTGGTATGACAATAATTTGACTGTATTTCCATTGAGAGGGAAAATGTCCAATTCTGATGATGGCGTTGAAAATTGAGGTTACCAATGCTAGTGCTTTTTTTTGGCAGGTTTCTTAGAACAATGCCGGTGATGAGATCGTAGCCAGGTGCTTTATGAGGATTAATTTGTTTTATTGCATATGAAACTTCGGTTGTCTTGAAATGCTTTATTGGTAAAGACATTTGATATGGTGCATTAATGAACTGAATAATATTTCTTTCTTGTTCTTCTTCATCTGATGGGAATGGTTGGAAAACTTTTGCAAAATGTTCCGCAAATACTGTTGCTTTTTCGTGGTTGGTTCTAGCCCATTTTCCATGTTTATCACGTATAGGCGGCACAGGTTTGATTGGTCGTTTAATGCGTTTGGTGGCTTTCCATAGGGAGTAGTCGTTGTCTTTGGTTGGTGATAGTCTTTCAAGATACTCCTTGGTTTTATTTTCATGTAGGTCTTGAAGAAATCTTTTAAGATCCTGCGCTGCCCTGTTGAAGTTTCGTTTATCATTTGGATCATGCGTGGTTTGCCAAACTTTCTTAAGTCTCCTCTTATTTCTTTTCATTTCGTCAACTATTTTGGGGTATTTGTGAGAAGCTGTTCCGTACGTTTCTGGTGTAGCGTACCATGCTGCTTGTTGGATACTAGTAGTTAAAAATTCAACTGCTTCATCTATATCAAATTCACTTTTTAGAGGAACGTTTGCAGTAATATTTACATTAAGCCATGTTTGAAAGTCACTCCAATTCGTTTTTTTATTGGAAATACTAGGTTTAGAATTATTTTCTATTATATGAGAGCTAATAGTTAATATTACTGGAGAGTGATCGGAGGACAATTCGAGAGAATTTTCAATTGATGTAAAGCTCTGATTTGTTCCTTTCATGATAAAGAAATCAAGTAAGTCCGGCAGCTTATTACAGTCGGTTGGCCAGTACGTTGGCTCTCCTGTCGATAGCGGTTCTGCGTTGAGTGACGTGACTACGTTGAGTAGTGTTTTTCCTCGTAAAGTCGACAGTCTTGACCCCCACTGCGAATGTTTTGAGTTGTAATCACCTCCAGAGATGAACCTTGCACCCAACGTATCGAAATATTGTCTATACATTTCTTCCGTTATTTTATGCTTTGGAGGGCTATAGACAGCTGATACTGTCAATGAACCGAAACTGTCATAAACTAGTACAGATGTGGCTTGCAGGTAATCATTTTCAAAATTTGATTTCAAAGAATGCTGTATGTTTCTTCTTATTATTATCGCCGTACCTCCATGGGCTGTGCCATCTGGGTGTTTTGTATCATATATTTCATAGTTAGGTAGTTTAAAGAAACTTTTTTCCGTGAAATGAGTTTCTGAGATGAGCATTATGTCAATTTTTTCGTCTTGTAGAAAATTGTTAATTTCTCTGCAATGTTGCGCTAGTCCATTGGCATTCCATATACCAATACGAAATGTCTTCATAATTTGCTTATTACTTTGGTCATGAGGCTTATCAGGTTGGAGATTTGATCACTTTGCTTGGTTAGTATTGATTCAAATTTTTGAAAAGTTTCTTGAACAGTTGATATTAGTTGTGCAATTTCAATATTACTATTATCATTTATGACTTGATGTGATGGAGGGTACTTGGCTACGTGGGCCCAAGTGCGGTGTTGCATTTCGCTAGGTACGTTACTATTTAAAAGTTTGTTGCTTCGATGGTGTGAGTGAGAAAGATACGAATTTTGTGTATTCTGGGGATATTTACTTTGTCTTATTTCTTGGTAGACTTCGCATCCCTTGTAGTTTGCTGGGTGGTTTTGCTCACATAGAGCACATTTAGGTGGGTCTTCTTTTCGCTTTTTACAGACTTCGGTCGGATGATTTTCTCCACATTTCACACAGCGATGTTTTCGATGGCAGTATGTCCTTGTATGTCCATATTCTTGACATCTTTTGCATTGTACGATTTCTTTCTTCTTTCGAGGTGCTTCTATTTTGATTTTGCAGTTCAGTAAACTATCTATGTTATAAATATCTTTATTATTTTTGCTAGGTTGTAGATCTATGAAGAAGAGAGGGAGTGGCGCTTTTGTTTGTCTGTGTTGAATATTATAAATTTGGCGAACCTTGTGGCCGTAACTTTCAATTTCATCTTGCAGTTCCTTAACATCTGCATTTGCATGAATTTGTTTAAGTACAACCCTAAAAGAACGCTCTTCTTTGAGTTGATATGTATGAAATTGCAATTTTTTATTTTCAAAATGTTTTATGAGCTTTCTATATGCTTCAACTGTACTTAATATGACTTTGACACTGTCACTGTTCAGTAATTTATAGCTGTATTCCTCTTTTTTTAATACTTCTTCAATGCATTTTTTTAAGATATTCACGTCTTTTATTCCTGGTAGAAAAATGGGTGGAATTTTATTACCATTGGTTCGTTCGTTGGATTCAGATTTTTCTATTGTGTTGTTTTCTGGTTCTGTAGAAGAAAGAAGTTCGAATTTGTTGTAATTTGTAATACTTTCTGTAACTGGTATTTTCTTTAGAGCTCTTTGTGAAGGTTCACTAATTTTTCGTTTCCGCCGTCTCGGGACGACTTCTTGCCACTCCAGAGTGTTATCGCACATACCTTCAACAGATGACATTGTTGATACGTCTGTTGTACTACTGCTTTGTTGTGCTAATCTATCGGTCTTCTGACAATCCGTATCTGCACTGCTTGTTGATAGCGGTAACTGTGGTTGCTGCGTCAGGAGTTGCTGTAGTTGATTTAGTTGCAGAGGCGGTTGTGGAGGCACATGATATTGAGTTAGAAGTTGAGAGAGTTGTATTTCTATTATTTGTTGCTGATGTTGGTGGTGTTGTAGTTGTTGCTGAAGACGTTCTTGCTGTTGACGTATTGCTTGATCTGGGATGGGTTGCACAGATTCACTGTTAAACAAGTTTTCACCACCATTTTCACTATATGTAGCGTCCATTGCGCTTCGAATTAGTTGCCCCGTAACGGAGCAACTACTTGTGGCCATTCACTGGATTTAAAGATTTGTTGGCTTTAACTAAAACTAAAATAACACTTTTCTAAGCGAGTCACTGTTCGCACCGTTCACACGAAAGACACTGGCACTGAGTGTTATCGCACTGCTCGCTGCTGATTCACCACTGCCAGAAAGCGATAAGGCAGAGCTACCTCGGTTACGAAGCGTTCGCCTCGGCGGCTCGGACCGGACTAATTAATGAAATTTGGCAATAAAGGTTTTATTTAATGGAGTGAGTGATGGTGTATTGTTTCCGGGCGCGACGACTACTACGGTCATTAGTTTCATACGTGTAGTGCATGTTACATCCCGGGAATTGGCATTGTCCCTCACAGATTAAAACTTGAAATCCGGCGCCGTCCTACACGTAGGATTGTGAAGTTTCCCCACCAGGTATCTCCGTTCAGTGATATCCCTCCAACAATAGCAAATTCTCTAAACCCCGTGGGGTCTCCCGGCATGTGGTAGTATACGCGGCGGCGATGGTGTAGCGGTCAGCGTATTACCCAAGTTAGCCGGTTCAAACGCGATCGAAGCCGTGGATTTTTAAGGGTGAAAGAATCCTTCGTACGCCTTCCTTCGGAGGGGAAGTAAATCCGGCTGTCCCATGTTAGTAGATTTACTTGCATGTAAAAGATTCTCAAGCCTAAATGACGCTTCTGAGCTAAATTCAAATCGCCTGTTTCGCCGCCCAAGAAATACCTCCTTTCTCAGCTAGTTGGTGAAAGGAGCGTAGCGAAATTTGCGTGGTCAGACGGAAGAGCGGGCCTCATGGCCTGAGTCTCGCCACGTAAAATAAGGCATTAATTAATTTCAATTCAATTAAATATATTCATAAAAATGAGTTTGTTTAATTGGAGAGCAAGGGGCAAGGATGAGGAAGGAAAAATCGCACTCGGTCCGCGGACCTGGCGTTTGCGTAGTATTGAGGATAAACCACAGAAAACTACCAAGAATCGCAGCCAATCATTAGAATTGTCCCTCAGAGTGTAGTAGAGTGTAGTTTTATAGCCCTTGTAGAAAATCTGCTACTGTAGGAACTCGAACATCTAGGTGCACGTCAGAGGTAACAATGATTCCATTAGTCGTAGTTTCATCAAAAATTAATAGGTTATTTAAAATTGACTTCCTTCTTATTCCATTTATCGACGCGGTAATACATTTATTTTATGTTGAGGTTAAAGGAATTTCTCTCTTAATTCTCTTCCGTTGTGGATCACTGTGGGTTGCCGCCGATGCGTCGGGCGGGCGGTGGAGCCAACGCTGCGGCGGTTGCAGCAGCAGCGACAGCAGGGTAATCAGCAAATGCCCCGTCTGGCGCGGAACCGGATTGGAGAATTTTTTAACGTTGTATGCGACGCATTTAGATAAAAATTTAATTTGTCGCGGATTTAATTAACGAGTAACGAAATGGCTGATTGCATGGTCTCCCTCGATATTTTTCCTCCCTCCTGGTGTGCGGAATCGATTGTCCTCGCAGGGAGGGATATCGATTTGATTGTGGCGTGGAAAAAGTGGCGTGGATTAGGTAAATTGTGGTAGTTTTCAGGAGCTTGTGTGTACATGTCGTTGAATAATGTCGTTGACCATATTTCGTGCATGCGTCGTTGTGTAGTTGACGTCCATTTCTTTGCGCAATCAGTCGCCAGGCCATTTACGAAGACGATGAGGCAGATTTCTTGTACGTTTAATACTGTTTTTAGTCAATGTTTGTGCACAAAGTACAAATTCACCAACGGCTTCGACTATATTTTCTTGAAATAGTTTGCTCGTTTGAAAACATGGTAGGTTTTTTCATTTAAAGATAGTTGGTTAAAGGACCAAAACTCACAAAAAAATGAATCCATGAAAGATTGTTTATGTCTATTTTAATATTTTCTTATTGGAGAGAAGTGGGGGCAGTCTTGTCATGGGCAATTGCACACAATCTGAGAGTATTAGATAAATGGATAAAAATACGAGTTGCTCTGATCAGAATTCGTATGTTTGGAACTATTGGATGTGCCATAGTTCTGCAAACTTCGTAATCCTATTTTGAAAAACTACGAGCTTTGAGAATTGGCCAAACTGCAGTAGACGCGCGGTTTTCCAGTGCATCGAACGGAACGATTGTATTCTCGAGGCAAACGCCACTCGACGAAACTTTTCTCCGGCTCCTCGCATTAACTCCGGTCGCAGCCTCCGCCGAGGACGACGCCACCCGAGCCGCTCATTAGCCATCGTTTCGCCGTCCTCCCCCCCCCCGCCCCCGTCCCCTCGCCGCACCGGCCCGCCTCCATCTTGGCTGTTCCACCTCCCGCAGCCTCTTCTTGACACTCGACCTTCGTTAAGGCGACGCAGCGGGCGCGCGGGCGGCCGGCGCGACGCGGCGGGGGCAGACGAGGGGGGCGAGGTTGCGAGGGTCTGGTGAAGGGTACGGGACGCGGACGGGGGACTTGATGGGAAGGGTGGAGACGGTGGTGGTGGGGAGGAATGAACAGGGTCGGGGCCAGGAGGTGGGGAGAGTGTGGGGGCGGAGCGGAATCGGGCGATGTGCTGGTGAGCGGGGAGGCGCCGGGGGCGGGTCTGCGCGGAAGCGGGGAGAGAATGAAGCGGGGTGGGGCGAGGCGGGCGCGAAGTGGGCGGTGCGGAGCGGGGCGGGGGCGTGGCAAGGTGACGGCGCATGGGCAGGGCGGTGCGGCGTCGAGGTGAGGGCGCAGATCTGGGGCAGCACGGGGGCCGGCTAGAGCGGGGTGGCGGCGGCGGGGCGGAGATGGCAGGCAGCGCGAATTAAAGATCGTCGGGGAATTGAGCGAGCGCGCCAATCGAGCATCACGAAGCGCTCGCTCGTGTCAGTCCAAGCCGGCAGGAAGCAACGCCTTGCGGAGGCTCAGTTTAAAATGAGCTGAGAGGATATTTCGGGCGAACGAAGCCCTCGAGGGCAGATGATGTCGAAAGCGGCGAGGACGTCGATTTGCTCATTTCCACATTGGAAATGTCCCTCTAATTGTATCTTATTATAGAAATTGGAATATGAGAGGTAGGAGTTTAATCTTTTTTGTATTTCAGCATTATAAAAGAACCTTTTCTGTTGCAAGAAATCGTTCATAATCGGGCATTTTATGGCACCAATGATGTATTAGATTCTATGTCACGAATGATTGCGTCATCACATATTCAGCCAATCGTAGCGAGAGAATCGGTGGAGGTAGAGGGAAACAAAACAGCAGACCACCATTTAGTCGCACGATGTCAAATACCCGAGTCGTCACAGGGAAGTCGTTTCGCAAAATTAAGTTTGATTCTCTTATAAATGTATATTGCTCTTATACAAAAAAATATAGTATGCAACTCATTTATAATGTTGCTTTATTGCATTATAAACTAATTGCATAAACTACTATTACGTAACACTTGTAATCAAGAGTGTTGCAACTTGTTTTGGTAGTAAAGTACGTTAACCGTATACGTCCTGAAAGTGAATATGTGGTCGTGAGACATGAAAAGAAGTAACCTTTTCATTTCAAGAATGGAAATCCCTGAGCAGCGAGAGGAACATCGAGACTGGCGTTCGCAGGTTCCATTTTAAAACCTACGACAGGTGACTACAACCTGTGAAATTATGTGAAGAAACAATTCCGACTCTTTCATAATTTCCGTTATTCATGTGAATAATAATAAAATACTTTTAGATTTGGGTCTAATATGATAAAAAAAAGAATGAAATTAAAGGAAAGAAGGATATATCAAATTCGTTTTGCACAATTTCTCCTGGTTTGAGCGCAAGGAAGTAATTTAAAAAAATTAAAGAAAATTTGATCTGGTGACTTCAAATACTATGTTTGTCGGGCGTAGATAATATGTAATTCATTCGATGAAACCACTCAAATTTGTTAATGCTGCCTTAATAAAAGCTTACATGTGAAACTTTAGGGCACAGACCTTGTAGACTACAACTGTGTGCATCTACAGCAAATCAACTTCCTTTTTAGCTAGAGATTGTTTTATCTCAGACTTCCATATGCTCCTCCTACCGTTAAACTAAACGATCCCTGACGCGGGGGCGTCAAGACGCGATAGAGCCGTAGAGATCGTAGGTTCCTGTTTGCGGCCGGCACTTCCCGGGGCGGGTTGGGGGCGGGGCAGGGGGTGGAAGGGGAGGTCGACTCTTAAGTTGCGGGAAGGAGGTGGAGCGAGGGGGCTGTCTGGGTCCAGAACCGCGTGAGAGGGTGGGGGTGAGGGGTGGGCAGGGGGGCCGTTTAACCCTGCACTTAGCGGGTCTCGGCGGCGCACTCCGGCTAGCGGCGCGGGGGCCGAGTGACGGGCAGTGGACGGAGGAGGGAAGGGCCGGGTGGCGGGCAGTGGACGGAGGAGGAGCGGGAGCGGGGACTGTGGACGGAGAAGGCAGGAAGGGGCGGGGCCGGTAGGCTGTAAACGTACAAGGTGGGAAGGGCCGGGGACGGTGGGGAGTGGATGGAGGTTGGAAGGGACGGGGCGATAGTCAGTGGTGGACGGAGGAACGGGGGCGGGGACTGTGGACGGAGAAGGCAGGAAGGGGCGGGGCCGGTAGACAGTGGACGTAGGTGGGAAGGGTGGCGGGTAGCGAGCAGTGAATGAATGTGGGAGCTGACGGGAACGACATGCAGTGGATGGAGATGGCGGGAAGGGACAGGGGTGGCGGATAGTTGACGGAGAAGGCAGGAAGGGACGGGGACGGTAGACAGTGGCCGTACAAGGTGAGAAGGACTCGAGGTCAGCGGGGAGTGGATGGAGGCGGTAAGGGACGGGGGCGGCGGGGAGTGGACTGAGAAGGGAAGGGTCGGGGGGGTCAGTGGACGAAGGAGGAACGGGGGCGGCGGGCTGTGGACGGAGAAGGCAGGAAGGGGCGGGGCCGGTTGGCTGTAAACGTACAAGGTGGGAAGTGGCGGAGTGGATGCGGCGGGGAGTGGATGGAGTCGGGAAGGGGCGGGGCCGCCGGGGAGTGGTTGGATGCGGGAAGGGACGCGGGCGGCGGGCAGTGGGGGGAGTGGGTGGGAGGGCGGAGAGGCGGGCAACGGTTTTCGAGCGGCGAGTGGCAGGCGGCGGGCGCTTCCTCGCCCAGCAACAGGCGCCGCGGCGCCCATCTTCTCTCTCATTCGATGGCCTCCGGCGCGCTCGCCGGCGCCCGCCCGCGCTACTTACGGCCTGCTAACCTCGCTTCCATGACGTGTGTGGCTGCTACAGAGTGAAGATAATTGTAATTCTGGGACAGCGAAAATATGGGAGTAACTAAACTGTAGAGGAACTGCAATATTTATTACTCTTAAATATATCTAAGGAAAGTAAAAGTCAAACCAGTGCGTTGTTAATTCCTCTAATTTCAGTAGTTAAGATTTTAAAAAAATACTGAAACGTAATAAGTAACTTACCTGCTTTTCGGTGTTAGCTCCTTAATGAACGTTTTTCGACAGTAATTATTTTGTTCCTCCTATTTTTTTTAAATTCTCCTGAGTCATCGGATTTATCGTTTAATGAGGTTTACTCTTAAGCCTGATTAAAGTGGATCAGAATATTAGGGAAAGTTATTTTGTTAAAAAACGTATGATGTGTAGTTATATAATGTTTTAACAACAAAGAAGTGCCAGTATCCTCATTCAGGTTCTATTTCTTCAATGAAAAATAAAGACGCACGAGTCTTTGCGGAGCAACCACTTTCCACTCAGCACCTGCTAGAGAGGGCTTAGAGGTATTTTTAGAGGGCTTAGGCCACATACTAATAAAGGAAAATAAATGATATAGTTAAAGCTTCTCAGCACGAAAATATGTTTTGAAGGGTTTCATGGCCCAAAATGTTTAGGAGCAGCTAGCCTTCATCTTTGCGAGGACGCTTCTCTCGGTAATTTGCTTTCTTTGCGTCCAACCGAGGCGCCATGCGCCAAACAACGCGCCGTTTGCTAGCCTACCCGTGACTGGGGCGCCTCTGCCGTAGCCGTCCCCGTCCCCAATGCCATCTCCACAGCCGTCCTCACTACCGCCGCCGTTCCCTCGGTCCCCCTTTCCTTTCTTATCGCCGGCGTTCCAGCTGACACCCCAAAGCAGCCTCACACCCTCTCACCTCTTCTGCCGCCTCCCTCGCCACCTCCTTCGGACCCCACCTCCGACGCCAGTTTTGCTACTTCCGACGCCACTTCTGACATCACTTCCGTCGCCGCTTCCGACACAACCTTCGAAGTAAACACCGACGCCAGCTCTGTTACTTCAGATGCCACCTCAAACGCCACTTCCGACATCACTTTCGTCACCACTTTGACCACCACTTCCGTCGCCACATCCGTCACCACTTCCGTCGTCACTTCCGTCGTCACTTCCGTCGTCACTTCCGTCGTCACTTCCGTCGTCACTTCCGTCGTCACTGCCGTCGTCACTGCCGTCGTCACTTCCGTCGTCACTTCCGTCGTCACTTCCGTCGTCACTTCTTCGCCACTTCAGACCCCACCACCGCTGTCCCTTCTTCGTCTGTCTTCGCATCACTACATCTCGTTCGTCCCCACCTCGACGCTCCCTGGCACTCTTTGCACCCTTTGCAGTCATCCGCAGTTCCCGCCGGGTCCGCGTTCCCACCGGACCCCCAGCACGAACCACCCCGCGCCCACCCCCGTCCCCTCCACCGACTCGTGGCGCCTCCTACCGGTGCCCCGGCCCAATTTCACGGTTCTCGCCGCGCCCGCAGGAGGCGCCCTTTGTCGCTGGCCCTTCATTATGCTCCTCCGGCGGCCCTCCGCCCTCGCCCGCCCGCCGCCGTTCGTCGCCGCCGCCGCCGCCGCCCAGCCGGCCTTCTCCACCGCCTGCCCGGCCGTTCGCTTCGGAGCGGGGCGGTGTTTCATTACACCTGGGCGAGCAGCGTACACGCCTAGATGAAACGGCCCCAATTACCAAGTTTCGGAGTTGGCTGGTTGAGCTCGGTTTCATTGGGGAAACCTATTTAAACTGCGTTATTTGCTTGCCTATTTCGCTGTTATATTAAGTGTGGAAAAATTCTTTAATTAAATTCAAGACAGGTAATTTTGTTGAGTTCTTTAGAACAATTTTGTTTGCTTAATTTTGAAAGCAGGATAATCACTGACCTTGTTTATGTCTTAACGGGTGGAAAATGCCAATTTTTGTAATCTAAACGAAAAATAAGGGGTTGTCGTGGAGTGGCAAGGAAAACTTATAGGGATGTGTAATGTATAACCATAAATTATTAACCAAACTTTGAAGAATTACGTACAGAAGCCATATTAAAACCCGACTGGCGGCGAATCCTATGAATTTTCTAGGAGTCAGGTACTCGTACCTTAAGAAAAAGAAAAATTCTTCAGGCATCGAAATAAGTCGTTCAGCTTTCGCTGCGAGAGATGCAAATTTGTTATGTCGGCGATGCTTCTAAACAGCATCCAGTGGTTCTGGCCCCTGAACAATTAGGCTGCAATCGCACGTCGACGTTAGAATCTAATTTTCTTTTGTTCGTTGTGCGACGCAATCGGTCGGCTGTCGGTGTATTCAATACGAGCTAACGGCTTCTTAATGGGAATTGGTTATTGTTCCGAGAATATGTCTACTGCGTCGGCCTGGGCAGTGCTGCGCCCTGTCAGCACGCTGCGAAATAGAGTGAAAATCTTATATTTTCTTCGATACTTTATTTCACTCTCTGCAATGAGTTCGCGGGTTTTGTAGGAAAATTACACTAAGCGCGAACTGTTTGAAATGCATGAACTTAGCTCTTAATTTATCCCAAGAAGTGGTTACAAATGTTTATTTAATGTTATGCGCCAAATTTGAATAAATTTCGGAGCATATGTGGTACCAAATATTAATTTGTATTTTTTAATATTGATAAAAATATTTAAAAAAAAACAATACCCTATTGCAAAGTATAAGTTTAATTTGATGAATTTACCAGAATGGCTAGGTATGACATTGTTTATGAATAACGTAAAGAGAGAAGTTCACAATTTTCACGATACTATCTCAAAGATAAGCAGAACGTAGTTTTGTGATAGGCTACCACTTAGCAGATGAGTAAATGTTGATTCTTTTATAGGAGGCTTGCTGCCAAGAGATGAAATTATCTAGAGAAATGATGTTCTGTTAACTTTAATTTAAAAGTCGCAGTGAAAGGCAGAAACATTGAGCAGTACACAAACGAATACCCGACGGAGCCCTGCCTCTATGGAATTGTAAATGACCCCTGTGTTTAAGAAAAACTCAGACATGCAATTTGTATGCAATTCGTATTGGAGTCCCTGAAGGTTTGAAAATGAAGTTAATTTTTGCCATTTTTCTACCGTGGTAGTAATAATTATTATATGTGTCTCCTATTATTAATATTAATGTCGTAACTAATTTACTATGACGATATCGTAATTTTGTGTGGTCTAGAATTCTCATTACTGCTAAATTAACATGAATACACGCATGCATGTATATGTAATGTATTTCAATTTGGTATCATGAAGCACCAACTTCGTTTGCTGTAACAGTTCATCAAATTCGTATAAACAAATTGTCTCGGGATAAACAGTGTAGATACAATTTTTCCCGAATATGTAGCGTTCAACAAGAGAGCCGCTCATTTTCCTAGTGCGTTTGTATCATTCATATTCTCTCGTTCGCCCGAGCTTTTGGCGAGCTACGTTGTATGCAAAAAAATTAACATCAAGTCTGTTTTCAGCATAATTTAGGAAGTACAGACTAGGAACATTTGAAGAATCTTACCGTAAACATTTTCGTGTAAAAATCAAATATGGATATTGGAGTTTTTTAAAATAGCCTACTAAATTTTTGTCATTTTCATTGACACAGTAAAGTTCTCGGAGTAATTAGTTATTGAGAGCGTTTGTATTGGATTGTTACGTATGAATATATATAACGCGTTTATAAGATTAGTTTCTTCTAAATTTGCACTTAACTCTCTTGAGTGTTAACCCACAGATACGTTGCACCAATCACATGGCACTTCCACACATGGCGGAAGATGCTGAGAACTTGCACTGCCAAGAGTGGTGCCCCGTTGGGGCCAGATACTGGGAGAATGAACCCCCCTCCCCAACCGAACGTGTACGTCGGTATCGGATCTCACATTACTGCTGGAGAGGACCTCCGCTACCTCTCGGGGAATAGTATGCTCTTCACCTACGTCACTAATGACAAAAGAATACTTCACCTACGTCACTAATGGCAAAAGAAGCTGCCGCGGCTGAAATCAATACTCCCTCACGAAACACATGTATAAGATTGTCTCGGGTAAACAGGGTAAATACGACTTTTTCGGGACGGAAGGCGCTCAGCCAGGGAGCCGCACGATTCCAAAGGGCGTTTTTGCGGCGGGTGGCCCGCTCGCCCGAGCGTCTATCGACAGAGCGTCGCAAGAAAAATTGTTTTCTGGCCGAGGCATCTCTTATCGTCGCGAGGGTGAAGGGGGGGGGCGCGTTGTCGCTCGGCGAAAAGGGCGGAGCGATTATCGAGTCTTTTGAAGGTCGCAGGAGGCCGTGGCGGCGGCGTTTTTCCCTCGAGTGAACCCGTTCGGATACCGGCGCGGGAGGGGTGGGGGCGGGGAGAAAAGCAGGGGGCCTTGCTGCGCGCAGTTCTTTTTTCTTTCTTTCTTGGGCACACGTGCGTGTCGCGGGAGGTACGGGCTCGCGTTTCGGGCTGTAGTTTGCTGGTGGGCGCTGGGTCCACCGTGGGTTGGATTTCGCTGATTTTCGGTGCTGGGTGCTCCAGTTGTATTAGTTTATGTAGAGGTAAATTCGTTTCAAGTGAGTTGTGTGACGGATGCGGAAGGGCAATCTTTCATCCCTGTTCTTCAATGCCATGTTGCATGCATTATCTTCTGAGCGGTAGGAATATAACAATGATGCGTCTTAAAAAAACCTTCTGCGATTGTTATTGCGGTGCTGAAGGACAGCCGTATCTACTATTCTCTCTTTCGATCCGTGGATTTTCTTTTAATATGCAAAATTATAACTATTAGTCTATCTGAAGTTTCCTTGAACATATCATCTGTTACCTACGATTCTTTTCCAGAATGCTTATTCTGTTGCTCCCTATCACTTTTTGGTGAAAAATTAATTTAATATAAAGTAAAGAGGGCAGTGCAACATCCATAGTAACATCCAATTTTCATTTGTTTTATTGCCGCTGTATGAACTCTTGCCTGGAACACATTTCTTACCCTCAACTTTCCTGTCATTTTGTTATTGTGAATTCCTATATTGTATTCATAAAATCGTAATTTCGTAAAGCTTTTCGGCACAGTCAACGTCTTAAAACCGTACAATAATAAATTTCAATGCCCTTTTCTTTTCCGTTCATTCTCCAGCAAAACTCCACCCGACCGGAATTGTCGCAACCTTTACGTCCTTCTCTCCGCCCGCCCTTCGTTCTCGTATGCCTCCACCTGAGCGGTGGGAACTCTCCCTTCCTTCGCGGACACTCCCGCCCCTGCGTCCGCCATCGTCGCCCCGCGCGCGGCGCCATACAAACCGGCTCGCGGGGTGTGGGCGCGGGCGATACCTTGGTCGTTCCTTCCGGCCGGCCGGTCGGTCCCCGCGTGGCGTCGCCGGGGGCTTTACATGCGGACAGGGAGTGGCCGCTGCTTATTTACAGTTTTCCTTTCGCCCCAACACCGCGTCGCGAGCGCAATATCGGGCGATGGGGGCGGCGCGGGCGATGGGGGCTCGCCCTGGGCGATGGGGGCGGCGCGGGCGCGGAGGGGTGCCCTACCGAGCAGGGTCGTCCAACGAGGGAAGGGTGAGCGGTGGGAGTGACAAGAGCTACAAGCGGTCGGAGTGAGCGTCAGCGGCCCGACATAGCTACGTTTCCAGTATTCTGCTCGATGGGTGATGCGTGTACTTCACAGAGCCGACGACTGGCAGTAGTATTGGTTGTGTGCGAAGTGCTGTATCTCCTTGAAGTATGTGGCTGGTTTTGAAAATTCTTAGTAGGTCTTTGAAGAATCAATCACATTAAGAAATTTAAGTACCGCTGCCTTATGTGGTGAGTCAGACCACCAATATGATAGATCCGCTGAAGAAGAAGAAGAAGAAGAAGAAGAAGAAGAAGAAGAAGAAGAAGAAGAAGAAGAAGAAGAAGAAGAAGAAGAAGAAGAAGAAGAAGAAGAAGAAAGAAAAACAATTATTCTTATTTAAAAAAAACTAAGGAGACCAATAACGTAAGTTATTATTCTTGTAACAAACATTCTTGTGTAACAAACATTTAAAGTCTATATGTAGTAAATGAATGTAGTTGGTATTGGAATGAAATAATCTCCAGTAGTTTACTGACATTTAAAATTTTCACCAACAATGTTTAGTGAGCCTGAGTTACTAAATATCGCACCAAATAGCGAAACATCATTAGGGAATACATCACACCAAATAGCGAAACATCATAGAGGGAATTCATCAAACCGTTAAGTTGAAAAAGGGCAAAGATTTCATTTTCTAATATTGTTTTTAATTTGGTTGTCATTGAGGAGTTTAACATAATTGCTAGTGCTGTTATATTGTTTACTTTTAAATTACGAACGTTTGAGGCAACACATTTCTTTATTAGAAGACACAGCAGATATCTGGTTCTGCTTATTGCGAGAGAAATCCCCTTCCAATCTGGAACTTCCGCTTCGAGAACCGTGGGCGGCCGCGAGTTTCTCTTCGCAGCACTTGCGTGGACGTCCCTGGCCTGGGGGGGGGGCATTGTGTCACCGGCGAGGTGGGCGGCGTCGCAGAGACAGTTGCGGGTGCTTCGCGGCCTGAGGCCGCTGCCGGCGCAGAAATGGCCGGGGAGCGCCGTCCCAAGCAAAGAGGGGGAATGCGGGGAGCTCGTTTTCAAAGACACGGCGCTTGCTGGGAAGAACGCTGGGATGGAAACATATCACGTGCAGCGAATCGTACTGCATCCTAGAGGAAAGAACTACTACGTGCTTTTATAATAATAATAATAATAATAATAATAATAATAATAATAATAATAATAATAATAATAAGACGGAAATTTATTTCCTATTCTATGGTTCCCTCTCTGAGAATTTTTTTGGGATACTACTTTTCAACCGCACTATTATGTTTTTTTAAAATTACAATTTATTGCTTATGGTGAGAATAACGGAAATTCAGGGTTATTTTTGCCTGAGGCCCTCACCTTCCACGCAATAATAGCAATTCTCCGCGCAATAGTTTGCACTCCGGCCCCTGCTACCCGATCCTTTTTTTTTCTTTTGTCCCCTCCACAATAACCCTGTGGAGAAGAGAGTTTATTTACTTTAAATTATTTACATTGAACTGCTACCTTGCGCCTTTAGCAGCAAGAGGAAGGGCCCTTTCTTACAGCTAAGCTTTACATTCTAGTCCTAAAGTTAACTTACTTGCACTTTGGCATTACTAACTTACAGTAAGATCAGTTTTGTTAATATTATAATACTACAGAAATGTTTATTTTACGGGTGAGATATTTTTTTCTTTTTCTCTACATTCACATATCATTCATACTTGTTTCATTATATACATAACCATTCATTCTTCCCATTCATTCGCAGCTGCTACCCGATGCCAGAACGGTCGTTACTCGCCGAAGGTCCGTGACAGCGGCGAGTGCGAAGGGGCAAAGAGCGATAGCGTTATACGGGAGGGGAATTGGAAGCGATGAGTGGTATCAATGGGACTTTTATGGAGCGATCACGTAGGTATAATTATGCTTCTATAATAAACATTCTGTTCGTTGCATTTCTGTGGCGATTAGTTCCTTCTTTATCACATTTCGAACGGATTTTATCTGTGTCTATGTTACTAATTTGTAATGCGGGCAGGAATGGAAAGAAAACTGTGCAGCTTTCGAGCATGTGAGAGGTATCCATGGTTTTGTTCGATACCCAGCAACTCGAGAAAAATCTACAAACAATGAAACTGTTACGATTTTGACTGAAAAATACCAACAATTTATTGTGCTATTCCGCGTATTCTTATATGGAATTATCTGTACTACCTGATTTATCATTCTCGATGAATCAATGTTTACGACATAGTTGAAATAACGCTTCTGTACGGTTTCCTGGAAGAGGCCGTTTACCTTTAAATGTTTGCAATTCTCAAGTTTGGTTAAGGAACACCAACAAGGTTTTTTTTTAAATTCTTGGTATGAAAACAACTATTGTACTCCACGTATACTATCGTATGTTATTGCAGTAGGCGTGACAGCTTTTGTTTAACTATTGATTTTATTTCGATGTTATGCGAGAGTTTTTTATGGGTTGACCTTGAGCAGAGTGCTTGCTGCGTTTTAGAAGAAAAACAAACCGCAGAAATTTAGTCTGGAAATGATGCGGGGCAATGTTGGTTGTCGAAGTGTGGTGAACATTGTTGCGGGAATTTTGAGAGTGTGTTGTGATAGAGAACGGTGACTAGGAGCCACTACCACAGTAAGCGTATACCAACTTTGCAGGGAGTATTGTCAGAGGCGACCAGGAGAAACACGATCGGCTTGTATTAAAAAAAGCATATGCACGCACGTCTAAACAGCATAGAAGTACGACAGCTCAGTGACGTATTCATCAGCTAAACGTGCGATATTCATAAAAGCAAAAAAAATCTAATAACCTTTTCAGCCTGAAACGATTGTTTTAATGATTGTTATATTTTTCAAAAAATCTTCTCATAGTATTATGATTTTTTTCAAATATTTGATTGTTTATTAATCCCAGTTTAAATTGCAACGTTTAACTTATTTTCATTAAAAAACTCACTTATTTATAGCTAATGAACAACACCAGATATTAGATTAATAAAATTCAAATAAAATGTGAAAAGAGCTAACTAAATGCAGAGAAGCGTAAACATTATTGAAGATCAAAGAATTCACGAGGTTGTATTTGTCTTTGTTCTCTTTTGTAACGGGCATTTATTTATCGTATTTTTTGTTTAAAATTGCCTAAAATTATTTATATTGCACCCAATAGATTGAACTGAATTGTTTCGTTGGTTGTATTGCTTAAAAAAGCGAATTATTAACGTTTTCGTTCATAATAGATTTGTTTTATACGCTGTTGCAAAAGAGAGAAAAAAAAGATTGGGGAATGGAAAGTACCCTTATAATTAAATACAATAATTTTATTTTATTACCTCTAGGAGGTATTTATAGTTTTACTTCGTAATGTTTCCCCGACAAAGTCCTATAGTCTGTGTTATGTTTCGCTATCGGTTTGATAACCTCTCGTGATAAAACAGACAAAATACACGAACTAAAGACTTAAGATGTAAAAATGTCATGTAAACAACATTGAAAATTACTTAGTTTCAATGTTGTAAAATATTTGAGATGTTAAAATTGAGAGGAAAATAAGGGATATAAGAATGAATTTTAAGAATGAAACAAGAACTGGCAAGTAAATAGTAAAACAGTTCGTGCAGTATTATTGCTCACCATTGTATCTAAGAAAAACGAGTTGAAGTTGAACAAACGAGTTGAGTACGTTCTGTGTGAGAACCTGGCCGCAAATTAAACAAATGATTCCGCCGCTTCGGGGAAGTGAATCGCGTAATTCCGCGCCTCTCCGCCATCGCCGCCGCGCGCTGCAGCGCGAGAGCGCTGCGCGGAGGGTGATAAGGGTCGGCGGCCGGACGGCGGCGGTGGCCAAGGAGGAGGAGGCGGCGGCGGCGGCGGCGCGTCCGTGACAGCGGAAGAGACGCGCGGCTTTGCAGTGCGGTAGGCGGACGCGGCGGCGGACACGACGGCGACGGCAACGAGTTGCGACTGCGGGGATATTGGGTGCGGAGCCAGGGCGCGGCAGCAGCCCTTGTTGGCCGGGGGCGGTGCGGGGCGGGGTGGGCGGACGGGAGCGGGGGAGGGGGAGGTGGCGTCGGCCACCTGCGAAGCAACGCTTCTGGCGGCGCCAGCGTCGACACAATGCGGCCGCCGCTCTCTCCGCCTCGGGCACAAAGGCTCTGCGCGCGCGCCGCTGTCCGGCGCCCGCCCCCGCCCCCGCCCCCGCCCTCGCGCGCGCCGCTCCCCTGGGACCTGCTTCGCCCCCACAATGGCCGAGCGGGCTTTACGCGTCTCCCTCGCCTCACCGCCTGCTTCGCCCTGTCTTCCCTCGCGGCCGCTTTCTTGTGTCACGAACTGCCTCCCTTGTTCCTTGTGTTTCCTTCCTGCCTCCCTGTTTTTCCTGTAGCTGTGAAATCGTCTACATCAATTTGCTAAGCATTTAGTATTTCCATTCGGTATTTCTCTAGGTTGTTCGTAATTTTTTTGTTTCTTATAATAGTTCTATTTAAGGCTGACTTTGACTGAAAGTGATTTTATTATAACCTCAAAAATAAATTTACTAATATTTTCTTTTTCAATTTTTGTTTTAGAGATAAAAAGTATTTCAGGAAATATTGTTATTGACATCTACCAAGATTTCTAATTTTTATAGTAAAAATTTCATATCACCAAAGTTAGAAATACACCAAAAGATACATGTATCTCACATGTGTTACAGTAGACAACGTTTCTCTTTAGAAGAAGAAACACGATACGTGAATTTAACATAAAAATAGGGCGAAAAGCAAAGAAACAGCTTTCTAATATGTTTTGAGCTTGTGAGCTTCTCAGCACTTTCGTCTGAGCCTTTGATTTTTTCGCTTCTACCTTCACTTGTAAATTATTGCAAACTTCTATCAGACTTGTGTTACAATTTTCTGATTACACAAAGCCATTTTCAACCTTCAGTTTATTTTACCTCTGCTATTTGTACGTTAATTTTTCTGTATTAAATATTTTTTCAATCGTTTTGTCTTGTTCCGCATAATCCTATTTTGTCTTCAACGGAACCTTTGTAGGCCCTGCTCACCCCTCCACCACCACCACCACCATGCTGAACGCATCTTTTCGTTCTTCCCACGTTTAGTACTCTCGCCGCCCCCGCCGCCGCCGCTTCTTCTATCCAATTTAACCTAATAATTTCACCGCCCGAGCGCATTGTCGGGCCGGCGCCAGGCGCCGCCGCCGCCGCCGTATTTTCCCAGTCGTGGAAATTACGCTCGGAAAGGAACGGGCCGAGGCGCTGGCCGTACCTGGCTCCGGCGCGGCGCTGCGCGGCGCGGTGCCGTCACGCCGTAACTCCACATCTCGCCGCGAGGGGTGCTGCCCGCTTTGGAATGCCGCCGCCGTTTTCGCAGACAAAATGGCGCTGATGGGGGGCGTGGGCGACACGGGAATTGATCGCCGGGATGTGGCACCTTCTCGGAACGCTTGTGCCTGGCTATGGTGCGTTGAAAGGGACAATGGTTTGGGGTGGAATACTTGTCTTTCTTCGCGGACTATCGTGTTTGAAAGAATTCTTTCTCACACCTTACGATATTTTTGCGTTCTTGAGAATTTAACTTTACTATCGGAAGGAATAAAAAGTTTCTTGGTTTGGGTTTCTTAGAAAATTGCTTTGTCTTTATGCACAAGAAAAACTTTCTTACTCGGTAAGAAGAATGCTTATGCCTGTTACCTCTCATCAGCATATATCAAGAGAAGCATAATGTCTTTGAATGTTTTTTTGTGAGCGTTCTAAATCTTTTATAAATTTATATCATTCAGTTTAAAAACTTTCCCTAAAACTGAAGTGAAATATATCTTGTAATCAACAGACTTAAACTACATTGATTTTTCGATGTTGAATTCGTTTTGTTCTTACTTTGGGAGGCTAATTCTGTAATTATTTTTACAATGTTTGCACACATGAACGCAACTTACCTTTCCCCTTTTTATTAATTACTGTGGTAATTGTTAAAAACTAATCATCATTATCCCTGTTTTTAATATTATTTTATTCCAAAAGTTTAGTTTCAAATTAATTCATATTCATGGGACTGTTTAATTGTTTACTATTTATTCTTCGGTTCTGAATCTCTTAGGGCCAGTTGTACGAACTTGGAATAAACTCTGAATAAATTTAATCACGCTGTTACCGTTTAAATCGGTTGTACGAACTCGGGGTACGAGTTAACTGAGGGATAACCCGGTGCAAAATTACCCCTTGATCTCGCACGCAGTTAACGTGTGGTTAACAGCGGGTTAACCAGTACACCTCTTATTGTCGGCAAAATCTGACTTCTCCAACAATCTAATATGCCACCATGCACGTCCACCTTTTTCGACTTCTCAGCGCCTGCCCAGTCCCCCGCCTTTGTCCGACTTTTTTGACCTCCGTCGTGCGCCGCCACGTCGCCCTCGTCACGTGGGACCCGCAAAGTTCAGCGGAGACCGCTTCGCTGCCTGTGCTGCTGCCGTCGTGGCCTCTAGCTCCTCCCCGCCCCGCGCAACTTCTCGGGCTCTCCGCCCCGGCGCGTGCTATTGTCGGCCCGTCGCCGTTACCTTGTCCATTGTAGGGTCGTCTCCGCCGCTTTTTCCCGGGTTGCCGGCCCCCGCCGCCCCCCCCCCCCATCGCCCACCGCCCGAGGCACGCGCCCACCGCCCGGCCGCCGATCATCGCCGCCTCCACATTTAATTTCCGCGCTTTCAGCGACGCCGCTCCGAAGTTGGCGCCAAAAAAGGAGCAATTACTCGTGGCCGCTGCACGCCTCGCCCGCCCCTCCCTCTTCCTCCTCTTCCTCGCTGCCGCCTTCCCTCGCCCCGCCCCCCTGGCCCACAGCGCCGCTTTGATGCGCGATAAAGGGGAGGGGCGAACCAGCCCCGCCTCTCGCGTGTACAACAGGAAGGCGTAAAATTGTAGTAATATAAATATTACCGCACCGCCGTCTCACTGCCGTGAGAGGCGCGCGTGCCGCCTCACGGGCGCGCGGCGTGGGCGCGCTCACGCCCGTGCTGGTGTGTGTGTGCGTGCGTGCGTGAACAGTCTTTGTGCACGGACGTGGGCCCGCCGCCTTGTCTCGTTATAAAAACACAGATATCCGCTGATACTCCGCACCCCACCACCACCGCCGCTGCAGCTACCCCTCCCCCTCCCGCCCCACTCGAGTATTGGCCCCCCCCGCCATCGAATTTCCATATAATTTTAGGGGGGCGGGCTTGGCAGCGTGTCAGGGGGCGTTGTCGGCGCGGGCGCGTTAACGACCCTGCGCCCCCGCGCGGCAGGGCGCGTGCTGCGCCGTGTCGCCGCCGGAAGCGCCACCGGCGGGTCGATGCCCCGCGGCCGCGCGCGCTGCTCCCACGCGGCGCGTGCGGTTTTTGGATATTGCGTCGCGGCTGCGCCCTGGGGAAGTGGAGAGGGGGGGGCAACAGGGGGAAAGTTAGGCTGGGAGCATATGCACATAGCTAGAGGTGGGATCCGACGCCGTGAGGGTATGTTTGATGATAATCTTTGGAAATAGGAAATTAGTTGGGTTCTTGTTCGAGCCGAGTAATGAATTTACTTGGCTTTACCGAGTTTCTGAGTTACCGCTACGGTTTGTTGAGGCTTGATCTTAGCATGAAGTGTAATTTCGTAATAGTTTAATTCTCTAAGTTTTAACATAGAAAAGTATCTCTTTTGAATGAACCAAGGAGAAAATTACAAACTTAAATTAAAAATTACTAGGTAATAAATATGTAAATACATTTTCTCCTTTATGGTGACCTGTTTTCTTGCTCGGTGAATGTGAGTGCAAGAAACGATGGTTGTGTAGTATGTAATTAAAAACAATTCGAGAGTCGAATTTATTATTTTTCTCCTAACGCTTTTATTATTATTATTATTATTATTATTATTATTATTATTATTATTATTATTATTATTATTATTATTATTATTATTAATGGCAAACAAGTTTATGGTCTTGAGGCAATTCTTATTTAATAGATGCGTATAACGCAGTATGATAAACTCCCCCCTCCCAAAAAAAAGGCATTGAGTAAAATTGAGATGATCTGTGGTGATATTTGAAAGAATATGCCCCTCTCGTCATTTGCGGGAGACAATATTGCACTTCCGAGTTTAATAGGATCTTTGAATTTGGAGAAGGGCTTGAGCCCGACCAGCCCACCTGCCACACTCGGCGCCAAGATGAACGGTGACAATGGGGCTGTCGGGCGCTGCCAGGCCCTGTACCGGACGCGACGGGCAGGCGGCGGTGGGGGCGGAGGCGCCTGGGTCGGGGTGGTACGCGCTGGGGCAGTAGGCGGCGCGAGCCCACGCGCCTGATTTATGCGGCCGGCGCCGCGCCGCGCCGCCCTGCCCCACCTCGCCAAGCCCCGCCTTTCCCCTCCCCGCCCCGCCCCTCCCCTCCCCGCCCCCCGCCAAGCACCGCCCCGCGCAACTCCGTCCCACCCCACGCTGCCCTGCGCCGCCCCGCCCCGCCCATCTCTGCCCCACACCGCTCTGCCCTGCCCCTCCCTTCCCCTTCCCGCACCGCCTCGCGCCGCTTCTACGCGCGTGCGTGTGCGTGAGGTCGTGCGTGCCGCTGCCGCCGCCGCTGAAGAGTGCGTGGCTGGCGCTGCTTGCGGCGAGATCTACCGGCGCGCGTAACTCTGTGCTGTCCGCCCACCGCGTCCTACTTGCACGGCTCCCCTCGCGACCTCAGTTGGTTTGTCTCGCCTCCCCTTGTGGCACTTCCACCATCCCCAATGCCCCTTTTCCCCTCCCCCCCCTGTGCCTGTCCCTGTGCGCCTCCTTGCTCTATCCCCGTGCCGGTCTCCTTGCCACATCCTTTCCCCCGACCTTTCTCAGGTCCCTTGTTCCTCCCTCCCTGTCCCAGTCCCCGTGTCCTCTCCCCTACCCCTTCCCAGTCCACCCCCCACGACAATCCGTCCTCCAGACTCCGTCCCCTGTCTTTTCTTGTCTGTCTCCGTCCCTCTCCACATCCCCTGTATTTTATTTTCTTTTCTGTCTCCGTTCCTCTCCACATGTCCTGTTCACTTCCCCGCTTCTACTGTCTACAAGGTTACGGTCACAACAAAACAGAAATATCACTCGTTTGCTACTGTTCTACTATCCGCGAAGTCGCTTTAAAATAATAATAATAATAATAATAATAATAATAATAATAATAATAATAATAATAATAATAATAGGATGAATCACGCTCAAGATCATTTATATGTATTGCGGATGGCCTTTTTTCTCCGGGTAATTTCGGTCAAATGAAGCCGGCAGAAGCGCACGAAATATCTACGACCAACAGCCATGTTTTTCGCATACCCTCTGGAAAGGTCACATGGGGCCAGTGTTACCTTTGATATTTCCAGCACGTGTTTGAATGGACAAAAAAAGTACAATGTTGACTGCCCGAAATTTTGGTCAAACTGTCTCCACCATGTCTGCCGACTTATACCTTTGTACTCGTGACGACTATTCGTGTCCCTACCTCCCCTGTTGCCACCCCCGGCTTTAGTATGAGCACGAATACCTGGCCGGCCGCCTAGCCGCTTCGTCGTCCCCGACCGTCTCCCTAGCCGTCTTCTTCTGCTTCCTCCGCCGTCTCTGACGCTCTCAGTATTCACGGCTTACCCCGACAGGTTCAGTTTACTGTTGGCTGCGTTCCGTGCCTCGTGCGTGTCACGGCCGTATCAGACCTCGCGCCAAGCAAATTGGATGCCCTGCTTAGCGCTTTATTTTGTGCTAACTTGTTTGCGCCTGGTGTTAATTTTGCTTGTTGCAGCAACTAAATATTTCGTTAATGCGCTGATGTGTCAACATAGGAGCAAAAAACGTGTAGTAACGTCAATTGCTCAGACTTAATTCTCGAACACCCTTTTTCTTTGTTCGTGGCATATGTTCCAAATGTTTGGAATAGTTTTTCTCTAGACGTCAAATTATTCCGTGTACTGTTCCTATTTTTCGTGCATTTTTACATCCTTTTAATATTGATTCACCTCATTCAATCTATTAGTTCTTCTTTATATGCTCAAAATCTATTTCTCTCTACCCTATTAGTTTCCATCGTTATAAATGCTTCTCTCCTTTAACGCATCTCTCTCTCTCTCTCTCTCTCTCTCTCTCTCTCTCTCTCTCTCTCTCGCTCTCGCTCTCGCTCTCGCTCTCGCTCTCGCTCTCGCTCTCGCTCTCGCTCTCGCTCTCTCTCTCTCTCTCTCTCTCTCTCTCTCTCTCTCTCTCTCTCTCTCTCTCTCTCTCTTGCAATGTGTCCCATATCCGCTAGTTCATGCTACCTGCTCTCGTTCTCTCCCTTGCATTTTATGCGGAACAGGAGGCCGTGTTCTGGCTCCGCCCACTACACCGTCCTCCCCGCTTGCGTCCCCGCCGCGCGCTCGCTTGTTTCTCGACGCCCCCGCACCGTCGCGCGCGGAGCCGTGAGTTGTGGCCGCCTGCAGCCGCGGGCGCGCGCTGGTCCCGTACCACAGGTAGCGATATTATAACTAATAAAAACAATAATAATAAAAATCAAAACAATAACAATAATAATCAAAACAGTAATAATAATTATAATCAAAAGAATAATAATAATAATAGTAATAATAATAATAATAATAATAAGGATGATGATAAAATAGGATTAAGTGATAAATATAAAATGACAAACTATTGAAAATAAAAAAAAATACACGTAGTGGCTTTCAGCAGCAAAAATGCTACTGAACAGAACCACTCAAAATATTTTTCCGAAAAGTAGCTCACTTCTCAAGAAAATAACAAATAAAATACTCTTATAATACTGTAACAAAATAAATATTTTAACAAAAGAGGCTTCGCGAATACTGAAGAAGCATATGTATTTATACGATTCTTTTTATACGAAGAATATCCCAAATTTGCTGTTCAGTAACACAGAATATGAATAGCAAATATTTAATAGCGGGCGTCCTCTTCCTTAGAGCCTTGCTGTTCCATGACATCAGCTGTGTCGTAAGTAGTGACACAGTGAGGATGATCATTACTCGTAGTATGAAAATAGGTGGAGTTAGGCAATCAAATATTTGCATTTAAATGTGAAATTCGTCATTTTTATATTTTTCTGAGTACCTGGGTATCTAACAAAACTATAGGTAGCACACATGGAGCCGGAGGATGCATAGGTTATTTTTGCAATTTCTGCGCGCATTTGAAATTAGTAATGTCAATTATGAAAGTCCGATACTTGGAAGTTAGTAATTTTCTTTTTTTAGAAAGAGTAAGATATTGAAAGTGGAACTAGATAGATCGTATTATAATGTTGAGGCTTTTTCAATCAATGTTGAGTATTGGTAATATCTGGCCCCGCACTATGCTCGAAAAGCGCGTCCAAAAAATCTTGGACGAGAGGTGAATACATCTTATGGAAGGCGCATCATGCATGAAATATAACGCACAAATATCTATAGTAATATATGAACACGCGACCTTTCGGATAGAGGTCGTTGACAAAGTAATCCATATCCTCCTCAGCTAATCGGAATTGTTTCTAATAATAGCAGATAGTAATCGAGAACATTTCGAAGTTCATAAAGGTTTTAATATCCAAACACCAGAGCCTTGCAATGGAATAATATTAGTTAATAAATAAAGTTTCATTTCGTTATATATGAAGAAAACTTGTCAAACGAAATAATTTTCAAGTGATCGCTCAGTTTTGAGGTGTACAATTTGAAATCTATTGAAACATAGTGAAATCTAAAGATGTGGCATGCTAACTTACAAAAATGAGTTAATAGTAAAAGTTACAACCATACGCATTCTGCATGTCCAAACACTCGAAAAGTTTAATAAGACATTTTTAGGACCGCAAACGGAGTGGAGATGAACACGATATACATTGAAAAAATAATACTCGAAAGAATGGTGTAAAAAAAGATCGAAAATTCGTTTGATCATTGATATTTTTGAGCATCGGTCGAAAAGTAAGATTCGTGTGTCGTGTCCTGACGTCGTGTGTGCTGGCCCACTGTGCGGCGCGGGCGGGGCGTGCGAGCGCGGGCGTCGTGTTGCTGCTGTTGGAGCCGCTCAGCTATTAATCTTCGCCGCGGCAAAAGTGAATTTCGTTCGTATCCTCGTTGTTCCCCCGGCAGTCCGGGGAGTTCGCCGGGATAAAGTTGGCCACGACATAACCATCTCGCAACGAAGTTACGGAACTGAATATGGACGTTGAGATACAATGATGAGGTAGTGCGCTTCCAAGTTGGCTGCAGGTAACGGCAACACTCCCAACTCGTTAACGGGTGCCAGATGGGAAAAGAACAACCCATTAGCAGATGCGGAGTTAACTTCATTAAATACCACTTAATTTTCATTTTGTCTTCATCGTGCCTTTTACAGGGAAGAAGAACTGGATACAAATGTGCAATTATTGTTTGTTTGTAATGCACTTAGTGAATGATCCATTGAACGTTCTCGGGTAATGGGCGAAATTACTGGGAATTATCAAGTTGGCACTCGGTTAACTCCCAGCGTCGCTAGTCCATGTTGAGTCCCATAAAAGCCGTCAGGGATAGCCACATCGATCGCAGTAATTTTCATCTATTATTTGAGGCATTTCTTGGCTAAGCGGATGTGGAATGTGATTGGAACGGGAATTGTGGGAGGAATTAATTTTATCAGTCATTTAGCTAATGTTCTTTTGCCGCGAGTACGACGTTTCCATTGAGGTTTTCCGTCCTTCGAAAATCCACCCACCTCAGCCGAGATTGAGCTGTTGCGATGGAGGATGACCAGTCGGTGAAGTAACTACTCATTCACCGATGTGCCACATGCTCAATTATGTACTTTAGACTAAGAAATACTATTTTTGACGAATATGTCATAGTATTGATATTTACTTTCATAAACCTTTTGATGTTTTTTAACGCATTTATTCTTAATGTTTCTTAATATATCTTAATTAATGTTTCTTAATATTTATACATGTTCTGCCTGAAGACTTGAGAAAAATGCCGTCTGGAAACATTGATTTGTTTTCTTGATTGTTAATTTTCCATTTAGATGATTTTGCGATTTATTCTGTAAGTAACTCCAGATGGGCTTTTAATAAGTTGCTCATACACCATCGTAGAAAATTCGCTCTCCGAAATGTTATTAGGAACTGGCAAGCGGCATGGTTCAAATAATTGCGGCGTTCTGTCGCCGTTAAAAGCGACGTCACTCGCCGTTCCCCCTGTAATGGAACACCGTCACCCTAAGTTACGAAACGCCGGAGGGGGAACGTCGGACGAAAACAGTAATAAAATGAATCTAACAACATAAAAGGCTCCACCGCGTGACAGAGAAAAAGAGATCGAAGGAGCCGACGTGAAATTGCTACCCTTTGAGTATTTCTTTTTCGCAATTTTTCGCGAGCAAGGGAACGTCTTGCACCGTTTTCCCGGGGCTAGAGGGCACGAAATTGGGCTAATGCCGCGTGGCCCGGCCCTTCGTCGGGCGTAATTTGGCTGCAACGCGCCCGCCCCACCCCGGCGCCTTGCCCTTCGCCTCAGCCCGCCCCCGCCGCTGCCACTCCCACGCGCTCTTGCGGCCGTTTCTCCGGCGAGTTGCGTCTGGGCTCTCCGCCGCTGGGGAGGTTCTCGAAACTTCCTCAGCGGCTCCTCTCGCTCTTTGATATTCGCGGCGTGGCCCCCCTCGCCCTTCCCCCGTCCACGTCGGCGCCGCCTCCCTCGCCCACTCCGCCACTCGGCGTCGGCTGATTGCGCAAATGAAAAATTCAGCAGCGAAATTGTAAGTTGCTCGCGCGACCGGTGTGGCGCTGCCGGCGACCCCGTTGTGGAGATACCGAGAGGAGATCGGTCGATGGGCTGCCGTTTTTCTCTCGCGTCTGTTTGAATGGCTGTACGAAATCAACTTTGTAAATGAAGAAGGCACATAATCAATTATTTTTTAGTTTAACGTGCATCCTTCTTCTTTTTTGTTCTTTTTCTTATTCTTTTTCCATCTTCTTCTTCTTTTTCTTCTTCTTCTTTTTCTTCTTCTTCTTGTTTTTCTTTTTCTTCTTCTTGTTTTTCTTTTTCTTCTTCTTCTTTTTCTTCTTTTCCTTTTTGTTTTTCTTCTTCTTCTTCTTCTTCTTCTTCTTATTATTATTATTATTATTATTATTATTATTATTATTATTATTATTATATTATACGTACTTAATGGAAATACATAATTCATTGTGCTTAACAGTACTAAAACTGTAATATAAAATCCAAAAGCCTGTGAATATTTAATGACTGAATGTTCACCAGTGAAATGTATAAATCCGTTGAAAAAATTGAAAAGTTTTTTTATGAAACATGGAATGATTTGGCTAGAATTCTTGCAATTGCATTATGAAATATTTGTGAAGGTAATCAAATTATTTTTATCCCAATTTAATATGATCAATCGAGGTATTCACCTAAATGCAACATTGATGAGTAACTACAATTGCATCAAAAATTCCTAATTTCTGATTCATACCAGTAATTTTTTTTATATTTGTTCAATTTAATCCGAATATTTAATTCAATTAAAATGATTCATAATTAAAAGTTTCTATCGCGATGAGTTCGATTCCGACCGACTGCACTCCTAGCAATTATTGGCTTTGTAGGGTATGACGTCATTTATATAACCGTGACTCCTAACGAAGCCATCGATATTTGTGAGTGCGAGAACCGTTCAATCAAGATGGATACGAAAGTGGTCTCCGTAATCTATATAAGTAGGTTGTATGAACCTATTACATTAAATAAGTTACTTGTAGAAAATTTTTAATGAATGAATTTAACAATAGTTGATCAAAACATTGAAGTATTTTGGGCAGATATAAAATGTAAGGAAATTTCTTATCTTTTTAATAAATTATTACGTATAATTAATGAGTTGTGGAGCGGGGTCGTGTGGTTTATTCGTACTCATGAAATGAGATACATATACGACTCATGTTTCTCCTATTCCCTTCGCGACTAAGTAGAATATATCAATGTTCTTGGAATGTGCTTAGTGCATGATACGGGTGCTGTGGTGAGTTCGTTGTTCGAAGAGCGCGTTGTGCTCGGTGCGTTGATAGTGGATGTTGTGTTGCGTGCGTTTTGGTTAGAGTTGTTGTGCTGCGTTGTATGTTGTGGGTGTTGACTGCCCTGTGTCTGCTGCATTCGCAGGGCCTACAGGATGTTTTGTTGCTTTGTGCATTGTGGATAGGGTGTTGTGAGTCATGCATAGTGGATGTTGTGTTGCGTGCGTTGTGCTGCTATCGCTGTACATAGCGGTTGTTTTGTTGCGTGCGCAGTGCGTAGCAGTTGTTATGCCTCGTGCATTGTGCGTAGCTGTTTTTGTACTACGTGCTCTGTGCATGGTGGTGATTGTTGTACTACGTGCTCTGTGCATTGTGGTGGTTGTTGTACTACGTGCTCTGTGCATGGTGGTGATTGTTGTACTACGTGCTCTGTGCATTGTGGTGGTTGTTGTACTACGTGCTCTGTGCATTGTGGTGGTTGTTGTACTACGTGCTCTGTGCATGGTGGTTATTGTTGTACTACGTGCTCTGTGCATTGTGGTGGTTGTTGTACTACGTGCTGTGTGCATATTGGTGATTGTTGTATTACGTGCTCTGTGCATGGTGGTGGTTGTTGTACTACGTGCTCTGTGCATGGTGGTGGTTGTTGTACTACGTGCTCTGTGCATTGTGGTGGTTGTTGTACTACGTGCTCTGTGCATGGTGGTGATTGTTGTACTACGTGCTCTGTGCATTGTGGTGGTTGTTGTACTACGTGCTGTGTGCATATTGGTGATTGTTGTATTACGTGCTCTGTGCATGGTGGTGGTTGTTGTACTACGTGCTCTGTGCATGGTGGCGGTTGTTGTACTACGTGCTCTGTGCATGGTGGTGGTTGTTGCACTACGTGCTCTGTGCATGGTGGCGGTTGTTGTACTACGTGCTCTGTGCATGTTGGTGGTTGTTGTACTACGTGCTGTGAGCATGTTGGTGGTTGTTGTACTACGTGCTCTGTGCGTGATGGTGGTGGTTGTAGTACTGCGTGCGCTGCGCTTACCGGTTGTTTCGTTGCGTGCGCTGTGCGTAGCAGTTGTTGTACTGCGTGCATTGTGCATGCTGGTGGATTTTGTGCTGTTTTCGCCGTGCGTAGCGGTTGCCGTGCGTGCGCTGCGTTCGTCGTGCGTGGCGCAGGGGTCGGTGCGTCGCGATAGCCCACGCGGCCCGCGCGCCCTGTCCGCGCGTGGGGGCGTGCCGGGCGCGAGTGGAGTGGGGCGCTGCTTGTATCTCCCCGCGTGTTTGCTCTGCGCGCCCGTGAAGGGCGCCTGTGGCGGAGTGTAGCTGCAGATAGACTAGGGGAAAGTTATTAACAACGCTAGCGGGATCACTGGAGAGATGCGAACTTCACTAAACGATTTTTTTTGTATTTTTATGGAAATGAAACACACACTTGTAAGGTCGCTATGGATAGTGGAGTGATTATGGAATTTTAATTTTTAAACACATTTGTACGAGATGACTGAGGAAATATTACATTAATAATGCAAGGTCTGCGCCAGGAGTATTGAGACTGCTTCTGGAGATGGGATGGAATTGCTTGGGTTGTGGTGGTGGTGGTGGTGGTGCTGTTGGTGATGGTGGTGGTGTTGGTGGTGGTGCTGGTGGTGGTGGTGCTGGTGGTGGTGGTGCTGCTGGTGGTGGTGGTGCTGCTGGTGGTGGTGGTGGTGGTGCTGGTGGTGGTGGTGGTGGTGCTGGTGGTGGTGGTGTTCCATGTTTTGGTTGGTGTTGGAGACCATCCTTATGTATTAGTTTTCCGAGCGGACGCAGAGTTCCAGTATGTGAGGCAAACTCCGATTTTAGAATTACGTGTGCCTATTTCTTTGGAGTTATTGGTTTGATAGGAACGTGGTTGCGATTTACTAGAATGAGCCTGTTACGTCTTTTTTACTTCACGAAACATACATGAATTATTTCTTTCTTAATTCTTCTTTTTAATTTTTTGCTTATTTGCATCCGTGAAGATTTCTTGTTGCATTTTGAGTGAGAATGACATGATCCTTTAGTACATGTCAAATTCACCTGTGCAAATCTTACGTTGTGTGATTGCTTCGCGTTTTTTGTCGTGTCTGTGAGGGATATTCCTCAATCTCTCACGCACGGCGCCGGGAGTGGGTGGCTCCTGTTCGGAATATACGACATTATGTTCCACGACCGCGATACTTTGAATGGCGCGTTGTCAGAAATGACAGAGACGTTAGTAGTTGCGCGGTGGAATAGCTCATTCGAGCGTTTATGTCAAGCAAGGCTATCAATTGGTATCGAACTAGTGTTTACAGGGGTTGATCATCATCTTTTTCATGTTATCAGTTACGTTAGAGAGGTTGGCTACCAGGCGGGGTGATGTAATGCCCTTATTCTAGGTCAATTTCCCACATTCAATGTGTATTAAACATTTTAAGGAAATGCTATTTTATGTATAGAATGTCGTTTGTATCAAATAAAGTCGTACGCATATAAATGTTCAGGGCGTTAAGTTACGCCATTCGCAAGTAATCCGACCCTAGGCTTGGATTTTTGAGGTATTTCTTAAAGTGTCATACAGAAAATTCATACTCGTATTCGGTTTTCAAACGGGATGATACAATCAATGAAAAATCTTAGAATTTTGCAATGCCTCTCTCTTTTCTAGCGATTCCATATTTATTATTATATTGTTTTACATGTTTTTCGACAATGTGATTTGCGGTAATGACGTCAGTTTTAAGATGTATCCTCCCGGTTCTCATCGATATCATTGTTTGTGGCTTTTTATATTTTAATACTTATTATAAATATCCATCGTGTCACCAATTTTTGTATACAATTCTGTTGTAACTTTAATTACGGAGCGAGTTCAGCGAATGTTAGTGTTTCCCAAAGTTATTCCAAGGAATAACTGATCATTTTATTTTTTTATCGTTTTGTCTTATTTTCAGGATGTTGTTTTTACACCACTTACAGCATTTTCTTTTGTTGCAATAATTATTCTCGTGCGTAAAATCAGATTTTTCGCATCAAGACCTTGGTGGTACTGAACGTCTTATGTTCAGACTCAACATCCTCAGCCATTACGCAGTGCATCTCTGAGCGGCAACACTTGTCTCACCATTTGGAGGTTAGCATCGGCCGCGACGGAAAAGTCCAAAAGGGATGTGCGGGACCTCCGCACCACGAAAATTCGCTTAGAATATTAATCGCTCATCCGAATCTGAATTTGGCTCTTCCATCTGTACAATAATTTCATCTCCAGACCAACAGGAACCTTAAAGTGCGAGTACGAACCACCTTCATGCAAAATGTGTAGGACCAATGTAATACAAGTGTTCTGTTCCATTTTTTTATAACTTCATTGAAAATCCCGCACTTAGGAGACTGAATAGATTTATAGTACTATCAGGGAAGTAATAAAGTTTGTTGTTCAGTTATCGTAATTATTGTAAGCAGAAATTACAGCAATGAAGTCTTGGCGTTGAAATATGTCAATAGTGTATTACAGTATATTACTATTCTTAGTTGTATTATGTAAATTGTAGTGTTCTGACACCAGGTTGTATACATACCTGAAGAAATAATAAATCTATCTATGTGTGTTATCAGTTTAAGTATGTGAACATTTTGTTTCTTCGCGTTTCAAAAATTCCTCTCTTAGATCTTGAATAGGTGATCATCCTAATGTCTCTCGTGATAAGACGTGCAGTTTGGCATGAAAATGACTCACTGTTTCGTGGACGAGCTATTTAAACTTCAAGCATACTTTCGTGCGATTCTGCGCGTTCGAGGACACTCGCGTCGTCTGTAAGCATAAGCACTGATGAGACGGTACTCGCTCGGGAGATCCGCCCGGACGCGAGAGCGAGCCACCGGCGCCCCGGAGACCGTGCCCACGCGGACAGCGCTCCGGGGCTTTGGACGCGAACTTCCCTAATTACCGGAGACGCGCGCAACTTCGCTCCCGGAGCCTTCGCCTCCCGAAGCGCACAGCGTCGGAGAAATCGCGTGACCTGCAGGTTTGTGTATGAACAACACAACGAGGTCTCGGGGTGTTATGCTGGTTTCGTGACTCACGTGTGCGGGCTCTAGGGCCGGTCGATTCCAAATTGAATTGGATTCTATGATTGTACCGCGTGAAAGGAAATAACCAGCGTGTTGTGTCAATACGATAAATCTCAGCAGAATGGGGCAGTCGGAGTGAGATTGATATTGGAATGCAGTCCAGGACGTAACGCAATATTAATTTAAGATCAGGTACATTGATTCACATAATAATAATAATAATAATAATAATAATAATAATAATAATAATATTATTATATATTATTATCTAATAAATGTAATATAATAATAATAATAATAATAATATTATATATTATTATCTAATAAATGTAATATAATAATAATAATAATAATAATAATAATAATAATAATAACACCCACAATACCTTCATCAAATAAAATATGTTTACCGTATTCTTTGACCTGGAAAAAGCTTTTGATAAGACCTGGCGATATAACATTCTGAGACAGCTATATAACTGGTAAATAAATGTACAAAAATTCATATTCAGCTTCGTTAGTACCAGATCCTTTAACTTTCACGATGGTCAGTCCATCTCAGAAAGCTAGAGAATGCTTTACCGCTCTCCATTGAGTGGTACGCTCTTTATCTTAGCGATCAACAATATGTATTACAATATGTATCGGAGCATCAATTGGAAAATGTATGTATGTAGATGACAATGCAATATTTTATTCAGCGAAATCACCGGCAATGATCAAATTCGTAATACAAAAATCCATGAGTCAGTTAGGACAGAACGTGAAAAAAATTGGTTTCTTATTTTCAGCTGCCAAAACCAAATGCGTTCATTTCTGTAGAAAACGAGAAAGATCCAGAGATCTAGATCTGATGGAAAATGATATTCAACTGACGCATACTGAAACAGCTAAATTCCTTGGTTTGATTTTTTGACAGTCGTTTAACCTGAAAACAGCATCTAGAATATACCTTGTCTAGATGCAGAACAACGCTGAACGTAATCAGATGCATTTCCCATATAAATTGGAGAGCAGATAGAGACATCTTACTTCGCCTGTACAGATCCATGGTGACGTCTAAATTAGATTATGAATGTGCAGTGTATTCTTCAGCCAGAAAGTCAAACTTAAAAAAATTAGATTCCGTTCACAATGCAGGCCTTCGTTATGTTCCTGGAGCTTTCCGCACTAGTTATTCCTTAAGCCTCTATTGTGAAACCAGGTACCCTGTCGCGACATCACAAACGACAAACATCACTACTTAACTATAGATGAAAAATGCTGTCAATACCGAAACACTTAAACCATTCATTGATGACTCGACCTAAATTGGCAAAGATTTATGATCCAAGACCTTCAGCTACTCGTCCAGCCAACATCCGCGTAATCGAGATAGCCAAATGCTATAACATCATTCTACTACCAGTTATGAAACATAAACCATATGAAATTCCAGTTTGGATGCTGAAAATGGCAGAAGTTAGACTCTACACTTCCAGTGTAAAGAAAAAAAAGAATGCCTTCCAATAGATTTAAAAGTCAGATTTCTATCAATTCTCGAGGAATACATGGCAAGTCACACAAATCATCTACACAGATGGTTCAAAAACAAAATATCGGGCAGCAAGCGCATTTGTAAATGAAGACAAAAACGTGGACACTTCCACCAGAAGCAAGTGTGTACACTGCCGAATTGTATGCAGTTTTGCAATCTATGCGACACTGTAAAACTCTCAAGAAAATTCGTCATTTGCACAGACACACTAAGTCTTCTCACTGCAATAGAGACACGCCAAACTGTAGATCTACAACTAGAAATGATTTTTATATCATGCCATAAATTAGAGCAGCGAGGAGCATCAGATACGTTCACATGGGAATTCCAGGCAATGAAGAAGCCGATTCTACAGCAAGAAATGCCGTAAACAACCAATCAGAAATGGAAATTGACGACAAGATGCAAGATTTGCTGCTTCAAAGTGCATCCTTACAGCATGGCATACCACGTGGAACAGCCTTCACACGAAACTAAACGCAATGAAGCAGTAAATGATCACCAAATGTCAGCTACCTTCGACGAGAACAAGTGTGCATAACTGGAATAGACCATGCAAGAATAACTTCTTCTTCTTCTTCATAATAATAATAATAATAATAATAATAATAATAATAATAATAATAATATACCTTTATTATATATAGCGAGGCTCGGGCCATCAGGCCCGCACTTCCGCCTAACCACAAACATGCTAAGAAATGAAGAACAACCCATCTGCAGCTCCGGAAGAGTAAGAAATAAGTAAAACGTATTCAATGAATAAAATCTGATTATACAAGTATCATTCAAAATCTCTCCTTAATATGGTATCACTACAAAGAATCCAAGATCTGGCTGTTGGTCGGATTTCGCATTAAAGACGTTGAGTATATGATATAACGAAACAAGATAATGAGTGCCATTGGTTGTCAATTGGATAATGTTGGTACCCGTTCCTGGTCGGTTAAAAGTAACGTCTGCTTCCATGCTAAACGACTGGCGTGTCCGTCATTAAGACGTCTTTTGGGCCACTGCTTGTCAAATTAGAAGTTTTTCCTCTTTCACAAAGGCGTTCCTCAAGGTTCAGTTCAGTGACAGCTAACTCCATTCCCAGGCGCCGCTATAGGACAGTCCAATCGCAGACTCGCGTTGTGTGAATCCTCCCAATAAGCAACACCAATCTCAAATGCATAAAATATGACGTTTTCCAGCGGCGAATTTAACCGCCGATACCGTGAACTCGTGCCTTTTTCCTTATGCGTGCGTAATCGCCGGGAGTTTATACAGCCTGAGCACATTACCCCGCGTCGCCGCGGGCGCGTCGGCCGCCTTTCATCTCGAAGCGTCGAAGTCGACTGCGAAAGGCGGTCGGCCGCGGCGGGTCGATCGCCGCCGAAGGAAGCAAACAAGAAAGCGGCTGATGGGAAGGCGTCTTCTTTGCGCACACTTATCGACTTAACGCGGTGCTCTGAACTGCCCGCAGATACCATCTCGGAAACGAACGAAAACTGGGCACCCCATTTTTGATGCTTGATGTTTCGGAGACGCGGGTTTTTTTGGTACTTACGAGATTGATTATGAAAAATTAAAAGAATGTAATTTTGGAAATCAAAATTTGAAATTAATTCACGTATTTTGAAATAGTTACGTAAAATTTGTGAATGGAAGACGAAAACAGAGGTAGTTTATTGCTTTTAGTATGGTCGGATTGAAGACTAGGGCATTATTTACATTTTACAATTTTACATTACTATTACCTCACAATTTCCAATGTTTTATTAAATATTGAATTATATTATATTAAGTTATATTATTCTAACATATTAAATTAAGTACTCTTATTAATTTAGTAGTGCCAAGCTCTTTTACTATGGTGTCAAATACTTTTTTTATAATGTCATGTTATTCTGTTTTTGCATGTTGTTTGACGAAAATAATTGAAATGTTCACTTTGACTTTGGAAAGTGAAAAAGTTGTCACCTGCTGAAATACTTATTCGCAAATGGGTGCCCTGTTGAATAGTGTTGATTAGTTCGAATAAACAAAGAGTATCAAAATGATGCATTCTCGTGTATTTGCTTGATTAACACATTGACTCACGCTCTGTGCAGGACTGCATAATCATGTTGAAACATCCTGTGTTGAGCAGTGTGACCTCAATGCGTCTTGATGAATGAGCGATGGTTAGCGTGTCGGCGAGGTCTACTGTTTCGCAGGCGCCCTGCTTGGTAAACTACAGTGTTCTCAAAATGCTGACGATGCCGTCGTCACTATCAGCAACCACATCGAACCGCCGTCATTGCTTGCGTGCCGTCGCGTTCCCCGCTGCCAATGCAGTCGTCATTCACATTGATGCTGTTGTTGTTGTTACACCTCCCCCACCGTTCTGGCCCACAGTTCTTGTAATATCTGCAATTACATTCTCAGAGATCTGTTACGTGCCGTAATCATAGCCTGTTGTAACCATCGCAAGTTGACATCCGCTAGAATTGCCTATAATTATGTTGTTTCTCAGATTTGTGACTGCCGAGTCTCAGACCATTTTGGGTTGAGCTATCTTTCACGTTAGAGCGCAATTTGGAATCAAAGAAGAAAGGTAATGATCACTGAATATTTGTGTACACTTGAAAGGATACAAATGCTGCAAGCCCTCATGAGTCTTAAAATATTATTAATGTCAAAAGTAATCTCGACCGGCGGATCCTCATCACTTGAAAATTGAGTTGTTAATATTTACTAAAAGATAACATTACTTCTGGATTTTTTTGTAATATTTATTCATTGCATCGATTATTATCATCATCGTCGTTAATATCATTGTTACTTCAGGGAAATAGCCTCTCTAGGGACGCCATTTCTAAATCTTGCAACCCTTTCTCACGGTTTCTGATCCATTACCTCTCGGAGACGAAACAGCAGCATTATATAAGGAGGTTGATCGTGGTTAAGAAAATGCGGAAAAAGGACAGATGAAATAAAAAAACGAAGCATAAAACTTCAAAGGTATGTAGGTTTTAATGAGCGTGATGAATGGAAATGCAGATAAACGCAAGTACGCCATAAACACTGGTTGCTCATCCAACATGTTCTGAACTACCGACATTCAGAGCCCAACACAGAAAGATATACGGCCAGAACACAGTTGTGTGGGTTGTCAGTCCGCCCACAACTCCGATAGCTCCCTTAGGTTCGTCGGCCACCTGCCGATTCCGCTTTCATCGCGGCCGCTGCCGCCGTCGCGTCGTGTAAACCTTGGCGTGCACGCCCGCCCACGAGCGGCCCCGCCCACCACGCTCGCCCCCGCAACGGCGGGGGGCGGGGGGAGGGGGTGACCCTAGCCTGCGCTATGAAAAAATGATTTCCCGCGGCGCGGCGCGCTGTTTTATTCAGCGCATAAATTGCCGCGCACACGCTACATGCATGGTCAGGCTATGCTAATTCATTTATCAAACTGTAGATAGCGCGCGCGCGCCGCTTCGAGGACCTTGCGTGTGAGGACTCGCGCGTGCCCACGTCTCGAATGAGGGCGGGGACGGGGTGGGGGCGGGGAGCGGGCACGGCCACGCTGCCATCTTGGAAACGCCTCGGTTGTTTACCCTCAGTGACCCCTTTTGCGCTGAAGTGTTGGAGCTGCAAATACAAACAAGTTACAAATAAAAGGAGACAAATATTTGAAGCGTGTAGTGAAACCTTCATGATTGGTGTCAGACAGACAAATACACGAAGAACGCGGTGTAATTAAAGAAAAGAAGAAATTAAAAAAATAAATCTTTAATGTTTAGATCCTCCTTAATTCTGTCTCCGTGCTGAAATGTTGCTAACTGCTCCGTTCCCCTAATTGAATTACAACTTCCTTTCCAAAAGACAATGGCGATATTTAACAAAATTCAATAATATATCTCCTCAGATGATTGACTATGTAGCTGTTTTACTTACGAGGAATAACCCTCGTAATGATTAATTATAATTCATACAGGTACATTCGTGTCCTTCCAAAATGTAACGAACATTAAAAAATAATTGCAAATAAAAGTCGTTGAACGGGAAGAGGGGTCATCAAAAGAAATAAAGATAATTATTAAAAAAAGTTAGATTCGTGCTAAGACGAAATTAGAGGAGGTGCATAAGACGCCACAGGAAAATGAAGAATGGGCACTTACGTTTTGTGTAAAGAGTTGTAGTGAGCCGCAGATACGAGGTGTTAAGACTAGAGAAGTGTTGAGAAATGTTGTAACCGGTCTGTTTATGGTTGAAAATAATACTGGTGATTGTGTCTCCACTATAGGCTAGGCTGCCAGTTACATCCTGTCGTCTGCTTATCATAAATCTTTTATAGTAGAGGAATCCGGGGAACACTTCGCTTTGGAGCAATATACCTAATTCTTAAAAAAAAATCTGGCCCTGCTTTAACTACTTCGTAGCTTTGTCATGACTCCTCTTAGTACAGGTGTGCACGATGTTGCACATTTGTGTGAAAAAGTAAGGTTAATATCCGTGGTGCGTAGGTCTATCTGATTTCATCTGAAACGACACTGTTGCATGGTTTATTTTTGTTCTCGTTGAAAGTTGTATTTTATGGATGAATTCTTTGTAAGCTTTTATCTGATAGGACTCGGATACACGTGTATGTCTATCGCGATATAACTCGTAAACGATACCTCTGTTTTAGTCTTCTCACACGAGGGCAACAAATGGTGTGTTGGTGGGAATTCTACTTGTGTTCTTCGACCTGTAGAGTACATATGTATAAATTTCCAAGAACCTTCGGAAACTCTAGAATCAGTGGATCTGGTTTCTTCGTAATCACATACATTTGTACCTTTTACGCTCTTATCTAGACCGTTTGAGGATGGAATTCTTGCTCTATAATTTGCATTTGATTACCACCCATTACTGAAAAGGGAAGGGCATCTAATTTACTTGCATTAAAACTGCCTATCTAAATTTCCCCTCCGAATGAATGATAGAGAAGGCCTATAATTCTCTTTTCTATTTACTAAGAAGAATAAACATAGTTTTTTTTCGTACTTTACACATGTGAATCTCACTTAACGATATTTTT
>JAZDUA010001617.1:0-40915 GCA_038098605.1 Gryllus longicercus | reverse complement strand
GGCCACTACGGCGACTACTGCGACTACTGCGACTACTGCGACTACTGCGACTACTGCGACTACTCGGCGACTACGGCGGCTACTGCGACTACTGCGACTACTGCGCCTACTGCGACTACTGCGACTACTGCGACTACTGCGACTACTGCGACTACTGCGACTACTGCGACTACTGCGACTACTGAGACTAGGCGTTTACTGCGACTACGGCGACTAGTGCGACTACTGCGCCTACAGCGACTACTGCGACTACGGCGACTACGGCGACTACTGCGACTACTGCGACTACTGCGACTACTGCGACTACTGCGACTACAGCGACTACTGCGACAACTGCGACTACTGCGACTACTGCGACTACTGCGACTACTGCGCTATTGCGACTACTGCGACTACTGCGACTACTGCGACTACTGCGACTACTGCGACTACTGCGACTACTGCGACTTCTGCGACTACTGCGACTACTGCGACTACTGCGA
Organism: Gryllus longicercus; assembly: GCA_038098605.1. Lineage (NCBI taxonomy): Eukaryota > Metazoa > Arthropoda > Insecta > Orthoptera > Gryllidae > Gryllus > Gryllus longicercus. The sequence continues at coordinate 40,433 of JAZDUA010001617.1, read as the reverse complement.
CTACTGCGACTACTGCGTCTACTGCGACTACTGCGACTACTGCGACCGACTACTGCGACTACTGCGACTACTGCGTCTACTGCGACTACTGCGACTACTGCGACTACTGCGACTAATGCGACTACTGCGACTACTGCGACTACTGCGACTACTGCGATTACGGCGACTACTGCGACTACGGCGATTACTTCGACTACTGCGACTATTGCGACTACGGCGACTACTGCGACTACTGCGACTACTGCGACTACTGCGACTACTGCGACTACTGCGACTACTGCGACTACTGCGACTACTGCGACTACTGCGACTACTGCGACTACTGCGACTACTGCTACTAGTGCGACTACTGCGACTACTGCGACTACTGCGACTACTGCGACTACTGCGACTACTGCGACTACTGCGTCAACTGCGAAAACTGCGACTACTGCGACCTCTGCGACTACTGCGACTACTGCGAATACTGCGACTACTGCGACTACTGCGACTACTGCGACTACGGCGACTACTGCGACTACTGCGACTACTGCGACTACTGCGAATACTGCGATTACTGCGACTACTGCGACTACTGCGACTACTGCGACTACTGCGACTACTGCGACTACTGCGACTACTGCGACTACTGCGACTACTGCGACTACTGCGACTACTGCGACTACTGCGACTACTGCGACTACTGCGACTAATGCGACTACTGCGACTACTGCGTCTACTGCGACTACTGCGAATACTGCGACTACTGCGACTACTGCGACTACTGCGACTACTGCGACTACGGCGTTTACTGCGACCACTGCGACTACTGCGACTACTGCGACTACTGCGACTACTGCGACTACTGCGATTACTGCGACTACTGCGACTACTGCGACTACTGCGACTACTGCGACTACTGCGACTACGGCGTTTACTGCGACCACGGCGACTACTGCGACTACTGCGACTACTGCGACTACTGCGACTACGGCGTTTACTGCGACCACGGCGACTACTGCGACTACTGCGACTACTGCGACTACTGCGACTACTGCGACTACTGCGACCACTGCGACTACTGCGACTACTGCGACTACTGCGACTACTGCGATTACTGCGACAACTCGACTACTGCGACTACTGCGACTACTGCGACTACGGCGTTACTGCGACCACGGCGACTACTGCGACTACTGCGACTACTGCGACTACTGCGACTACTGCGACACTGCGACTACTGCGACTACTGCGACTACTGCGACTACTGCGACTACTGCGACTACTGCGACTACTGCGACTACGGCGACTACTGCGACTACTACTGCGACTACTGCGACTACTGCGACTACTGCGACTACTGCGACTACTGCGACTACTGCGACTACTGCGACTACTGCGACTACTGCGACTACTGCGTCTACTGCGTCTACTGCGACTACTGCGACTACTGCGACTACTGCGACTACTGCGACTACTGCGTCTACTGCGACTACTGCGACTACTGCGACAACTGCGACTACTGCGGCTACTGCGACTACTGCGTCTACTGCGACTACTGCGACTACTGCGACTACTGCGTCTACTGCGACTACTGCGACTACTTCGACTACTGCGACTACTGCGACTACTGCGACTACTGCGACTACTGCGACTACTGCGACTACTGCGACTACTGCGATACTGCGACTACTGCGACTACTGCGACTACTGCGACTACTGCGACTACGGCGTTTACTGCGACTACGGCGACTACTGCGACTAATGCGCCTACGGCGACTACTGCGACTACGGCGACTACTGCGACTACTGCGACTACTGCGACTACTGCGACTACTGCGACTACTGCGACTACTGCTACTACTGCGACTACTGCGACTACTGCGACTACTGCGATTACTGCGACTACTGCGACTACTGCGACTACTGCGACTACTGCGACTACTGCGACTACTGCGACTACTGCGACTACTGCGACTACGGCGTTTACTGCGATCACTGCGACTACTGTGACTACTGCGACTACTGCGACTACTCTACTGCGACTACTGCGACTACTGCGACTACTGCGAATACGTGCGACTACTGCGACTAGTGCGACTACTGCGACTAGTGCGACTACTGGACTAGTGCGACTACTGCGACTAGTGCGACTACTGGCGACTAGTGCGACTACTGCGACTAGTGCGACTACTGCGACTAGTGCGACTACTGCGACTACTGCGACTACTGCGACTAGTGCGACTACTGCGACTAGTGCGACTACTGCGACTACTGCGACTACTGCGACTTCTGCGACTACTGTGACTACTGCGACTACTGCGACTAGTGCGACTACTGCGACTCGTATACTGCGACTACGTGCGACTACTGCGACTAATGCGACTACTGCGACTAGTGCGACTACTGCGACTACTGCGACTACTGCGACTAGTGCGACTACTGCGATTAGTGCGACTACTGCGACTACTGCGACTACTGCGACTAGTGCGACTACTGCGACTTCTGCGACTACTGCGACTTGTGCGCCTACTGCGACTACTGCGACCTCTGCGACTACTGCACTACTGCGACTACTGCGACTACTGCGACTACTGCGACTACTGCGACAACTGCGACTAGTGCGACTACTGCGACTACTGCGACTACTGCGACTAGTGCGACTACTGCGACTACTGCGACTACTGCGACTACTGCGACTACTGCGACTGCTGCGACTATGCGACTACGGCGACTACTGCGACTACTGCGACTACTGCGACTACTGCGACTACTGCGACTACTGCGACTACTGCGAGTACTGCGACTACTGCGCTACTGCGACTACTGCGACTACTGCGACTACTGCGACTACTGCGACTACTGCGACTACTGCGACTACTGCGACTACTGCGACTACTGCGACTACTGCGACTACTGCGACTACTGCGACTACTGCGACTACTGCGACTACTGCGACTACTGCGACTACTGCGACTACTGCGACTACTGCGTCTACTGCGACTACTGCGACTACTGCGACTACTGCGACTACTGCGACTACTGCGACTACTGCGACTACTGCGACTACTGCGTCTACTGCGACTACTGCGACTACTGCGACTACTGCGACTACTGCGACTACTGCGACTACTGCGACTACGGCGTTTACTGCGACTACGGCGACTACTGCGACTAATGCACTACGGCGACTACTGCGACTACGGCGACTACGGCGACTACTGCGACTACTGCGATACTCTGCGACTACTGCGACTACTGCGACTACTGCGACTACGGCGGCTACTGCGACTACTGCGACTACTGCGACTACTGCGACTACTGCGACTACTGCGACTACTGCGACTACTGCGACTACGGCGTTTACTGCGACTACGGCGACTACTGCGACTACTGCGCCTACGGCGACTACTGCGACTACGGCGACTACGGCGACTACTGCGACTACTGCGACTACTGCGACTACTGCGACTACAGCGACTACTGCGACTACTGCGACTACTGCGACTACTGCGACTACTGCGACTACTGCGTCTACTGCGACTACTGCGACTACTGCGACAACTGCGACTACTGCGGCTACTGCGTCTTCTGCGACTACTGCGACTACTGCGACTACTGCGACTACTGCGACTACTGCGACTACTGCGACTACTGCGACTACTGCGACTACTGCGTCTACTGCGACTACTGCGACTACTGCGACTACTGCGACTACTGCGACTACTGCGACTACGGCGTTTACTGCGACTACGGCGACTACTGCGACTACTGCGACTACTGCGACTACTGCGACTACTGCGACTACGGCGACTACTGCTACTACTGCGACTACTGCGACTACTGCGACTACGGCGACTACTGCGACTACTGCGACTACTGCGACTTCTGCGACTACGGCGTTTACTGCGACCACGGCGACTACTGCGACTACTGCGACTCGCGCGACTACTGCGACTATTGCGACCTACTGCGACTACTGCGACTACTGCGACTACTGCGACTACTGCGACTACTGCGAATACTGCGACTACTGCTACTACTGCGACTACTGCAACTACGGCGTTTACTGCGACCACGGCAACTACTGCGACTACTGCGACTACTGCGACTATTGCGACTACTGCGAATACTGCGACTACTGCGACTACTGCCACTACTGCGATTACGGCGACTACTGCGACTACGGCGACTACTGCGACTACTGCGACTACTGCGACTACTGCGACTACTGTGACTACGGCGACTACTGCGACTACTGCGACTACTGCGACTACTGCGACTACTGCGACTACGGCGACTACGGCGACGACTTCGACTACTGCGACTACTGCGACTACTGCGACTACTGCGAGTACTGCGACTACTGCGACTACTGCGACTACTGCGACTACTGCGACTACTGCGACTACTGCGACTACTGCGACTACTGCGACTACTGCGACTACTGCGACTACTGCTACTAGTGCGACTACTGCGACTACTGCGACTACTGCGACTACTGCGACTACTGCGACTACTGCGACTACTGCGACTACTGCGTCAACTGCGACTACTGCGACTACTGCGACTACTGCGACTACTGCGAATAGTGCCACTACTGCGACTACTGCGACTACTGCGACTACGGCGACTACTGCGACTACTGCGACTAGTGCGACTACTGTGAATAGTGCGACTACTGCGACTAGTGCGACTACTGCGACTAGTGCGACTACTGGGACTAGTGCGACTACTGCGACTAGTGCGACTACTGCGACTAGTGCGACTACTGCGACTAGTGCGACTACTGCGACTAGTGCGACTACTGCGACTAGTGCGACTACTGCGACTAGTGCGACTATTGCGACTAGTGCGACTACTGCGACTAGTGCGACTACTGCGACTAATGCGACTACTGCGACTAGTGCGACTACTGCGACTAGTGCGACTACTGCGACTAGTGCGACTACTGTGAATAGTGCGACTACTGCGACTAGTGCGACTACTGCGACTAGTGCGACTACTGGGACTAGTGCGACTACTGCGACTAGTGCGACTACTGCGACTAGTGCGACTACTGCGACTAGTGCGACTACTGCGACTAGTGCGACTATTGCGACTAGTGCGACTACTGCGACTAGTGCGACTACTGCGACTTGTGCGACTACTGTGACTAGTGCGACTACTGCGACTAGTGCGACTACTGCGACTAGTGCATATACTGCGACTAGTGCGACTACTGCGACTAATGCGACTACTGCGACTAGTGCGACTACTGCGACTAGTGCGACTACTGCGACTAGTGCGACTACTGCGATTAGTGCGACTACTGCGACTACTGAGACTACTGCGACTAGTGCGACTACTGCGACTTCTGCGACTACTGCCACTTGTGCGCCTACTGCGACTACTGCGACCTCTGCGACTACTGCCACTACTGCGACTACTGCGACTAGTGCGACTACTGCGACTACTGCGACAACTGCGACTAGTGCGACTACTGCGACTACTGCGACTACTGCGACTAGTGCGACTACTGCGACTACTGCGACTACTGCGACTACTGCGACTACTGCGACTGCTGCGACTATTGCGACTACGGCGACTACTGCGACTACGGCGACTACTGCGACTACTGCGACTACTGCGACTACTGCGACTACTGCGAGTACTGCGACTACTGCGGCTTCTGCGACTACTGCGACTACTGCGACTACTGCGACTACTGCGACTACTGCGACTACTGCGACTACTGCGACTACTGCGACTACTGCGACTACTGCGAATACTGCGACTACTGCGACTACTGCGACTACTGCGACTACAGCGACTACTGCGACTACTGCGACTACTGCGACTACTGCGTCTACTGCGACTACTGCGACTATTGCGACTACTGCGACTACTGCGACTACTGCGACTACTGCGACTACTGCGACTACTGCGTCTACTGCGACTACTGCGACTACTGCGACTACTGCGACTACTGCGACTACTGCGACTACTGCGACTACGGCGTTTACTGCGACTACGGCGACTACTGCGACTAATGCACCTACGGCGACTACTGCGACTACGGCGACTACGGCGACTACTGCGACTACTGCGACTACTGCGACTACTGCGACTACTGCGACTACGGCGACTACGGCGGCTACTGCGACTACTGCGACTACTGCGACTACTGCGACTACTGCGACTACTGCGACTACTGCGACTACTGAGACTACGGCGTTTACTGCGACTACGGCGACTACTGCGACTACTGCGCCTACGGCGACTACTGCGACTACGGCGACTACGGCGACTACTGCGACTACTGCGACTACTGCGACTACTGCGACTACAGCGACTACTGCGACTACTGCGACTACTGCGACTACTGCGACTACTGCGACTACTGCGTCTACTGCGACTACTGCGACTACTGCGACAACTGCGACTACTGCGGCTAATGCGTCTACTGCGACTACTGCGACTACTGCGACTACTGCTACTACTGCGACTACTGCGACTACTGCGACTACTGCGACTACTGCGACTACTGCGTCTACTGCGACTACTGCGACTACTGCGAATACTGCGACTACTGCGACTACTGCGACTACGGCGTTTACTGCGACCACGGCGACTACTGCGACTACTGCGACTACTGCGACTACTGCGACTACTGCGACTACGGCGACTACTGCTACTACTGCGACTACTGCGACTACTGCGACTACGGCGACTACTGCGACTACTGCGACTACTGCGACTTCTGCGACTACGGCGTTTACTGCGACCACGGCGACTACTGCGACTACTGCGACTCGCGCGACTACTGCGACTATTGCGACCACTGCGACTACTGCGACTACTGCGACTATTGCGACTACTGCGACTACTGCGAATACTGCGACTACTGCTACTACTGCGACTACTGCAACTACGGCGTTTACTGCGACCACGGCAACTACTGCGACTACTGCGACTACTGCGACTATTGCGACTACTGCGAATACTGCGACTACTGCGACTACTGCCACTACTGCGATTACGGCGACTACTGCGACTACGGCGACTACTGCGACTACTGCGACTACTGCGACTACTGCGACTACTGTGACTACGGCGACTACTGCGACTACTGCGACTACTGCGACTACTGCGACTACTGCGACTACGGCGACTACGGCGACGACATCGACTACTGCGACTACTGCGACTACTGCGACTACTGCGAGTACTGCGACTACTGCGACTACTGCGACTACTGCGACTACTGCGACTACTGCGACTACTGCGACTACTGCGACTACTGCGACTACTGCGACTACTGCGACTACTGCTACTAGTGCGACTACTGCGACTACTGCGACTACTGCGACTACTGCGACTACTGCGACTACTGCGACTACTGCGACTACTGCGTCAACTGCGACTACTGCGACTACTGCGACTACTGCGACTACTGCGAATAGTGCCACTACTGCGACTACTGCGACTACTGCGACTACGGCGACTACTGCGACTACTGCGACTACTGCGACTACTGCGACTACTGCGATTACTGCGACTACTGCGACTACTGCGACTACTGCGACTACTGCGACTACTGCGTCTACTGCGACTACTGCAACTACTGCGACTAATGCGACTACTGCGACTACTGCGACTACTGCTACTACTGCGACTACTGCGACTACTGCGACTACTGAGACTACTGCGTCTACTGCGACTACTGCGACTACTGCGACTACTGCGACTACTGCGACTACTGCGACTACTGCGACTATGGCGTTTACTGCGACCACGGCGACTACTGCGACTACTGCGACTACTGCGACTACTGCGAATACTGCGACCACTGCGACTACTGCGACTACTGCGACTACTGCGACTACTGCGACTACTGCGATTACTGCGACTACTGCGGCTACTGCGACTACTGCGACTACTGCGACTACTGCGACTACGGCGTTTACTGCGACCACGGCGACTACTGCGACTACTGCGACTACTGCGACTACTGCGACTACTGCGACCACTGCGACTACTGCGACTACTGCGACTACTGCGACTACTGCGACTACTGCGACTACTGCGACTACTGCGACTACGGCGACTACGGCGACTACTGCGACTACTGCGACTACTGCGACTTCTGCGATTACTGCGACTACTGCGACTACTGCGACTACTGCGACTACTGCGATTACTGCGACTACTGCGACTACTGCGACTACTGCGACTACTGCGACTACTGCGACAACTGCGACTACTGCGTCTACTGCGTCTACTGCGACTACTGCGACTACTGCGACTACTGCGACTACTGCGACTACTGCGACTACTGCGACTACTGCGACTACTGCGACTACTGCGACTACTGCGACTACTGCGACTACTGCGTATACTGCGACTACTGCGACTACTGCGACTACTGCGACTACTGCGACTACGGCGTTTACTGCTACTACGGCGACTACTGCGACTAATGCGCCTACGGCGACTACTGCGACTACGGCGACTACGGCGACTACTGCGACTACTGCGACTACTGCGACTACTGCGACTACTGCGACTACTGCTACTACTGCGACTACTGCGACTACTGCGACTACTGCGACTACTGCGACTACTGCGACTACTGCGACTACTGGGACTACTGCGACTACTGCGACTACTGCGACTACTGCGACTACTGCGACTACTGCGACTACGGCGTTTACTGCGATCACGGCGACTACTGCGACTACTGCGACTACTGCGACTACTGCGACTACTGCGACTAGTGCGACAACTGTGAATAGTGCGACTACTGCGACTAGTGCGACTACTGCGACTAGTGCGACTACTGGGACTAGTGCGACTACTGCGACTAGTGCGACTACTGCGACTAATGCGACTACTGCGACTAGTGCGACTACTGCGACTAGTGCGACTACTGCGACTAGTGCGACTACTGCGACTAGTGCGACTACTGCGACTAGTGCGACTACTGCGACTAGTGCGACTACTGCGACTTGTGCGACTACTGCGACTAGTGCGACTACTGCGACTAGTGCGACTACTGCGACTAGTGCAAATACTGCGACTAGTGGAACTACTGCGACTACTGCGACTAGTGCGACTACTGCGACTAGTGCGACTACTGCGACTAGTGTGACTACTGCGATTAGTGCGACTACTGCGACTACTGAGACTACTGCGACTAGTGCGACTACTGCGACTTCTGCGACTACTGCCACTTGTGCGCCTACTGCGACTACTGCGACCTCTGCGACTACTGCCACTACTGCGACTACTGCGACTAGTGCGACTACTGCGACTACTGCGACAACTGCGACTAGTGCGACTACTGCGACTACTGCGACTACTGCGACTAGTGCGACTACTGCGACTACTGCGACTACTACGACTAGTGCGACTACTGCGACTGCTGCGACTACTGCGACTACGGCGACTACTGCGACTACGGCGACTACTGCGACTACTGCGACTACTGCGACTACTGCGACTACTGCGACTACTGCGGCTACTGCGACTACTGCGACTACTGCGACTACTGCGACTACTGCGACTACTGCGACTACTGCGACTACTGCGACTACTGCGACTACTGCGACTACTGCGAATACTGCGACTACTGCGACTACTGCGACTACTGCGACTACAGCGACTACTGCGACTACTGCGACTACTGCGACTACTGCGTCTACTGCGACTACTGCGACTACTGCGACTACTGCGACTACTGCGACTACTGCGACTACTGCGACTACTGCGACTACTGCGACTACTGCGTCTACTGCGACTACTGCGACTACTGCGACTACTGCGACTACTGCGACTACTGCGACTACTGCGACTACGGCGTTTACTGCGACTACAGCGACTACTGCGACTAATGCGCCTACGGCGACTACTGCGACTACGGCCACTACGGCGACTACTGCGACTACTGCGACTACTGCGACTACTGCGACTACTGCGACTACGGCGACTACGGCGGCTACTGCGACTACTGCGACTACTGAGACTACGGCGTTTACTGCGACTACGGCGACTAGTGCGACTACTGAGACTACGGCGTTTACTGCGACTACGGCGACTACTGCGACTACTGCGCCTACGGCGACTACTGCGACTACGGCGACTACGGCGACTACTGCGACTACTGCGACTACTGCGACTACTGCGACTACAGCGACTACTGCGACTACTGCGACTACTGCGACTACTGCGACTACTGCGACTACTGCGACTACTGCGTCTACTGCGATTACTGCGACTACTGCGACTACTGCGACTACTGCGACTACTGCGACTACTGCGACTACGGCGTTTACTGCGACTACAGCGACTACTGCGACTAATGCGCCTACGGCGACTACTGCGACTACGGCCACTACGGCGACTACTGCGACTACTGCGACTACTGCGACTACTGCGACTACTGCGACTACGGCGACTACGGCGGCTACTGCGACTACTGCGACTACTGCGCCTACTGCGACTACTGCGACTACTGCGACTACTGCGACTACTGCGACTACTTCGACTACGGCGACTACGGCGGCTATTGCGACTACTGCGACTACTGCGACTACTGCGACTACTGCGACTACTTTACTTCAATGCTGTCCGGGTGACGCCGCGTTGTTGGCAGATAGGCCGACGTTTCGCCCGTCCTGTTGCAGGCTTCTTCAGGGTAGTCACAATAAAGTTCCTCCGGTGTTGTATCTTTTCAGTTTAGGTAACACGAGTACGCCGTGATTGGCGGAGAGGTCCATCTGATTGGCTTGCGGTCTGGGCCAACCCGGGACTGGCACCCGCCCTAGAAATCGGACGGAAAAGAAGTGTCCCCGCGCCGTCAGGAAACGGTGGAAAAATATACTTCCAGGCGTGTTTTAGGTTAAGGCCTGCATCCGCGTTGATGTTGTGCGGCCGTCTACTAATTTCAATTGCCTCTTTTACGCGTCTAGGCCAGTATCGATTTTCACTGTGGAGGAGCCGGGTCTTATCGAATTCAATAACATGTCCCGTGACCTCGGAGTGGAGTGCAATGGCCGAACGGTGGGTTTGGTTTCTGTTATAATAACCAATATGTTCCCTAAGTCGTTCAGACACTGTACGCCCGGTCTCACCGACATATGTTCTGCCACAGCTGCAGGGAACTTCGTAAACGCCTGCCGCCTGGAGAGGTGGTAAAGCATCTTTAATGCGTACCAGGGTCTTGTGTAGTTTGTCGGGAGCTGTGAAAACTGTCCGGATGTTATATTTACGAAGCAGTTTTCCCACGCGGTCTGTGACGCTGCGTACGTACGGAAGCACGGCTAATCGAGTACTGGACGTCTCCTCTGCCTCCGGATTAGAGTGGAGGCTATCTTCGTTGTTGCAAACTTCGGAAACCTCGTACCCTTTGGAGTGGCTCGTGACACAGGCGAGCGCTCGCTTGATAGCAGATCGGGTGTAACCGTTAGCTCTAAAGCTGTGTTCAAGCTTCTCGAGTTCCTCAGGGAGAGAGCGCTCGTCGCACACCTTCAGAGCTCTTGTGAACAGTGTCTTCAACACCCCTATTTTTTGTAGCCGGATGGTGATGCGAATCCGCATGGAGGTATCTATCCGTGTGGGTTGGTTTACGGTAGACAGTGTGTCCCAAGGTGCCATCTTCCCGTTTGCTGACGAGGACGTCCAAGAAAGGTAGACAGTTGTCCATTTCAGTCTCCATTGTGAACTTGATGTTGTGGTGGATGCTGTTCAGGTACAGTAGGAATTCGTCAAGTAGTTCCGGTCCGTGTGGCCAGATTACAAATGTGTCGTCCACATACCGAATCCAGAGGGACGGTTTATATTGAGCGTTCCGTAGAGCTTCAGTCTCAAATGCTTCCATAAACATATTGGCAGCGATGGGTGATAGGGGTGACCCCATCGCCGCTCCCTCCACTTGTGCGTAGAACCGGCCTTGATATTGAAAGAAAGTGGAGTTAAGGCAGAAACCAGCGAGATCTGCCCATTCAGTCGGCTGGCTCCGTTCCTGCAGTTTTTGTCGGATCACTTCCACGGCCTCGTTCACTGGAACTTTGGTGAACAGCGAAGTCACGTCGAAGCTGACTAACAGGTCACCACTGTTGAGCCTTTGTTGTTGAATGATCTCTACGAAGTGTGACGAGTTCCTCACAGCAGAGCGCATGTCTTTAGCTAGTGGTGCGAGGTGGTGGGCCACGAGCCTCGCCAGAGCGTGAGTCGGAGAATTGATGGCGCTGACGATGGGGCGTAGGGGCACGTCGGTCTTGTGCACTTTCGGTAGGCCGTAAAATCTGGGCGTCGACGAGTTGTTGCGACACAACGCCAGCTTTTTAGTCGCCTCTATGCATTCTGAGTTACGGATCCGCGAGGCGGTCTCCTTTTTCATCTTATTCACCGGGTTGTGTTCCAGTAACGTGTACGTAGAGTCATCAGCAAGCATACAAGCCACCTTGTCATGGTAATCTGCAGCTTTCATGATCACCGTGGCATTACCTTTGTCAGCGGGTACAATGACCAAATCACGTCTCCCTCGCAATGTCTTCAAGGCCAACCGCTCCTCCTTAACTAAGTTGTGGCGAGGGGTCCGTGAGTGTTTGACTATCCTGGCGGTATTTCTTCGGATGTCCTCAGCTTGTTCTTCCGGTATTCCCACAAGCGCACATTCTATGCCCGCGACAATATCCGCAATGGGAATTTCCTTAGGTGCAGCCGCGAAATTGAGCCCTTTGGCAAGGACAGACTCTGTGGCGTTATCCAAAGTTTCCTCGCTCAAGTTGACAATGGCCTTCGGCAAGGTACCGAGCCGTTGTTTCGGTCGTTGTTTTGAGGCCAATCTATCGAATTTCTTAGATTGTCTGGTCTTGGTCTCCTCATGTCGCTGAGCAGCCCGTTTTGAGGACACTTTATCCAGAGTGTTCCAGTCTTCACCTTTAAGTATGTAGGCGAGACGCAGATGCAGATGGTATAATGTACGTTCCATGTGTGCTAGTTCCGTTCTTGTGTGGTGAATCCGTTCTCGTACTAAGGCCGAACCAGCCCTCCGCAAAATGCGAGTGGCAGCCGGAGATTGTACATGGTGCTTAATGTTGACGAATTCCGGGATAACGTCTTCATCCCTACACCTCAGTAAGAAGGCCAGTTGGCACAGGAGGCGTGCTCTTTTGTCTCGAAAATCTGTAAATTTCCTGGTGTCTTGAAAAATAGTCGAGTCAGCTTCGACGTGACTTCGCTGTTCACCAAAGTTCCAGTGAACGAGGCCGTGGAAGTGATCCGACAAAAACTGCAGGAACGGAGCCAGCCGACTGAATGGGCAGATCTCGCTGGTTTCTGCCTTAACTCCACTTTCTTTCAATATCAAGGCCGGTTCTACGCACAAGTGGAGGGAGCGGCGATGGGGTCACCCCTATCACCCATCGCTGCCAATATGTTTATGGAAGCATTTGAGACTGAAGCTCTACGGAACGCTCAATATAAACCGTCCCTCTGGATTCGGTATGTGGACGACACATTTGTAATCTGGCCACACGGACCGGAACTACTTGACGAATTCCTACTGTACCTGAACAGCATCCACCACAACATCAAGTTCACAATGGAGACTGAAATGGACAACTGTCTACCTTTCTTGGACGTCCTCGTCAGCAAACGGGAAGATGGCACCTTGGGACACACTGTCTACCGTAAACCAACCCACACGGATAGATACCTCCATGCGGATTCGCATCACCATCCGGCTACAAAAATAGGGGTGTTGAAGACACTGTTCACAAGAGCTCTGAAGGTGTGCGACGAGCGCTCTCTCCCTGAGGAACTCGAGAAGCTTGAACACAGCTTTAGAGCTAACGGTTACACCCGATCTGCTATCAAGCGAGCGCTCGCCTGTGTCACGAGCCACTCCAAAGGGTACGAGGTTTCCGAAGTTTGCAACAACGAAGATAGCCTCCACTCTAATCCGGAGGCAGAGGAGACGTCCAGTACTCGATTAGCCGTGCTTCCGTACGTACGCAGCGTCACAGACCGCGTGGGAAAACTGCTTCGTAAGTATAACATCCGGACAGTTTTCACAGCTCCCGACAAACTACACAAGACCCTGGTACGCATTAAAGATGCTTTACCACCTCTCCAGGCGGCAGGCGTTTACGAAGTTCCCTGCAGCTGTGGCAGAACATATGTCGGTGAGACCGGGCGTACAGTGTCTGAACGACTTAGGGAACATATTGGTTATTATAACAGAAACCAAACCCACCGTTCGGCCATTGCACTCCACTCCGAGGTCACGGGACATGTTATTGAATTCGATAAGACCCGGCTCCTCCACAGTGAAAATCGATACTGGCCTAGACGCGTAAAAGAGGCAATTGAAATTAGTAGACGGCCGCACAACATCAACGCGGATGCAGGCCTTAACCTAAAACACGCCTGGAAGTATATTTTTCCACCGTTTCCTGACGGCGCGGGGACACTTCTTTTCCGTCCGATTTCTAGGGCGGGTGCCAGTCCCGGGTTGGCCCAGACCGCAAGCCAATCAGATGGACCTCTCCGCCAATCACGGCGTACTCGTGTTACCTAAACTGAAAAGATACAACACCGGAGGAACTTTATTGTGACTACCCTGAAGAAGCCTGCAACAGGACGGGCGAAACGTCGGCCTATCTGCCAACAACGCGGCGTCACCCGGACAGCATTGAAGTAATGGACTCGAGCCGCGGAAGCCTACGTGTACTGCGACTACTGCGACTACTGCGACTACTGCGACTTCTGCGACTACTGCGACTAATGCGACTATTGCGACTACTGCGACTACTGCGACTACTGCGACTACTGCGATTACGGCGACTACTGCGACTACTACAACTACTGCGACTATTGCGACTACTGCGACTACTGCGTATACTGCGTATACTGCGACTACTGCGACTACTGCGACTACTGCGACAACTGCGACTACTGCGACTACTGCGACTACTGGGACTACTGCGACTACTGCGTCTACTGCGACTACTGCGACTACTGCGACTACTGCGACTACTGCGACTACTGCTACTACTGCGACTACTGCGACTACTGCGACTACTGCGACTACTGCGTCTACTGCGACTACTGCGACTACTGCGACTACTGCGACTACAGCGACTACTGCGACTACTGCGACTACTGCGACTACTGCGACTACGGCGACTACGGCGACTACTTCGATTACTGCGACTACTGCGACTACTGCGACTACGGCGTTTACTGCGACCACGGCGAATACTGCGACTACTGCGACTACTGCGACTACTGCGACTACTGCGACTACAGCGACTACTGCAACCACTGCGACTACTGCGACTACTACGACTAGGGCGACTACGGCGACTACTGCGACTACTGCGACTACTGCGACTACTGCGACTACTGCGACTACGGCGACTACGGCGACTATTGCGACTACTGCGACTACTGCGACTACTGCGACTACTGCGACTACTGCGACATCTGCGACTACTGCGACTACGGCGACTAATGCGAATACTGCGACTACGGCGACTACGGCGACTATTGCGACTACTGCGAACACGGCGACTACTGCGACTACTGCGACTACTGCGACTACTGCGACTACTGCGACTACTGCGACTACTGCGACTATTGTGACTACTGCGACTACTGCGACTACTGCGACTACTACAACTTTTGCGACTACGGCGTTTACTGCGACTACGGCGACTACTGCGTCTACTGCGACTACGGCGACTACTGCGACTACGGCGACTACGGCGACTACTGCGACTACTGCGACTACTGCGATTACAGGGACTACCGCGACTACTGCGAATACTGCGACTACGGCGACTACGGCGACTACTGCGACTACTGCGACTACTGCGACTACTGCGACTACTGCGTCTACTGCGTCTACTGCGACTACTGCGACTACTGCGACTACTGCGACTACTGCGACTACTGCGTCTACTGCGACTACTGCGACTACTGCGACAACTGAGACTACTGCGACTACTGCGACTACTGCGTCTACTGCGACTACTGCGACTACTGCGACTACTGCGACTACAGCGACTATTGCGACTACTGCGACTACTGCGACTACTGCGACTACTGCGATTACGGTGACTACTGCGACTACGGCGACTACTGCGACTACTGCGATTGCTGCGACTACTGCGACTACTGCGACTACTGCGACTTCTGCGATTACGGTGACTACTGCGACTACGGCGACTACTGCGACTACTGCGATTACTGCGACTACTGCGACTACTGCGACTACTGCGACTGCTGCGACTTCTGCGACAACTGCGACTACTGCGACTACTGCGACTACTGCGACTACTGCGACTACTGCGACTACTGCGTCTTCTGCGACTACTGCGACTACTGCGACTACTGCGACTACTGCGACTACTGCGACTACTGCGACTACTGCGACTACTGCGACTACTGCGACTACTGCGTATACTGCGACTACTGCGACTACTGCGACTACTGCGACTACTGCGACTACTGCGACTACTGCGACTACTGCGTATACTGCGACTACTGCGACTACTGCGACTCTTGCGACTACTGCGACTACTGCGACTACTGCGACTACGGCGACTACTGCGACTACTGCGACTACTGCGACTACTGCGACTACTGCGACTACGGCGTTTACTGCGACTACGGCGACTACTGCGACTACTTCGCCTACTGCGACTACTGCGTAAACTGCGACTACTGCGACTACTGCGACTACTGCGACAACTGCGACTATTTCGACTACAGCGACTACTGCGACTACTGCGACTACTGCGACTACTGCGACTACTGCGACTACTGCGACTACTGCGACTAATGCGACTACTGCGACTACTGCGTCTACTGCGACTACTGCGACTACTGCGACTACTGCGACTACTGCGACTACTGCGACTACTGCGACTACTGCGACTACTGCGACTACGGCGACTTCTGCGACTACTGCGACTACTTCGACTACTGCGACAACTGCGACTACTGCGACTACTGCGACTACTGCGACTACTGCGACTACTGCGACTACTGCGACTACTGCGACTACTGCGTCTACTGCGACTACTGCGACTACTGCGACTACTGCGACTACCGCGACTACTGCGACTACTGCGACTACGGCGTTTACTGCGACCACGGCGACTACTGCGACTACTGCGACTACTGCGACTACTGCGACTACTGCGACCACTGCGACTACTGCGACTACTGCGACTACGGCGACTACGGCGACTACTGCGACTACTGCGACTACTGCGACTACTGCGACTACGGCGACTACGGCGACTATTGCGACTACTACGACCACTGCGACTACTGCGACTACTGCGACTACTGCGACTACTGCGACTACGGCGTTTACTGCGTCCACGGCGACTACTGCGACTACTGCGACTACTGCGACTATTGCTACTACTGCGACTACTGCGACTACTGCGACTACTACGATTACGGTGACTACTGCGACTACGGCGACTACTGCGACTACTGCGACTACTGCGACTACTGCGACTACTGCGTCTACTGCGACTACTGCGACTACTGCGACAACTGCTACTACTGCGATTACTGCGACTACTGCGTCTTCTGCGACTACTGCGACTACTGCGACTACTTCGACTACTGCGACTACTGCGACTACTGCGACTACTGCGACTACTGCGACTACTGCGACTACTGCGACTACTGCGACTACTGCGACTACTGCGACTACTGCGACTATTGCGACTACTGCGACTACTGCGACTACTGCGTATACTGCGACTATTTCGACTACTGCGACTACTGCGACTACTGCGACTACTGGGACTACTGCGACTACTGCGACTACGGCGTTTACTGCGACTACGGCGACTACTGCGACTAATGCGCCTACGGCGACTACGGCGACTACTGCGACTACTGCAACTACTGCGACTACTGAGACTACTGCGATTACTGCGACTACTGCGACTACTGCGACTACTGCGACTACTGCGACTACTGCGTCTACTGCGTCTACTGCGACTACTGCGACTACTGCGACTACTGCGACTACTGCGACTTCTGCGTCTACTGCGACTACTGCGACTACTGCGACAACTGCGACTACTGCGGCTACTGCGACTACTGCGTCTACTGCGACTACTGAGACTACTGCGTCTACTGCGACTACTGCGACTACTGCGACTACTGCGACTACTGCGACTACTGCGACTACTGCGACTACTGCGACTACTGCGACACTGCGTACACTTCGAATACTGCGACTACTGCGACTACTGCGACTACTGCGACTACGGCGTTTACTGCGACTACGGCGACTACTGCGACTAATGCGCCTACGGCGACTACTGCGACTACGGCGACTACTGCGACTACTGCGACTACTGCGACTACTGCGACTACTGCGACTACTGCGACTACTGCTACTACTGCGACTACTGCGACTACTGCGACTACTGCGACTACTGCGACTACTGCGTCTACTGCGACTACTGCGACTACTGCGACTAATGCGACTACTGCGACTACTGCAACTACTGCGACTACGGCGTTTACTGCGATCACGGCGACTACTGCGACTTCTGCGACTACTGCGACTACTGCGACTACTGCGACTACTGCGACCACTGCGACTACTGCGACTACTGCGACTACGGCGACTACGGCGACTACTGCGACTACTGCGACTACTGCGACTACGGCGACTACGGCGACTATTTCGACTACTGCGACTACTGCGACTACTGCGGCAACTGCGAATACTGCGAC
This sequence comes from Gryllus longicercus, assembly GCA_038098605.1. Classification (NCBI taxonomy): domain Eukaryota; kingdom Metazoa; phylum Arthropoda; class Insecta; order Orthoptera; family Gryllidae; genus Gryllus; species Gryllus longicercus. The sequence continues at coordinate 21,689 of JAZDUA010001617.1, read as the reverse complement.
TACGGCGACTAATGCGACTACTGCGACTACGGCGACTACGGCGACTACTGCGACTACTGCGACTACGGCGACTACTGCGACTACTGCGACTACTGCGACTATTGCGACTACTGCGACTAATGCGACTACTGCGACTACTGTGATTACTGCGACTACTGCGACTACTGCGACTACTGCGACTACTGCAACTACTGCGACTACGGCGTTTACTGCGACTACGGCGACTACTGCGACTACTGCGACTACGGCGACTACTGCGACTACTGCGACTACTGCGACTACTGCGACTACTGCGACTACGGCGACTACGGCGACTACTGCGACTACTGCGACTACTGCGACTACTGCGACTACTGCGATTACTGCGACTACTGCGACTACTGCGACTACTGCGACTACTGCGACTACTGCGACAACTGCGTCTACTGCGACTACTGCGACTACTGCGACTACTGCGACTACTGCGACTACGGCGACTACGGCGACTACTGCGACTACTGCGACTACTGCGACTACTGCGACTACTGCGATTACTGCGACTACTGCGACTACTGCGACTACTGCGACTACTGCGACTACTGCGACAACTGCGTCTACTGCGACTACTGCGACTACTGCGACTACTGCGACTACTGCGACTATTGCGACTACTGCGACTACTGCGATTACTGCGTCTACTGCGTCTACTGCGACTACTGCGACTACTGCGACTACTGCGAATACTGCGACTACTGCGTCTACTGCGACTACTGCGACTACTGCGACAACTGCGACTACTGCGACTACTGCGACTACTGCGTCTACTGCGACTACTGCGACTACTGCGACTACTGCGTCTTCTGCGACTACTGCGACTACTGCGACTACTGCGACTACTGCGACTACTGCGACTACTGCGTATACTGCGACTACTGCGACTACTGCGACTACTGCGACTACGGCGTTTACTGGGACTACGGCGACTACTGCGACTAATGCGCCTACGGCGACTACTGCGACTACGGCGACTACGGCGACTACTGCGACTACTGCGACTACTGCGACTACTGCGACTACTGCGACTACGGCGACTACGGCGGCTACTGCGACTACTGCGACTACTGCGACTACTGCGACTACTGCGACTACTGCGACTACGGCGACTACGGCGACTACTGCGACTACTGCGACTACTGCGACTACTGCGACTACTGCGACTACTGCGACTCCGGCGTTTACTGCGACTACGGCGACTACTGCGAATACTGCGCCTACGGCGACTACTGCGACTACGGCGAATACGGCGACTACGGCGACTTCTGCGACTACTGCGACTACTGCGACTCCTGCGACAACTGCGACTACTGCGACTACTGCGACTACTGCGACTATGCGACTATTGCGACTACTGCTACTACTGCGACTACTGCGACTACTGCGACTACTGCGACTACAGCGACTACTGCGACTACTGCGACTACTGCGACTACTGCGACTACGGCGACTACGGCGACTACTTCGATTACTGCGACTACTGCGACTACTGCGACTACTGCGACTATTGCGTCTACTGCGACTACTGCGACTACTGCGACTACTGCGACTACTGCGACTACTGCGACTACTTAGACTACAGCGACTACTGCGACTACTGCGACTACTGCGACTACTGCGACTACTGCGACTACTGCGACTACTTCTACTAGTGTGACTACTGCGACTACTGCGACTACTGCGACTACTGCGACTACTGCGACTACTGCGACTACTGCGTCTACTGCGACTACTGCGACTACTGCGACTACTGCGACTACTGCGACTACTGCGACCAGTGAGACTACTGCGACTACTGCGACTACTGCGACTACGGCGACTACTGCGACTACTGCTACTACTGCGACTACTGCGACTACTGCGACTACTGCGACTACTGTGACTACGGCGACTACGGCGACTACTGCGACTACTGCGACTACTGCGTCTACTGCTACTACTGCGACTACTGCGACTACTGCGACTACTGCGACTACTGCGTCTACTGCGACTACTGCGACTACTGCGACTACTGCGACTACTGCGACTACTGCGACTACTGCGACTACTGCGACTACTGCGTCTACTGCGACTACTGCGACTACGGCGACTACTGCGACTATTGCGACTACTGCGACTACTGCGACTACTGCGACTACTGCGACTACTGCGATTACGGCGACTACTGCGACTACTGCGACTACGGCGACTACGGCGACTACTGCGACTACTGCGACTACTGCGACTACTGCGACTACTGCGATTACTGCGACTACTGCGATTACGGCGACTACTGCGACTACGGCGACTACTGCGACTACTGCGACTACTGCGACTACTGCGACTACTGCGACTACAGCGACTATTGCGACTACTGCGACTACTGCGACTACTGGGACTCCTGTGACTACTGCGACTACTGCGACTACGCCGACTACGGCGACTACTTCGACTACTGCAACTACTAGGACTACAGCGACTACTGCGACTACTGCGACTACTGCGACTACTGCGACTACTGCGACTACTGCGATTACTGCGACTACTGCACCTACTGCGACTACTGCGACTACTGCGACTACTGCGACTACTGCGACTACTGCGACTACTGCTACTACTGCGACTACTGCGACTACTGCGACTACTGCGACAACTGCGTCTACTGCGACTACTGCGACTACTGCGACTACTGCGACTACTGCGACTACTGCGACTACGGCGTTTACTGCGAAAACGGCGACTACTGCGACTACTGCGACTACTGCGACTACTGCGACTACTGCAACCACTGCGACTACTGCGACTACTGCGACTAGGGCGACTACGGCGACTACTGCGACTACTGCGACTACTGCGACTACTGCGACTACGGCGACTACGGCGACTATTGCGACTACTGCGACTACTGCGACTATTGCGACTACTGCGACTACTGCGACTACTGCGACATCTGCGACTACTGCGACTACAGCGACTAATGCGAATACTGCGACTACGGCGACTACGGCGACTATTGCGACTACTGCGAACACGGCGACTACTGCGACTACTGCGACTACACGACTACTGCGACTACTGCGACTACTGCGACTACTGCGACTATTGTGACTACTGCGACTACTGCGACTACTGCGACTACTACAACTTTTGCGACTACGGCGTTTACTGCGACTACGGCGACTACTGCGTCTACTGCGACTACGGTGACTACTGCGACTACGGCGACTACGGCGACTACTGCGACTACTGCGACTACTGCGATTACTGGGACTACCGCGACTACTGCGAATACTGCGACTACGGCGACTACGGCGACTACTGCGACTACTGCGACTACTGCGACTACTGCGATTACTGCAACTACTGCGACTACTGCGACTACTGCGACTACTTCGACTACCGCGACAACTGCGACTACTGCGAATACTGCGACTTCTGCGACTACTGCAACCACTGCGACTACTGTGACTACTGCGACTACTGCGACTACTGCGTCTACTGCGTCTACTGCGACTACTGCGACTACTGCGACTACTGCGACTACTGCGACTACTGCGTCTACTGCGACTACTGCGACTACTGCGACAACTGAGACTACTGCGACTACTGCGACTACTGCGTCTACTGCGACTACTGCGACTACTGCGACTACTGCGACTATTGCGACTACTGCGACTACTGCGACTACTGCGACTACTACGATTACGGTGACTACTGCGACTACGGCGACTACTGCGACTACTGCGATTACTGCGACTACTGCGACTACTGCGACTACTGCGACTACTGCGATTACGGTGACTACTGCGACTACGGCGACTTCTGCGACTACTGCGATTACTGCGACTACTGCGACTACTGCGACTACTGCGACTACTGCGACTTCTGCGACAACTGCGACTACTGCGACTACTGCGACTACTGCGACTACTGCGACTACTGCGACTACTGCGACTACTGCGACTACTGCGTCTACTGCGTCTACTGCGACTACTGCGACTACTGCGACTACTGCGACTACTGCGACTACTGCGACTACTGCGTCTTCTGCGACTACTGCGACTACTGCGACTACTGCGACTACTGCGACTACTGCGACTACTGCGACTACTGCGACTACTGCGTATACTGCGACTACTGCGACTACTGCGACTACTGCGACTACTGCGACTACTGCGACTACTGCGTATACTGCGACTACTGCGACTACTGCGACTACTGCGACTACTGCGACTACTGCGACTTCTGCGACTACGGCGACTACTGCGACTACTGCGACTACTGCGACTACTGCGACTACGGCGTTTACTGCGACTACGGCGACTACTGCGACTACTTCGCCTACTGCGACTACTGCGACAACTGCGACTACTGCGACTACTGCGACTACTGCGACAACTGCGACTATTTCGACTACAGCGACTACTGCGACTACTGCGACTACTGCGACTACTGCGACTATTGCGACTACTGCGACTACTGCGACTACTGCGACTACTGCGACTACTGCGTCTACTGCGACTACTGCGACTACTGCGACTACTGCGACTACTGCGACTACTGCGACTACTGCGACTACTGCGACTACTGCGACTTCTGCGACTACTGCGACTACGGCGACTTCTCAAACTACTGCGACTACTTCGACTACTGCGACAACTGCGACTACTGCGACTACTGCGACTACTGCGACAACTGCGACTATTTCGACTACTGCGACTACTGCGACTACTGCGACTACTGCGACTACTGCGACTACTGCGACTATTGCGACTACTGCGACTACTGCGACTACTGCGACTAATGCGACTACTGCGTCTACTGCGACTACTGCGACTACTGCGACTACTGCGACTACTGCGACTGCTGCGTCTACTGCGACTACTGCGACTACTGCGACTACTGCGACTACTGCGACTACTGCGACTACTGCGATTACGGCGACTACTGCGACCTCGGCGACTGCTGCGACTACTGCGACTACTGCGACTACTGCGACTACTGCAACTACGGCGTTTACTGCGACCACGGCAACTACTGCGACTACTGCGACTACTGCGACTATTGCGACTACTGCGAATACTGCGACTACTGCGACTACTGCGACTACTGCGATTACGGCGACTACTGCGACTACGGCGACTACTGCGACTACTGCGACTACTGCAACTACTGCGACTACAGTGACTACGGCGACTACCGCGACTACTGCGACTACTGCGACTACTGCGACTACTGCGACTACGGCGACTACGGCGACTACTTCGACTACTGCGACTACTGCTACTACTGCGACTACTGCGACTACTGCGACTACTGCGACTTCTGCGACTACTGCGACTACTGCGACTACTGCGACTACTGCGACTACTGCGACTTCTGCGACTACTGCGACTACTGCGACTACTGCTACTAGTGCGACTACTGCGACTACTGCGACTACTGCGAATAGTGCGACTACTGCGACTACTGCGACTACTGCGACTACGGCGACTACTGCGACTACTGCGACTACTGCGACTACGGCGATTACTGCGACTACTGCGACTACTGCGACTACTGCGACTACTGCGACTACTGCGTCTACTGCGACTACTGCGACTACTGCGACTACTGCGACTACTGCGACTACTGCGACTACTGCGTCTACTGCGACTACTGCGACTACTGCGACTACTGCGACTACTGCGACTACGGCGACTACGGCGACTACTGCGACTACTGCGACTACTGCGACTACTGCGACTACGGCGACTACGGCGACTATTGCGACTACTGCGACTACTGCGACTACTGCGACTACTGCGACTACTGCGACTACGGAGTTTACTGCGACCACGGCGACTACTGCGACTACTGCGACTACTGCGACTATTGCGACTACTGCGATTACTGCGACTACTGCGACTACTGCGATTACGGTGACTACTGCGACTACGGCGACTACTGCGACTACTGCGATTACTGCGACTACTGCGACTACTGCGACTACTGCGACTACTGTGACTACTGCGTCTACAGCGACTACTGCGACTACTGCGACTACTGCGACTACTGCGACTACTGCGACTACTGCGACTACTGCGACTACTGCGTCTACTGCGTCTACTGCGACTACTGCGACTACTGCGACTACTGCGACTACTGCGACTACTGCGTCTACTGCGACTACTGCGACTACTGCGACAACTGCTACTACTGCGACTACTGCGACTACTGCGTCTACTGCAACTACTGCGACTACTGCGACTACTGCGTCTTCTGCGACTACTGCGACTACTGCGACTACTGCGACTACTGCGACTACTGCGACTACTGCGACTACTGCGACTACTGCGACTACTGCGACTACTGCGACTACTGCGACTACTGCGACTACTGCGACTACTGCGACTACTGCATATACTGCGACTACTGCGACTACTGCGACTACTGCGACTACTGCGACTACTGCGACTACTGCGACTACGGCGTTTACTGCGACTACGGCGACAACTGCGACTAATGCGCCTACGGCGACTACTGCGACTACGGCGACTACGGCGACTACTGCGACTACTGCGACTACTGCGACTACTGCGACTACTGCGACTACGGCGACTACGGCGGATACTGCGACTACTGCGACTACTGCAACTACTGCGACTACGGCGTTTACTGCGACTACGGCGACTACTGCGACTACTGCGACTACGGCGACTACTGCGACTACGGCGACTACGGCGACTACTGCGACTACTGCGACTACTGCGACTACTGCGACTACTGCGGCTACTGCGACTACGGCGACTACGGCGACTACTGCGACTACTGCGACTACAGCGACTACTGCGACTACTGCGACTACGGCGTTTACTGCGACTACGGCGACTACTGCGACTACTGCGCCTACGGCGACTACTGCGACTACGGCGACTACGGCTACTACGGCGACTTCTGCGACTACTGCGACTACTTCGACTACTGCGACTACTGCAACTACTGCGACAACTGCGACTACTGCGACTACTGCGACTACTGCGACAACTGCGACTATTTCGACTACTGCGACTACTGCGATTACTGCGAATACTGCGACTACTGCGACTACTGCGACTATTGCGACTACTGCGACTACTGCGACTACTGCGACTACTGCGACAACTGCGTCTACTGCGACTACTGCGACTACTGCGACTACTGCGACTACTGCGACTACTGCGACTACTGCGACTACTGCGACTACTGCGACTACTGCGTCTACTGCGACTACTGCGACTACGGCGACTACTGCGACTATTGCGACTACTGCGACTACTGCGACTACTGCGACTACTGCGATTACGGCGACTACTGCGACTACTGCGACTACGGCGACTACGGCGACTACTGCGACTACTGCGACTACTGCGACTACTGCGACTACTGCGATTACTGCGACTACTGCGATTACGGCGACTACTGCGACTACGGCGACTACTGCGACTACTGCGACTACTGCGACTACTGCGACTGCTGCGACTACTGCGACTACAGCGACTATTGCGACTACTGCGACTACTGCGACTACTGGGACACCTGTGACTACTGCGACTACTGCGACTACGCCGACTACGGCGACTACTTCGACTACTGCAACTACTACGACTACTGCGACTACTGCGACTACTGCGACTACTGCGACTACTGAGACTACTGCGACTACTGCGACTACTGCGACTACTGCGACTACTGCGACTACTGCGACTACTGCGACTACTGCGACTACTGCGACTACTGCGACTACTGCGACTGCTGCGACTACTGCGACTACTGCGACTACGGCGACTACGGCGACTACTGCGATTACTGCGACTACCTTGACTACTGCGAATACTGCGACTCCTGCGACTACTGCGTCTACTGCAATTCTGCGACTATTGCGACTACTGCGACTACTGCGACTACAGCGACTACTGCGACTACTGCGACTACTGCTAGTGCTGCGACTACTGCGACTACTTCGACTACTGCGACTACTGTGACTACTGCGATTACTGCGACTACTGCGACTACTGCGACTACTGCGACTACGGCGACTACCTTGACTACCTTGACTACTGCGACTACTGCGACTACGGCGACTATTGCGACTACTGCGACTACGGCGACTACGGCGACTACTGCGACTACTGCGACTACTGCGACTACTGTGACTACTGCGACTACTGTGACCACTGCGACTACTGCGACTACTGCGACTACTGCGACTACTGCGACTACTGCGACTACTGCGACTACGGCGTTTACTGCGACTACGGCGACTACTGCGACTACTGGGACTACTGCGACTACTGCGACTACGGCGACTACGGCGACTACTGCGACTACTGCGACTACTGCGACTACTGCGACTACTGCGACTACTGCGACTACTGCGATTACGGCGACTACGGCGACTACTGCGACTACTGCGACTACTGCGACTACTGCGACTACTGCGACTACTGCGACTACTGCGACTACTGCGACTACTGCGACTACTGCGACTACTGCGACTACTGCGACTATTGCGACTACTGCGACTACTGCGATTACTGCGACTACTGCGACTACTGCGACTACTGCGACTACTGCGACTTCTGCGACAACTGCGACTACTGCGACTACTGCGACTACTGCGACTACTGCGACTACTGCGACTACTGCGACTACTGCGACTACTGCGACTACTGCGTCTACTGCGTCTACTGCGACTACTTCGACTACTGCGACTACTGCGACTACTGCGACTACTGCGTCTTCTGCGACTACTGCGACTACTGCGACTACTGCGACTACTGCGACTACTGCGACTACTGCGACTACTGCGACTACTGCGACTACTGCGACTACTGCGTATACTGCGACTACTGCGACTACTGCGACTACTGCGACTACTGCGACTACTGCGTATACTGCGACTACTGCGACTACTGCGACTACTGCGACTACTGCGACTACTGCGACTACTGCGACTACGGCGACTACTGCGACTACTGCGACTACGGCGACTACTGCGACTACTTCGCCTACTGCGACTACTGCGAACACTGCGACTACTGCGACTACTGCGACTACTGCAAAAACTGCGACTTTTTCGACTACAGCGACTACTGCGACTACTGCGACTACTGCGACTACTGCGACTATTGCGAATACTGCGACTACTGCGACTACTGCGACTACTGCGACTACTGCGACTGCTGCGTCTACTGCGACTACTGCGACTACTGCGACTACTGCGACTACTGCGATTACGGCGACTACTGCGACTTCGGCGACTGCTGCGACTACTGCGACTACTGCGACTACTGCGACTACTGCAAATACGGCGTTTACTGCGACCACGGCAACTACTGCGACTACTGCGACTACTGCGACTACTGCGACTACTGCGACTACTGCGACTACTGCGACTACTGCGACTACAGCGACTACTGCGTCTACTGCGACTACTGCGACTACTGCGACTACTGCGACTATTGCGACTACTGCGACTACTGCGACTACTGCGACTACGGCGACTTCTGCGACTACTGCGACTACTTCGACTACTGCGACAACTGCGACTACTGCGACTACTGCGACTACTGCGACAACTGCGACTATTTCGACTACTGCGACTACTGCGACTACTGCGACTACTGCGACTACTGCGACTACTGCGACTATTGCGACTACTGCGACTACTGCGACTACTGCGACTACTGCGACTACTGCGTCTACTGCGACTACTGCGACTACTGCGACTACTGCGACTACTGCGATTACGGCGACTACTGCGACTTCGGCGACTGCTGCGACTACTGCGACTACTGCGACTACTGCGACTACTGCGACCACGGCAACTACTGCGACTACTGCGACTACTGCGACTATTGCGACTACTGCGAATACTGCGACTACTGCGACTACTGCGACTACTGCGATTACGGCGACTACTGCGACTACGGCGACTACTGCGACTACTGCGACTACTGCGACTACTGCGACTACTGTGACTACGGCGACTACCGCGACTACTGCGACTACTGCGACTACTGCGACTACTGCGACTACGGCGACTACTGCGACTACTGCGACTACTGCGACTACGGCGACTTCTGCGACTACTGCGACTACTTCGACTACTGCGACAACTGCGACTACTGCGACTACTGCGACTACTGCGACAACTGCGACTATTTCGACTACTGCGACTACTGCGACTACTGCGACTACTGCGACTACTGCGACTACTGCGACTATTGCGACTACTGCGACTACTGCGACTACTGCGACTACTGCGACTGCTGCGTCTACTGCGACTACTGCGACTACTGCGACTACTGCGACTACTGCGATTACGGCGACTACTGCGACTTCGGCGACTGCTGCGACTGCTGCGACTACTGCGACTACTGCGACTACTGCGACTACTGCGACCACGGCAACTACTGCGACTACTGCGACTACTGCGACTATTGCGACTACTGCGAATACTGCGACTACTGCGACTACTGCGACTACTGCGATTACGGCGACTACTGCGACTACGGCGACTACTGCGACTACTGCGACTACTGCGACTACTGCGACTACTGTGACTACGGCGACTACCGCGACTACTGCGACTACTGCGACTACTGCGACTACTGCGACTACGGCGACTACTGCGACTACTGCGACTACTGCGACTACTGCGTCTACTGCGACTACTGCGACTACTGCGACAACTGCTACTACTACGATTACTGCGACTACTGCGTCTTCTGCGACTACTGCGACTACTGCGACTACTGCGACTACTGCGACTACTGTGACTACTGCGACTACTGCGACTACTGCGACTACTGCGACTACTGCGACTACTGCGACTACTGCGTATACTGCGACTATTTCGACTACTGCGACTACTGCGACTACTGCGACTACTGCGACTACTGCGACTACTGCGACTACGGCGTTTACTGCGACTACGGCGACTACTGCGACTAATGCGCCTACGGCGACTACGGCGACTACTGCGACTACTGCAACTACTGCGACTACTGAGACTACTGCGATTACTGCGACTACTGCGACTACTGCGACTACTGCGACTACTGCGACTACTGCGTCTACTGCGTCTACTGCGACTACTGCGACTACTGCGACTACTGCGACTACTGCGACTTCTGCGTCTACTGCGACTACTGCGACTACTGCGACAACTGCGACTACTGCGGCTACTGCGACTACTGCGTCTACTGCGACTACTGAGACTACTGCGTCTACTGCGACTACTGCGACTACTGCGACCACTGCGACTACTGCGACTACTGCGACAACTGCGACTACTGCGACTACTGCGACTACTGCGACAACTGCGACTATTTCGACTACTGCGACTACTGCGACTACTGCGACTACTGCGACTACTGCGACTACTGCGACTATTGCGACTACTGCGACTACTGCGACTACTGCGACTACTGCGACTGCTGCGTCTACTGCGACTACTGCGACTACTGCGACTACTGCGACTACTGCGATTACGGCGACTACTGCGACTTCGGCGACTGCTGCGACTGCTGCGACTACTGCGACTACTGCGACTACTGCGACTACTGCGACCACGGCAACTACTGCGACTACTGCGACTACTGCGACTATTGCGACTACTGCGAATACTGCGACTACTGCGACTACTGCGACTACTGCGATTACGGCGACTACTGCGACTACGGCGACTACTGCGACTACTGCGACTACTGCGACTACTGCGACTACTGTGACTACGGCGACTACCGCGACTACTGCGACTACTGCGACTACTGCGACTACTGCGACTACGGCGACTACTGCGACTACTGCGACTACTGCGACTACTGCGTCTACTGCGACTACTGCGACTACTGCGACAACTGCTACTACTACGATTACTGCGACTACTGCGTCTTCTGCGACTACTGCGACTACTGCGACTACTGCGACTACTGCGACTACTGCGACTACTGCGACTACTGCGACTACTGCGACTACTGCGACTACTGCGACTACTGCGTATACTGCGACTATTTCGACTACTGCGACTACTGCGACTACTGCGACTACTGCGACTACGGCGTTTACTGCGACTACGGCGACTACTGCGACTAATGCGCCTACGGCGACTACGGCGACTACTGCGACTACTGCAACTACTGCGACTACTGAGACTACTGCGATTACTGCGACTACTGCGACTACTGCGACTACTGCGACTACTGCGACTACTGCGTCTACTGCGTCTACTGCGACTACTGCGACTACTGCGACTACTGCGACTACTGCGACTTCTGCGTCTACTGCGACTACTGCGACTACTGCGACAACTGCGACTACTGCGGCTACTGCGACTACTGCGTCTACTGCGACTACTGAGACTACTGCGTTTACTGCGACTACTGCGACTACTGCGACCACTGCGACTACTGCGACTACTGCGACTACTGCGACTACTGCGACTACTGCGACACTGCGTACACTGCGAATACTGCGACTACTGCGACTACTGCGACTACTGCGACTACGGCGTTTACTGCGACTACGGCGACTACTGCGACTAATGCGCCTACGGCGACTACTGCGACTACGGCGACTACTGCGACTACTGCGACTACTGCGACTACTGCGACTACTGCGACTACTGCGACTACTGCTACTACTGCGACTACTGCGACTACTGCGACTACTGCGACTACTGCGACTACTGCGTCTACTGCGACTACTGCGACTACTGCGACTACTGCGACTACTGCGACTACTGCGACTACTGCGACTACGGCGTTTACTGCGATCACGGCGACTACTGCGACTTCTGCGACTACTGCGACTACTGCGACTACTGCGACTACTGCGACCACTGCGACTACTGCGACTACTGCGACTACGGCGACTACGGCGACTACTGCGACTACTGCGACTACTGCGACTACGGCGACTACGGCGACTATTTCGACTACTGCGACTACTGCGACTACTGCGGCAACTGCGAATACTGCGACTACGGCGACTAATGCGACTACTGCGACTACGGCGACTACGGCGACTACTGCGACTACTGCGACTACGGCGACTACTGCGACTACTGCGACTACTGCGACTACTGTGACTACGGCGACTACCGCGACTACTGCGACTACTGCGACTACTGCGACTACTGCGACTACGGCGACTACTGCGACTACTGCGACTACTGCGACTACTGCGTCTACTGCGACTACTGCGACTACTGCGACAACTGCTACTACTACGATTACTGCGACTACTGCGTCTTCTGCGACTACTGCGACTACTGCGACTACTGCGACTACTGCGACTGCTGCGTCTACTGCGACTACTGCGACTACTGCGACTACTGCGACTACTGCGACTACTGCGATTACGGCGACTACTGCGACTTCGGCGACTGCTGCGACTACTGCGACTACTGCGACTACTGCGACTACTGCAAATACGGCGTTTACTGCGACCACGGCAACTACTGCGACTACTGCGACTACTGCGACTACTGCGACTACTGCGACTACTGCGACTACTGCGACTACTGCGACTACAGCGACTACTGCGTCTACTGCGACTACTGCGACTACTGCGACTACTGCGACTATTGCGACTACTGCGACTACTGCGACTACTGCGACTACGGCGACTTCTGCGACTACTGCGACTACTTCGACTACTGCGACAACTGCGACTACTGCGACTACTGCGACTACTGCGACAACTGCGACTATTTCGACTACTGCGACTACTGCGACTACTGCGACTACTGCGACTACTGCGACTACTGCGACTATTGCGACTACTGCGACTACTGCGACTACTGCGACTACTGCGACTACTGCGTCTACTGCGACTACTGCGACTACTGCGACTACTGCGACTACTGCGATTACGGCGACTACTGCGACTTCGGCGACTGCTGCGACTGCTGCGACTACTGCGACTACTGCGACTACTGCGACTACTGCGACCACGGCAACTACTGCGACTACTGCGACTACTGCGACTATTGCGACTACTGCGAATACTGCGACTACTGCGACTACTGCGACTACTGCGATTACGGCGACTACTGCGACTACGGCGACTACTGCGACTACTGCGACTACTGCGACTACTGCGACTACTGTGACTACGGCGACTACCGCGACTACTGCGACTACTGCGACTACTGCGACTACTGCGACTACGGCGACTACTGCGACTACTGCGACTACTGCGACTACGGCGACTTCTGCGACTACTGCGACTACTTCGACTACTGCGACAACTGCGACTACTGCGACTACTGCGACTACTGCGACAACTGCGACTATTTCGACTACTGCGACTACTGCGACTACTGCGACTACTGCGACTACTGCGACTACTGCGACTATTGCGACTACTGCGACTACTGCGACTACTGCGACTACTGCGACTGCTGCGTCTACTGCGACTACTGCGACTACTGCGACTACTGCGACTACTGCGATTACGGCGACTACTGCGACTTCGGCGACTGCTGCGACTGCTGCGACTACTGCGACTACTGCGACTACTGCGACTACTGCGACCACGGCAACTACTGCGACTACTGCGACTACTGCGACTATTGCGACTACTGCGAATACTGCGACTACTGCGACTACTGCGACTACTGCGATTACGGCGACTACTGCGACTACGGCGACTACTGCGACTACTGCGACTACTGCGACTACTGCGACTACTGTGACTACGGCGACTACCGCGACTACTGCGACTACTGCGACTTCTGCGACTACTGCGACTACGGCGACTACTGCGACTACTGCGACTACTGCGACTACTGCGTCTACTGCGACTACTGCGACTACTGCGACAACTGCTACTACTACGATTACTGCGACTACTGCGTCTTCTGCGACTACTGCGACTACTGCGACTACTGCGACTACTGCGACTACTGCGACTACTGCGACTACTGCGACTACTGCGACTACTGCGACTACTGCGACTACTGCGACTACTGCGTATACTGCGACTATTTCGACTACTGCGACTACTGCGACTACTGCGACTACTGCGACTACTGCGACTACTGCGACTACGGCGTTTACTGCGACTACGGCGACTACTGCGACTAATGCGCCTACGGCGACTACGGCGACTACTGCGACTACTGCAACTACTGCGACTACTGAGACTACTGCGATTACTGCGACTACTGCGACTACTGCGACTACTGCGACTACTGCGACTACTGCGTCTACTGCGTCTACTGCGACTACTGCGACTACTGCGACTACTGCGACTACTGCGACTTCTGCGTCTACTGCGACTACTGCGACTACTGCGACAACTGCGACTACTGCGGCTACTGCGACTACTGCGTCTACTGCGACTACTGAGACTACTGCGTCTACTGCGACTACTGCGACTACTGCGACCACTGCGACTACTGCGACTACTGCGACAACTGCGACTACTGCGACTACTGCGACTACTGCGACAACTGCGACTATTTCGACTACTGCGACTACTGCGACTACTGCGACTACTGCGACTACTGCGACTATTGCGACTACTGCGACTACTGCGACTACTGCGACTACTGCGACTGCTGCGTCTACTGCGACTACTGCGACTACTGCGACTACTGCGACTACTGCGATTACGGCGACTACTGCGACTTCGGCGACTGCTGCGACTGCTGCGACTACTGCGACTACTGCGACTACTGCGACTACTGCGACCACGGCAACTACTGCGACTACTGCGACTACTGCGACTATTGCGACTACTGCGAATACTGCGACTACTGCGACTACTGCGACTACTGCGATTACGGCGACTACTGCGACTACGGCGACTACTGCGACTACTGCGACTACTGCGACTACTGCGACTACTGTGACTACGGCGACTACCGCGACTACTGCGACTACTGCGACTACTGCGACTACTGCGACTACGGCGACTACTGCGACTACTGCGACTACTGCGACTACTGCGTCTACTGCGACTACTGCGACTACTGCGACAACTGCTACTACTACGATTACTGCGACTACTGCGTCTTCTGCGACTACTGCGACTACTGCGACTACTGCGACTACTGCGACTACTGCGACTACTGCGACTACTGCGACTACTGCGACTACTGCGACTACTGCGACTACTGCGACTACTGCGACTACTGCGTATACTGCGACTATTTCGACTACTGCGACTACTGCGACTACTGCGACTACGGCGTTTACTGCGACTACGGCGACTACTGCGACTAATGCGCCTACGGCGACTACGGCGACTACTGCGACTACTGCAACTACTGCGACTACTGAGACTACTGCGATTTACTGCGACTACTGCGACTACTGCGACTACTGCGACTACTGCGACTACTGCGTCTACTGCGTCTACTGCGACTACTGCGACTACTGCGACTACTGCGACTACTGCGACTTCTGCGTCTACTGCGACTACTGCGACTACTGCGACAACTGCGACTACTGCGGCTACTGCGACTACTGCGTCTACTGCGAGTACTGAGACTACTGCGTCTACTGCGACTACTGCGACTACTGCGACCACTGCGACTACTGCGACTAACTGCGACTACTGCGACTACTGCGACTACTGCGACACTGCGTACACTGCGAATACTGCGACTACTGCGACTACTGCGACTACTGCGACTACGGCGTTTACTGCGACTACGGCGACTACTGCGACTAATGCGCCTACGGCGACTACTGCGACTACGGCGACTACTGCGACTACTGCGACTACTGCGACTACTGCGACTACTGCGACTACTGCGACTACTGCTACTACTGCGACTACTGCGACTACTGCGACTACTGCGACTACTGCGACTACTGCGTCTACTGCGACTACTGCGACTACTGCGACTACTGCGACTACTGCGACTACTGCGACTACTGCGACTACGGCGTTTACTGCGATCACGGCGACTACTGCGACTTCTGCGACTACTGCGACTACTGCGACTACTGCGACTACTGCGACCACTGCGACTACTAGCGACTACTGCGACTACGGCGACTACGGCGACTACTGCGACTACTGCGACTACTGCGACTACGGCGACTACGGCGACTATTTCGACTACTGCGACTACTGCGACTACTGCGGCAACTGCGAATACTGCGACTACGGCGACTAATGCGACTACTGCGACTACGGCGACTACGGCGACTACTGCGACTACTGCGACTACGGCGACTACTGCGACTACTGCGACTACTGCGACTACTGTGACTACGGCGACTACCGCGACTACTGCGACTACTGCGACTACTGCGACCTACTGCGACTACGGCGACTACTGCGACTACTGCGACTACTGCGACTACTGCGTCTACTGCGACTACTGCGACTACTGCGACAACTGCTACTACTACGATTACTGCGACTACTGCGTCTTCTGCGACTACTGCGACTACTGCGACTACTGCGACTACTGCGACTACTGCGACTACTGCGACTACTGCGACTACTTGCGACTACTGCGACTACTGCGACTACTGCGTCTACTGCGTCTACTGCGACTACTGCGACTACTGCGACTACTGCGACTTACTGCGACTTCTGCGTCTACTGCGACTACTGCGACTACTGCGACAACTGCGACTACTGCGGCTACTGCGACTACTGCGTCTACTGCGACTACTGAGACTACTGCGTCTACTACGACTACTGCGACTACTGCGACCACTGCGACTACTGCGACTACTGCGACTACTGCGACTACTGCGACACTGCGTACACTGCGAATACTGCGACTTACTGCGACTACTGCGACTACTGCGACTACGGCGTTTACTGCGACTACGGCGACTACTGCGACTAATGCGCCTACGGCGACTACTGCGACTACGGCGACTACTGCGACTACTGCGACTACTGCGACTACTGCGACTACTGCGACTACTGCGACTACTGCTACTACTACTGCGACTACTGCGACTACTGCGACTACTGCGACTACTGCGACTACTGCGTCTACTGCGACTACTGCGACTACTGCGACTACTGCGACTACTGCGACTACTGCGACTACTGCGACTACGGCGTTTACTGCGATCACGGCGACTACTGCGACTTCTGCGACTACTGCGACTACTGCGACTACTGCGACTACTGCGACCCACTGCGACTACTGCGACTACTGCGACTACGGCGACTACGGCGACTACTGCGACTACTGCGACTACTGCGGACTACGGCGACTACGGCGACTATTTCGACTACTGCGACTACTGCGACTACTGCGGCAACTGCGAATACTGCGACTACGGCGACTAATGCGACTACTGCGACTACGGCGACTACGGCGACTACTGCGACTACTGCGACTACGGCGACTACTGCGACTACTGCGACTACTGCGACTACTGCGACTACTGCGACTACTGCGACTACTGTGATTACTGCGACTACTGCGACTACCTGCGACTACTGCGACTACTGCAACTACTGCGACTACGGCGTTTACTGCGACTATGGCGACTACTGCGACTACTGCGACTACGGCGACTACTGCGACTACGGCGACTACGGCGACTACTGCGACTACTGCGACTACTGCGACTACTGCGACTACTGCGACTACTGCGACTACTGCGACTACGGCGACTACGGCGACTACTGCGACTACTGCGACTACTGCGACTACTGCGACTACTGCGATTACTGCGACTACTGCGACTACTGCGACTACTGCGACTACTGCGACTACTGCGACAACTGCGTCTACTGCGACTACTGCGACTACTGCGACTACTGCGACTACTGCGACTACTGCGACTACTGCGACTACTGCGATTACTGCGTCTACTGCGTCTACTGCGACTACTGCGACTACTGCGACTACTGCGAATACTGCGACTACTGCGTCTACTGCGACTACTGCGACTACTGCGACAACTGCGACTACTGCGACTACTGCGACTACTGCGTCTACTGCGACTACTGCGACTACTGCGACTACTGCGTCTTCTGCGACTACTGCGACTACTGCGACTATTGCGACTACTGCGACTACTGCGACTACTGCGACTACTGCGTATACTGCGACTACTGCGACTTACTGCGACTACTGCGACTACGGCGTTTACTGGGACTACGGCGACTACTGCGACTTATGCGCCTACGGCGACTACTGCGACTACGGCGACTACTGCGACTACTGCGACTACTGCGACTACGGCGACTACGGCGGCTACTGCGACTACTGCGACTACTGCGACTACTGCGACTACTGCGACTACTGCGACTACGGCGACTACGGCGACTACTGCGACTACTGCGACTACGGCGACTACTGCGACTACTGCGACTACTGCGACTACTGCGACTACTGCGACTACTGCGACTACGGCGTTTACTGCGACTACGGCGACTACTGCGACTACGGCGAATACGGCGACTACGGCGACTTCTGCGACTACTTGCGACTACTGCGACTCCTGCGACAACTGCGACTACTGCGACTACTGCGACTACTGCGACTATGCGACTATTGCGACTACTGCTACTACTGCGACTACTGCGAATACTGCGACTACTGCGACTACAGCGACTACTGCGACTACTGCGACTACTGCGACTACTGCGACTACGGCGACTACGGCGACTACTTCGATTACTGCGACTACTGCGACTACTGCGACTACTGCGACTATTGCGTCTACTGCGACTACTGCGACTACTGCGACTACTGCGACTACTGCGACTACAGCGACTACTGCGACTACTGCGACTTACTGCGACTACTGCGACTACTGCGGACTACTGCGACTACTTCTACTAGTGTGACTACTGCGACTACTGCGACTACAGCGACTACTGCGACTACTGCGACTACTGCGACTACTGCGACTACTGCGACTACTTCTACTAGTGTGACTACTGCGACTACTGCGACTACTGCGACTACAGCGGACTACTGCGACTACTGCGACTACTGCGACTACTGCGACTACGGCGACTACGGCGACTACTTCGATTACTGCGACATACTGCGACTACTGCGACTACTGCGACTATTGCGTCTACTGCGACTACTGCGACTACTGCGACTACTGCGACTACTGCGACTACAGCGACTACTGCGACTACTGCGACTACTGCGACTACCTGCGACTACTGCGACTACTGCGACTACTTCTACTAGTGTGACTACTGCGACTACTGCGACTACTGCGACTACTGCGACTACTGTGACTACGGCGACTACGACGCGACTACTGCGACTACTGCGACTACTGCGTCTACTGCTACTACTGCGACTACTGCGACTACTGCGACTACTGCGACTACTGCGTCTACTGCGACTACTGCGACTACGGCGACTACTGCGACTATTGCGACTACTGCGACTACTGCGACTACTGCGACTACTGCGATTACGGCGACTACTGCGACTACTGCGACTACTGCGACTACTGCGACTACTGCGACTACTGCGACTACGGCGTTTACTGCGACTACGGCGACTACTGCGACTACTGCGACTACTGCGACTACTGCGACTACTGCGACTACTGCGACTACCTGCGACTACTGTGATTACTGCGACTACTGCGACTACTGCGACTACTGCGACTACTGCAACTACTGCGACTACGGCGTTTACTGCGACTAGGGCGGACTACTGCGACTACTGCGACTACGGCGACTACTGCGACTACGGCGACTACAACGACTACTGCGACTATACTGCGACTACTGCGACTACTGCGACTACTGCGTCTACTGCGACTACCTGCGACTACGGCGACTACTGCGACTATTGCGACTACTGCGACTACTGCGACTACTGCGACTACTGCGATTACGGCGACTACTGCGACTACTGCGACTACTTCGACTACTGCAACTACTACGACTACTGCGAATACTGCGACTACTGCGACTACTGCGACTACTGCGACTACTGCGACTACTGCGATTACTGCGACTACTGCACCTACTGCGACTACTGCGACTACTGCGACTACTGCGATTACTGCGACTACTGCGACTACTGCTACTACTGCGACTACTGCGACTACTGCGACAACTGCGTCTACTGCGACTACTGCGACTACTGCGACTACTGCGACTACTGCGACTACGGCGTTTACTGCGAAAACGGCGACTACTGCGACTACTGCGACTACTGCGACTACTGCGACTACTGCGACTACTGCGACTACTGCAACCACTGCGACTACTGCGACTACTGCGACTAGGGCGACTACGGCGACTACTGCGACTACTGCGACTACTGCGACTACTGCGACTACTGCGACTACGGCGACTACGGCGACTATTGCGACTACTGCGACTACTGCGACTATTGCGACTACTGCGACTACTGCGACTACTGCGACATCTGCGACTACTGCGACTACAGCGACTAATGCGAATACTGCGACTACGGCGACTACGGCGACTATTGCGACTACTGCGAACACGGCGACTACTGCGACTACTGCGACTACACGACTACTGCGACTACTGCGACCTACTGCGACTATTGTGACTACTGCGACTACTGCGACTACTGCGACTACTACAACTTTTGCGACTACGGCCGTTTACTGCGACTACGGCGACTACTGCGTCTACTGCGACTACGGTGACTACTGCGACTACGGCGACTACGGCGACTACTGCGACTACTGCGGACTACT
>JAZDUA010001465.1:5000-65000 GCA_038098605.1 Gryllus longicercus | reverse complement strand
TGACCAACATCACTAACGTGTAGACCCAGCAAATCCCTATGTCCCTCACCGGCATAGATGACTCAAAGTATAAATTGTAGTCACTGCAGTGCCCCTAGCCGGGGGATCCTTTTTTTTTTTTTTTTTTTTTTTTTTTTTTTTTTTTTTTTTTTTTTTTAACGACGGGGGAAATGCATTTACGCACTATCGACCCAGACTCACATATCTGGGCCGACTCGTGTGGGACTCATCCGTGGATAATACCCACTAAAACCCTACGTCCTCCTTCGCCCCACCTACGGAACCGCCGTCAGGCATTACTTCGTTAGGTGGGGTGGTGGGGCTATTCTAGCCCTCCTCCTTTACGCCTTTAATGGCTTTCACTTCTAGCACGCTCTTCAGCTCTGAGGCGTCGCAAGACCCGGGCAGCGTACGCCGCAATTGCGGCCCATCTGTCTTCCGTGGACATCATCAATGGGATGGTGTTCTCCGGTGTCAGGCGCTGTTGCAGGATTTCCTGCAGCTGGTCTCTTTCTCCTGAGAATCGCGGGCAGTTGTACATCACGTGCTCCACATCCTCCTCCTGTCCTGGGCAAGCTGGACACGTCGGGTCGTCATCTAGCTTAAATCGGTGCAGGTACGCTCTAAAGCATCCATGCCCCGTCAGCAACTGTGTCACGAAGAAGTCCACTTCTCCGTGAACCCTCGACGCCCACTCGTTGATCCGTGGGATAAGACGGTGGGTCCACCTGCCGTTTAGCGTTGCGTCCCAGCGGTTTTGCCACTGTCTCATCGTTTCCCTCTTCTCTTCATCCAGCGCAGCGAGGGCTTCTATTCGCGAGCCGTGTCTTCCCTGATAGTAGATCCGTCGGCGCTCGTCCGCCAGAATCTCTATAGGCGTCATTCCTGCTACTACGCATACGGCGTCATATGACACCGTGCGGTACGCACAGACCACTCTCAGAGCACTCCGACGGTAGACAGATATGGTTCTCCTGGCGTATGCTGCTGTTGCCAGGGTGCTGGCCCAAATGGGCGCTGCATACAGCAGGGTCGAGCTAACCACGGTCGCGAGTAGCTTCCGCCTGCTTTGCCTGGGGCCACCGGTGTTCGGCATAATGCGCGACAGGGCAGAGATCACACCATCCGCTTTCTGGCTGACGAGTCGAAGATGTTCGTCGAAATGGAGACGCGCGTCGATCCATACGCCGAGGTACCGCAGGTGTGGCCCGGACTGGATCTTATGTCCCCCCACTCTCAAGGTGATGGTCTCCCGTGTCTTCCTGCTGGTAATCAGCACTGCCTCAGTTTTGTGATCGGCCAGGACCAGCCCGACCAAAGACAGCCACCGGCGAATTATCGCGATGGAGCGGTTGGCCACGAGGGTAACGTCCTCCAGGTGCTTGTCCACTACGACGAGCGCCACGTCGTCAGCGAAGCCAATGGTCTCCGCGCCATGTGGTAACTCCAATCTCAGTACCGCGTCGTACATGATGTTCCAAAGTAAGGGACCCAGAACCGACCCCTGTGGAACACCACCCGTCACGTCATAGCGCCTCGGACCGTCATCTGTGTAGTACAACAGGACTCGATCTTTGAAGTAGTCGCTGATGATTGTCCTGATGTACACTGGGACTTCCAGGAGATGAAGGGCATTTAGAATGCAGTTCCACCTCGCTGAGTTGAAGGCGTTTTTAATATCCAAGGTCACGACGGCGCAGTACTTCTTAGTGCCCCTTCTCCAGCGTGCTCCTGATATGGCCTCTCTAGCAATGCTCACCACTTTACCGATTGCCTCCACTGTTGAGCGCGCCTTTCGGAAACCGAACTGGTTATCGGAAAGGCCGCTGTTGCTTTCGACGAAGGTCTCAAGTCTGCTGCACACAATTCGCTCCAGGATTTTACCTGCTGTGTCCAACAGGCAAATCGGGCGGTAAGATGACGGATCGCATGGTGGTTTCTTGCCCTTAGGCAAGAGCACTAGCCGTTGTCGTTTCCAGCAGCGCGGGAAGGAACCTTCCCTCAGACATCTGTCTAGAACGCCCAAGAAGAGGTCTGGGCGAGCTTCGATGGCAACCTTCAGAGCCGCATTTGGTATTCCGTCCGGACCCGGAGCTTTAGTGTCCCGGATCCGGCGGCAAGCATTCCGAAGTTCATCTGGGCTGACTGGGGGCACGTCCGTGGGTCGATGTATCGGGACTGCGTGGTTCGTCTCCGTCTGGGACGGGAAGAGAGTGGCCACGATGTTCTGCAGTAGGTTTGGACAGGTCGGGGACATGTTGACCGCGCCATTCAGCTTGGTCATAACGATTTTGTACGGCCTGCCCCATGGGTCCTCATCAACCTCTCGACACAGCTCACGCCAACAGAGACGTTTGCTCGCTTTGATGGCCTTTTTCAAGGCGTTGCGATCATTCCGGTGTTGTTCCCGCAAGCTCTCAGAGTCGGGCCGGCTCCTTGCTCTTTGGCACAGACGTCTGCTCTTGATGCATTTCCTGCGCAGTTGAGCAATTTCTTCGTTCCACCAGTAAACCGGTGGTCGGCGGTCGCTTGGTGAGCACCTCGGCATAGAGGCATCGCATGCACTGGCAACATGCGTCATGAGTTCCTCTGCCTGCTCTTCCGGTGGTCCTTCAGATATGGTCACATCTTCCATCATGACGACGAGGGCCTTCGTGTCCAGTTTTTTTGTGCTCCACTTGCGACTGGGCTGGTGCAGTGTCCGACGTTTCTCGGGTTTACCCATCTCCATGAGAATAGCATGATGGTCACTATGCGTGTATTGGTCGCTCACAACCCAGGTTAGACCCGAGCGAGCAATGCACTCGCTCACGAATGTCAAATCGACTATGGAGCTATCGCCATTTCGAGAGAAGGTTGGAGAGTTCCCGGTATTTGCTAGGACAACGTCCAGTGAGGCTAGATGGTCTAGAAGGGCCTCTCCTCTTCGGTTCGTTACCCTGCTGCCCCACGCTGTAGCCCATGCGTTGAAATCGCCAGCGATGATAAGGGGTCTCCGTCCTCGTGCATCGGCCACCAGTCTGTTCAGCAACGTTTCGAATTCGGGTATTGAGAGACTAGGGGGATCCTTGGATTCCTACGAACGGGTCTCGATTTTCCTTCCTCTTCCTCGTCCTATCCTCACCCCTCGGTTACACTCTTTTACACTTACATTCACTACACCTCCACACCTGACAGAACTAGTCGGGAGCTTCGAGCTTGTCCCGGCGGGAACGATGCCACGCTAGCGGGAGATACCTGGTTGGGGAAAGCCCCGTTAATATATTTGTTAAATGGAGCGAAAATTTCGGATTTGAGATAAATCTGTTAATAAATGTTCTTCGCTTCAGATATCTGTAGATTTCAACTATCGGTGTTGTGGGGCATAACCCCCCTAACATCTTGTTTAGTGTTAGATTAGATTAGATTTATTCACTCAACAAGCAGTAAAAAGTGTATGCGACGTAGGGGGGAAAAGATTATCTGCGCACGTTTTCTTGAGTTCCAGAATACCTTCCCGTCTTTTTAAATATTAATAGTTGAAAGATGAGTAAAAATTTAAGATATCAAAATAAAAATAAATTTTAAAAATACCAAGATTAACAATGATTGAAAAATAGTCATTTTCGTGTCTGAGTTATAGAAAACTTATTTCCATCGGTACACGAATTGCAAGTATGATTTTTCTGCATTGCTAACAAAATAGCAACTCGCCCTTACGTCTACTCTTACCATTACAAGCAAAAAGAGAGTTCAACAAAAAGTGCGTCATTTGAAGCTATATTTGAAGCCTCAGAAGCAAAACATGGGGCCATCACAGCATTTGCTCAATGGATCAGGGAAACGGGACAAAAACCTCATGGAGAGTGTTCTCTTCGGATCTTCGCAACCATCTCGTGTGTTGACATACAGATAGCCTCTTGTGTTACAAACAGAACTCTTGTTTGACACTCTGGTCGAACACAAAATCTACAAAAACAAGGAAACGGACCGTGGAAGGTTAGTCATGTGGGAGATAAGGATGGGTCGAGTCATGTGTTTATTGTTGGCAGTCCGTTTTGTCTTTGGCGTTTATTCGGATTGAAAGTGTGGATTTTCGACACGATCTTTGTCGTGTTTGGACAAAGTCACTTCGTAGATGAGAAATTCACATGTCGGTTGCTCTCATCAAATCGTTCAGTGGCTTACTCCAGTCAATTTTAGGTGGAAGCCGGAGCATTCCTTCAACAACGGGCTACGAACCACGTACAATCTTTGTTTTCCGTTCAGTTTTCACTCCTGTATTTGCAGAGGGCAGGAGGCGGTTAATTTCGACTCTTCATCAAATAAAACCAGCTTAGGTAGCTTAGGGCATCAGCTGTCACTGCAGGGCCTTTAACTCGGATGTCCTCGAGTTCGCGTTCCGACGCTGGCACGATTTTTGACACTAACTAGATAGCTAGGTCGAATTAAGCCAGGTCATAATGTGAAAACAAAACAAAAAAAAAAAACACGAAATAAGTAATAATAAAATAATAATCAAAATAATAATTAAAAAATAAAAAAACAAAAATAATAAGAATAATAAAAATAATATGAATAATAAAAGGAATAAAAATAATATGAATAATAAAAGTTATTAAAATTATAAAAAAATAAAAAATATAAAAATTAAAAAATATAAACATTAAAAAATTAAAAAATATAAAAATATAAAAAATATAAAAGTTATAAAAATATAAAACATAAAAAATACAAACTATATAAAAAATATAAAAATCAGTTCTTGGTTGTGTGACATAAAACATCCGAAACACATATTTTGGAATGTAAGCACCATTCTTCGTTACATTTCGAGTATGCTGTGCGCCTACATTTCCCGCTTAAGCATGTACTGTCCGTTCTGGATTCGGAGGGGAAAATGAGAGCGAAGTCAAGGGAAAGTTGCCCGTTCTCGTTCTCGCAGAAGCACCGAGCTGCCCAGGCGGGCAAGTAGCTGCTGCGGACGCAGATCGACATACCACAGACATACCCTTAGAGAAAATAACAAAAATAGTGAAGTAGCAGAGGCTCCGGTGCTGGTTGTTGGCTTTCATTGCCAGCCTTGTGAACACGGGAGCTACCCAACCGTGTCCCTCAAGGCCATGGAATCTGTGACCAATGAAACTGGACAGTTGTCTAAAACTTTTATTTTTGGTAAATGAATAATATTTTATTCAACTTTTTTTAAAATTCTTTTGATTTATATAAAAAAATTGTGTGAAGATTATGAATTAATTTTTTAATGTTTAACCAAACAGAATGCCATAATTGTAGATTTAAAGAAAAAATCAGTTTGTTACTGAAAGCGGACAGAAAAGTAAAATATGAAGACTTTGATTTCGTATATACAACATTCTTAAATATTTATTTAAGTATTTTTAGTAATTGAGTTTGAATTTCGAATGTTCGTTTTAAAATAAAATATAAATATTACAAAATACGTGATAGGCGAAAATAGCATTGAACTTCACCTCAACACAAATGTGTTTGTAGGCAAAATTACTTTTGAAACAAACAACACAGTTTTTCCTCCAGTGTAAAATCTCCGTAAAAATGTATTTATTGAAATATATCAATCTTCATTTCCAGATCTCGTTTCTAAAAAATATGATTTGTTTCAAGTACAGTTTTACAATATTCTGTACACAAGATTTTCCATGTTGTCTGTTGTACTCAATTTGTATGATAAGCTTAGGGGTAGATTAACTCCTAAGCAAACTAAACAGTTGGTTAGAGCGCCTTACTAATGACTTCTGGCCACTAATAATTTGAAACAAGTTTTTCTGCTTGATTAATTAATAATATAATTTAATTAATATATTAATTAAATTAATTAATAATAATTAATTAATATTAATAAATAATTTGAAACAAGTGCTTTCTATAGCGGCAGTCGTACGACAGTTGAAGCACGAAACAGTATGCGAGTTGGTGATTGTTAGGATCAGACAATATTGAGTTTTCTGTAGCCGCTCTGTAAAGTTAGGCGCCCATTCATTATTTTTGAAACATAAATTTCAAAGTTGTAGAGAGAGTATAGACTTATACTCGCGTAGAATGACTGTTATTCACTCGTAAAATTTCCGACTCTCGCTCCTACGTTGATCATGTCGTAATCATGAATAACATCTATCATTCTACGCTCGTTGAAGAATATACGATTGTAACACGTCGTGCCCGAAACAGTTTTTCTTGCCATGTGGTTCTCGCACATGTCTTACTGATTAAATTTCAAAGGTTATAATTCATTTGCATTTTCGTTAAATGACTAAAGATATTGTCCGGTATCAAAACTTTTTAATCAACTTATGATCATTTCGATCGCGTTGCGATCATCATCAGAGCTTGCAGCTTCTGGGCCGAAAACAAAGTTCTGGCAGAACTTTGATACCGGACAATATCTTTAGTCATTTATCATAAAAAGGTATCTACATCACCAACAATCCAATTAATTGCATTTTCGTTTTCAGTGCATTGAGTATTTCTCATTAGGTCTCAAGTTTCTCTTTCATTTTGACCCCTAAGTTATTAATCCGAACCTGAATAAGTTACAATAAGGGAGAGCGTAGGCTTCCGCGGCCGGAGTCAGTACTTACTAGGCTGCCCGGGTGACGCCGCGTCCATGGCGAAGGTGCCGACGTTTCGGTCGCCATTCTGCGACCTTCCTCATGGCGTAAGCACTACGTATATAATTGGCTGTCCGGGTGACGCCGCGTCCATGGCGAAGGTGCCGACGTTTCGGTCGCCATTCTGCGACCTTCCGCAGGGCGTAAGTTACAGTAAGGTTTACGCAATATTATATTTTAGCCGGTCAGATGACCAAGATCGTTAGGGCAGTAGTGTGGTAGAGGTCTCGGACCAGAAGACCGTGGGTTCGAGTCCCGTTCGGGCATGGCTGTATTTGAATATGTCTATATGTGTGTGCCATCTCTGATCATCCATACCTCCAGGGCTAACAACCTTGGGATAAAAGTCGGGATTCAGCTAAAATGCTGATCCGCTGATCCCAGCCCCCCAGTAAGGTACTTGCACATGCTGAATCAGGATGCACGCGAGTTGGCCTATACGCGAAAAAGAAATGTAGTTTGACTCTAAAGCTTGATCTTAACATTATTGTCAAGATTACTTTCTATCATGATAATTTGAAAATCAGGTGTAATTTGTCTACGGTTCTGTAGCTGAGAGAGGTTTGAGTAACTTATCAAAAGATGATGACAGATTGAATCATTTGATTTTCTTAGTTTATCGGTACGCTTATCAGCGTTTACTTTGATAAGACAGGAACAAGTACGTTAACCCCTCTACATCAAAAATTGTGCTCGACTTTTGACGAGATAATGATGCACCCAAACCACATCAAAGCCCGATTATTATTTATTATTTCTAGTACAGTTTTGCTCTGGACTCGGTATTCGCGAGCTCTCTAGTAGACGATACTTTGCCCGCGACCTTCACAATCCTACTCTAGATGTGTTCTCTCTTCCTTTCATAAACCCAATTTATACTATAAACGCTAAATATTAATAACTTAAAATCAGTAGAACAAACGCTTACAGTCGTCATTCGTTTATTACGTCTTTTGGTTGGTTGGTTGTTGGTGCTTCCGGGTGCGTCAGCTAGAGGAGGTCAACAATCCCGTAAGTTTAGTGCATGTTTCATCCCTCGGGAGGTGGCTGTGATCTTCCCCTTCTGGATCGCGAAATCTGGCCTACCGTCGGCTAACGGGGTTGCCCGCGACCAGGTATCGCCCACCAGCGGAGAAACCGCCCCAGCCGGGATAAGCTCTTAAGCTCCCGACCGGTCTCCTGGCATGTGTGGTAGTATAGTGCAAATTAGTGTAAGTATGTGTGTGAGGGGTGAGAATAGGACAAGGGAAAAGGTAGGAAAGATCGCGCGCGCGGTACGTGGCCCCTTTGTTATGGTACTGTTCCGGCTTTAGCCAGGTGTTGATCGGAGAAACTACGGAAAACTACCGATCAGAGCAGCTGGCCACTAGAATTCTCTTCTAGACAGCGACTGAATTCTACGTAGATGTCAAGCAAGTGCCGAAAATCTTGCTTGCACTGTCGGGACCCAGACCTACGACCTCCCGGTCAGAGGCACTACAGTGACATCAGTAGATGCACTGAACCACTTCTCCCGTTTTCTTTACGTCTTTTCGTTGAGCATGTTGAAATCGATGCATCGAAAGCAGCCGTCATTTTGTCGTCTAGAGCAAGCGAGATTATGACTATAAGGTTACAGAGGATCGGATTCAATATGCCAATTTCAATTTACCTGCAACGATTCGGGCATATCGGACGCAAACGTCTGACATCGGCCGACCGAAATGTCGCCCGGTCTAAATTGCACCTGCAAACGGAAACTGTCGTATGTTAGGTCAAGACCTGATGTGAAGCGTAGCATATACCACAAAAAATATATTTATAGTGTTTTTGTAGTTTCGCTCAATGTGAGAGCATCTTCCTTTGCTGCAGTCCTTATATTTCTTTAAAATTTGTCGTTTAGTAAATCGTTAGTCCGATATTTTCCATATTTAACGCAATAATATTAATAAAACCGTTGGTGGTTACTTTTATGCAATTATGAGCCATTAAAATAATGTATAAAATAATCATATTGAAAAATCATTGGCGGCCCCCTAATACAAAACGCTAAATGTGTGTGTGGTGTGCTTATGAATTAACCCCTCTTTTTGTTGGTGTAATAAAAGAAAGGCGTAGAGAGTTCTTGAGTTCTTAGAAAATAGTTTGTTTACAAAACTATTTACGCACTTTTTGGCTTCCTCACACTTTGTTACCCGAGTTTTGCTGGCAGATGACATCGGCAATATGTCGGCGGCAATAAGATAAAAGATCAATTTATTAAATAGCAATTGAGTCTAACCCGTTGGCAGCTCATTCCATATATAAAGTAATACGACGAACATACAAATTGTATAATAATAATAATAATAATAATAATAATAATAATAATAATTGTACAATAATAAAAAATAATGGTAAAATAACATAATATAAATATGATATAAAAACTGATTCATAAAACATTAAGAAAAAAAAACCTTCAATAATCTAACTCCGCACTGAATACTCTCATACAAAACTGTTTATCCTATACTGATGCAAATAGTGTCTCCTACACGAAAGGGAGTATTTGTAGTCATTAATTGCGGACGAGATAGATTTTCCGTGTTAAAGCGAGAGGATAATGTTTCTGGACCCCAAGGATACTTGCGCGAACTGTATGCGCACTTTTTCTTGAACCTCAGAACCTCTACCGGCACTACTCTACTAATATTCGTTGAATTAGGACTAAATTATAGCAATGTCGGCAAAATCGAATAAACAGAAATGTTCGCTCCCACGTAATAGAAATTATTTTGCATTGTAAAAAGAGGTACATATTGGGTATAATAGTTCTGTGGACGAAATAACCATCCACCGGATTCCTCTTGTGTCTTGGGCTCAAGAAAACGTGTGAGGATATCACTATAATTTACGTCGTTTTAGTCTCGTGGCACCGCCCACTGTAAGCCGTCGCCTCCGGCGTGTAGGAGGCCTTGCCAGTCATCCGTCACGCCTTCGGCTGATTGGCACTGCCCCTTCCCTTCTCTCTCTCGACGATGTCACGTGACCGTCGAGTGACGAGGGATCTCCAGACAAGCACCATTTAGGAGTTCAAGGTCCCGCGGGCATCGGCAAAAAAACTCGCTTAACTGACAAGCGTGGGTGCACCGGAAGAGGTGGCTCGGGAGAGAGGTCCTAGGGTTACACTCCCGACGGTGGCAGCATTTTCCACACTACCTACACAGCTAGGTTACGAGCGAAGTTACTGGGAGAGGTGGCTCAGGGCATCGACTGATGTCACTGCAATGCCTCTGACCTGGAGGTTCTAGCGTTCAAGTCCCGGCGGTGGCAGCATTTTCCACACTACCTACACAGCTAGGTTACGAGAGAAGTTACTGGGAGAGGTGGCTCAGGGCATCGACTGATGTCACTGCGGTGCCTCTGACCAGGAGGCCCTAAGGTTACACTCCCCACGGTGGCAGCATTTTCCACACTACCTGCACAGCTAGGTTGCGAGCGAAGTTACTGGGAGAGGTGGCTCAGGGCATCAACTGATGTTACTGCAGTGCCCTTTGATTGGGAGGTCCTAGGTTCGAGTCCCGACGGTGGTTAGGAGTTTAGACTCTTGCTACGTAGCTAAGTCGGGTTCAGTCTCCGACTGGAAGAGAATTCCAGCGGCCGGCTGCTCTGATAGGGAGTTTTCCATTATGTCTGCGAATCAGCACTACTCTAACACAAGTGAAATGGACCGTGTGCGATCTTTTTTTCCTCTTCCTTGTCCTATCCCCACCCCTTACACACACACTTACACAAATATGCACTACCACACATATCGGGAGACCGGTCGGGAGCTTAGAGCTTGTCCCGAATGGAGCTATGCTCCCTGGTAGGAGATACCTGGTCGGGGGCAACCCTGTTAGCCGACGGTAGGCCAGATTTCGCCATCCAGAAGGGGAAGATCACCGCCACAATCCGAGGTAACAACAAGCACTACGCTAACGGGAATAACGACCTTAGAAGTTGATGCGCCTGGAATCATCAATCAATCAATCAATGCATGGGCTCCGTGAATACGTTGATGAATTAAGCCTATGAAAATCCATATTTTAAATATGATTATCCAAGAGACAGGATCTGAATGCGACCTAGCTACGTAGCTAGAGTCGAAATTTCTGCCATCATAGGGACTCAAACCCCAGGACCTCCCAGTCAGAGTCGCAGGAGAATTATCAGCAATGTTCGAATTGAGACGTACTCAGCAGGTTTCTTATATTTCAAATATTCGAATATTTTATTAAGAACTGCCAGTGCCTTATTCATTATTGGCATATTTATTTTCTTCGTTTCAAATGGTTGTGTTGTGCACAATGTATGAGTTCAGAACGTGCCGTGTCTTGAGTTATAATGATTTTCATGAAAATACATCAACCGAGCGGTGCGTATTATACTAGTAACTTTTTATTGTTAAAATCAATTTGAGATTTCATTTTATTTTCTATTAAATTACAAGGCACAAGGATCATTATTACTGTATTTTTACATATGTCATTTGTGACGATTTTAATTAACATTATAAACGAGGCACGTAGATAATTAGTATTGTACTTTTACATATGTCCATTGTGGCGACTTTAATTAACATTATAAACGAACTTAATTCAAAGTCTGACTACTGAACGGCAATGACGCTCAAAAGCATCTTACTTATTCTCCGATTCGGACTGAAGGTTAAAAAATTATTGAATTACTGTATAGGAATTGCGTCTTTTACCAAAGTTTTAACAATTTCACTTTCGATGGAAGACACTTTCACTGCACCGTTGCGTGGATGTTGGCCACCAAACTGGTGCGGGCCACCAGTGGCGAGGTCAAGGTATCACACTTACGGTATTACTTGCGCAACTTTTCTTCAACGATGACCTTGCTTCCCCTTCTCTGGCACAATAAACAGTTGAGGCAAAAGCTCGCAGCGAGCACTGATGACAACATTCCAAACACATCTTCACTGGCGCGAAATAAAAACAATTTTCTTTTGAAGTCGAGAAATTCTATGCCTTATCTTCTCCAAAAAAATGTAAAGAAATTATCGAAGCAGATAATGATCTATCGCAGGATATACCTCGAACTCATAAGAAAGTTAGAACGCAAATTATTGAGAACGTTGCGAAGGAATGACTGATTCTTCAGAGATTGGCATTGCTTCATAAAATGTAGTGACCGATTTCGTTTCTAATACCTCCGCTCTACCCGCATTTCTTCAATCCATCGGTCAAAAAAAGTTGCGGGAGTAATACCTTGGCGTATGCCGTCTTGAATCTGCAGCTTGTAAGAACCGTTGTGGTGTTGAAGTCCCATGCTTTCGTCTTGATCGGCGGAATTTACCTCCATGGCGCTCTCTAGGTTACAGAAGAACGTCACTGATTCCGATGTAGCTTTCGCGAGGCCAAGGCCTGCCGAGGCAGCCTCTCTGTTTATGTTTGAGTATTAGCACTTGAAGAAGAAGTATCACAGTACCACAACAGAAAACACTTCACAAAGTTGAGACGCACTACACGTATAACTAGTGTTATACGTATAGCATGTACTTTCTCACCTTTAGAAATGGTTATGTAATAGTATTCACACCACAACTAAAATTAAGTTACTACAATTCAAAAAAAAAACAACTAAAATTACAACATCGATTATCAATCCAAGGGGACGCGACATCAGAGAAATCGATTGGGGAATATCAATTTCGGAGAAAATCGGCTGAACGGTTTAGCGTTGTGCATAGACACAGACGAACAAACTGACGTCAATCGATTTTTCGGTTTTAATAACCCATCAAACATAGATTCTGGCTACACCACGTGCTGGATGATTTTATTCTAAATTTAACAATTGGATTTATCCACTTTTGCGTTACCAGGACCCTGCAATAAGAGATTTTTCTGCCGAAAATTTGCAGTTTTTTCGCGCAGCATTACATAACTTTCTCTAAGAAGTTCTTTCTTTAGCGCGAGATAGTAAAAACCACTTCTAGTCTGGGTAGAACGTGGGAATTAAAGAGTGTTAAATAGGGATTGGATTGTTATGGAATTACATATTTCTTCAGCTTAGTCGTAAATGTTGGAGTTCGGTTTTATTTCCGAATGGGAGTTCGTACATACGTATTTCGATGTTTTATTCTGCATATTTGATCTATACTGCATGAAATTGCATACTTCATGGTTACGCTAGGTTATGTTGCATAATTTATCAATAATACATAAAATTTTGAAGATTGATTTATTATTTTCCTCATTTGGCTTGTTTTTTTATTTAGGTGAAAAATCTGATTATAGTGAATATTAAGTTTTTCAGATTATGACTTCCCATTAATTCATTTCTTTTTTCTGTTATCCCCTTGAAAACTATACATTCTGTAGCAAAGGAACGATTTGCCAAATTTAGTAACAGTAATATAAACGAACAGTGCCTTTAATCACTGACCAGTTTCCTTCTTAACCGAAAGAGAAAACAAATTATATTCTTCGAACATCGATTTCATGAACTCAGTCGTTACTTATCTATTACTTTCTATCACTTCTCTTCTCATTTTGCCTTGAGCTTGCAATCAGTATGTTTGCCAGCACAAAACGATGTTAACATGAGAAAGGTCCAAAACTGTTTCATTGCGTAGTTCTGAACTACAACTTACATATTACGATGTAACTTAATCCAAATGTAATTTGTATTATTGGTAGTAGGTATTTCGTTTAGTTAGGTACTGTTTTTACATAATTTTACTCTTATTAAGTGTATAATTTACGTTTTATCTTTTTGATGATGATGATTAAGATTTTACTGTGTATTGTATGCCATATTTTGACAATTTATACTGCATAAAAATACAATTCTTAGTGATAACTGTTTGACACAGTCCGGTCCGAGCCGCCGAGGCGAACGCTTCGTAACCGAGGTAGCTCTGCCTTATCGCTTTCTGACAGTGGTCAACCCGCAGCGATCAGTGCGATAACACTCAGTGCCAGTGTCGTTCGTGTGAGCGGTGCGAACAGTGCCACGTTCCGAAAAAGTGTTATTTTAGTTGTAGTAAAAACCAATAAATCATTTTTAGACTAGTGAATGGCCACAAGTAGTTGCTCCGTTACGGGGCAACTAATTCGAAGCGCAATGGACGCTACCTATAGTGAAAATGGTGGTGAAAACTCGTTTAACAGTGAATCTGTGCAACCCATCCCAGATCAAGCAATACTTCAACAGCAAGAACTTCTTCAGCAACAACTACAACACCTCAAACATCAGCAACAAATGGTAGAAATACAATTCTCTCAACTTCTAACTCAATATCATGTGCCTCCACAACCGCCTCTGCAACTAGATCAACTACAGCAACTTCCGACGCAGCAACCACAGTTACCGCTATCAACAAGCAGTGCAGATACGGATTGTCAGAAGACCGATAGATTAGCACAACAAAGCAGTAGTACAACAGACGTATCAACAATGTCATCAGTTGAAGGTACGTGCGATAACACTCTGGAGTGGCAAGAAGTCGTCCCGAGACGGCGGAAACGAAAAAATAGTGAACCTTCACAAAGAGCTCTAAAGAAAATGCCAGCTACAGAAAGTATTACAAATTACAACAAATTTGAACTTCTTTATTCTACAGAACCAGAAAACAACACAATAGAAAAATCTGAATCCAACGAACGAACCAATGGTAATAAAATTCCACCCATTTTTCTACCAGGAATAAAAGATGTGAATATCTTAAAGAAATGCATTGAAGAAGTATTAAAAAAAGAGGAATACAGCTATAAATTACTGAACAGTGACAGTGTCAAAGTCATATTAAGTACAGTTGAAGCATATAGAAAGCTCATAAAACATTTTGAAAATAAAAAATTGCAATTTCATACATATCAGCTCAAAGACGAGCGTTCTTTTAGAGTTGTGCTTAAACAAATTCACGCAAATGCAGATGTTAAGGAACTGCAAGAGGAAATTGAAAGATACGGCCACAAGGTTCGCCAAATTTATAATATCCAACACAGACAAACAAAAGCGCCACTCTCTCTCTTCTTCATAGATCTACAACCTAGCAAAAATAATAAAGATATTCATAACATAGATAGTTTACTGAACTGCAAAATCAAAATAGAAGCACCTCGAAAGAAGAAAGAAATCGTACAATGCAAAAGATGTCAAGAATATGGACATACAAGGACTTACTGCCATCGAAAACATCGCTGTGTGAAATGTGGATAAAATCATCCGACCGGTCTGTAAAAAGCGAAAAGAAGACCCACCTAAATGTGCTCTATGTGAGCAAATCACCCAGCAAACTACAAGGGATGCGAAGTCTACCAAGAAATAAGACAAAGTAAATATCCCCAGAATACACAAAATTCGTATCTTTCTCACTCACACCATCGAAACAACAAACTTTTAAGTAGTAACGTACCTAGCGAAATGCAACACCGCACTTGGGCCAACGTAGCCAAGTACCCTCCATCACATCAAGTCATAAATGATAATAGTAATACTGAAATTGCACAACTAATATCAACTGTTCAAGAAACTTTTCAAAAATTTGAATCAATACTAACCAAGCAAAGTGAACAAATCTCCAACCTGATAAGCCTCATGACCAAAGTAATAAGCAAATTATGAAGACATTTCGTATTGGTGTATGGAATGCCAATGGACTAGCGCAACATTGCAGAGAAATTAACAATTTTCTGCAAGACGAAAAAATTGACGTAATGCTCATCTCAGAAACTCATTTCACAGAAAAAAGTTTCTTTAAACTACCTAACTATGAAATATATGATACAAAACACCCAGATGGCACAGCCCATGGAGGTACGGCGATGAAGAAACATACAGCATTCTTTGAAATCAAAATTTGAAAATGATTACCTGCAAGCCACATCTGTACTAGTTTATGACAGTTTCGGTTCATTGACAGTGTCAGCTGTCTATAGCCCTCCAAAGCATAAAATAACGGAAGAAATGTATAGAGAATATTTCGATACGTTGGGTGCAAGGTTCATCTCTGGAGGTGACTACAACTCAAAACATTCGCAGTGGGGGTCAAGACTGTCGACTTTACGAGGAAAAACACTACTCAACGTAGTCACGTCACTCAACGCAGAACCGCTATCGACAGGAGAGCCAACGTACTGGCCAACCGACTGTAATAAGCTGCCGGACTTACTTGATTTCTTTATCATGAAAGGAACAAATCAGAGCTTTACATCAATTGAAAATTCTCTCGAATTGTCTTCCGATCACTCTCCAGTAATATTAACTATTAGCTCTCATATAATAGAAAATAATTTTAAACCTAGTATTTCCAATAAAAAAAACGAATTGGAGTGACTTTCAAACATGGCTTAATGTAAATATTACTGCAAACGTTCCTCTAAAAAGTGAATTCGATATAGATGAAGCAGTTGAATTTTTAACTACTAGTATCCAACAAGCAGCATGGTACGCTACACCAGAAACGTACGGAACAGCTTCTCATAAATACCCCAAAATAGTTGACGAAATGAAAAGAAATAAGAGGAGACTTAAGAAAGTTTGGCAAACAACGCATGATCCAAATGATAAACGAAACTTCAACAGGGCAGCGCAGGATCTTAAAAGATTTCTTCAAGACCTACATGAAAATAAAACCAAAGAGTATCTTGAAAGACTATCACCAACCAAAGACAACGACTACTCCCTATGGAAAGCCACCAAACGCATTAAACGACCAATCAAACCTGTGCCGCCTGTACGTAATAAACATGGAAAATGGGCTAGAACCAACCACGAAAAGGCAACAGTATTTGCGGAACATTTTGCAAAAGTTTTCCAACCATTCCCATCAGATGAAGAAGAACAAGAAAGAAATATTATTCAGTTCATTAATGCACCATATCAAATGTCTTTACCAATAAAGCATTTCAAGACAACCGAAGTTTCATATGCAATAAAACAAATTAATCCTCATAAAGCACCTGGCTACGATGTCATCACCGGCATTGTTCTAAGAAACCTGCCAAAAAAAGCACTAGCATTGGTAACCTCAATTTTCAACGCCATCATCAGAATTGGACATTTTCCCTCTCAATGGAAATACAGTCAAATTATTGTCATACCAAAACCGGGGAAACCTATTTCCGAAATATCCTCGTATAGACCGATAAGCTTATTACCAATCTTGTCAAAAATCTTTGAAAAGCTTCTCCTCAAGCGGATACTTCCAATCATAGCAGAAAACAACATCATTCCAGACTACCAATTCGGCTTTAGGTTGAAACATGCCCCTACCGAACAAATCCACAGAATAGTAAAAGTCATTAATGAAGCGCTGGAGAAGAAACGTTATTGTTCTGGTGTCTTTTTGGACGTAGTCCAAGCTTTTGACAAGGTGTGGCACCCAGGACTCTTATATAAAATCAAAAATATGTTACCCCACCCGTTTTTTGCACTACTTCGCTCCTATCTTACTGAAAGACGTTTTCAAATAAAATTTAAGGAAGAAACATCATCATTCTATCCTGTCGCAGCTGGAGTACCGCAAGGTAGTGTTCTCGGTCCACTACTGTATCTACTATACACGGCCGACCTACCTGTTTCAACGGACATCACGTCAGCCATGTTTGCTGACGACACAGCGTTTTTAACTTCTCATGAAAATGCCATCGAAGCATCAGAAAATCTTCAAGAATACCTCACTGTGCTGCAGGAATGGTTCACAAAGTGGCGTATAAAAACTAATGAAAGTAAATCTGTCCATGTAACGTTTGCACTCAGACCAAATAGATGTCCTCCAATTAAAATCATCAACAAGGATATACCACAGGCAGATTGTGTAAAATATCTTGGTCTACATCTAGATCGAAAAATGACTTGGAAGACACACATCAGAAAGAAAAGAACAGCTCTCGAAATCAAAATCAAGCAATATTATTGGCTTCTAGGCAAACAATCGTCTCTTTCATTGGCTAATAAAGTACTGATTTATAAATCAACAATAAAACCTGTTTGGACCTACGGAATAGAACTTTGGGGCACTGCGGCTAACTCAAACCTAGAAATACTGCAACGATTCCAATCAAAAACTCTAAGATTGCTTGCCAATGCCCCGTGGTTTGTTTCAAACACAACATTACACAATGACTTACACATACCTACAGTAAACCAAGAAGTCCAATTCAGATTCCAAAAATATTATAACCGCTTAGAAAACCATCCAAATTACCTTGCATTAAACCTACTTGACAATAGCCAAGAATTAAGAAGATTGTGCAGATTTCATCCCCTGGACCTCTTAAATAGGTTCGATCATTAACAAACAAAATGTATATTGTACTGTTATAGTAAATTGCACTGTAACTAAGTAAAACAGCTTAAATTTATTCTTGTATATATGTATATATGTGTATGTATGTATGTATGTGTATGTATGTATGTATATATATATATATGTATATATATATATATATATATATATATATATATATATATATGTATATATAAACATAATTACGTTCATGATCGCCAGAATTGTAAATGTATTTATATATTGTCTGTTGTTTTTCTGTCTTGATCATATTTGTCCTATGTTATATTTGTGATTTATACCATTTATTTGATCATTACTGAAAATGAATTCACGAAGGACTGAGAATGCCAGTTTCTTCACATGCCATTGTAACTTTGCTAAAAGATTTGCCTATTGTTCAAATGAACAAATTGCAAATAAAAATAAATAAATAAAAAATAAAAAAAACTGACTGACACGGTTTATCCGTTAGCGTCAGGAGGCCTTGCTGGGCGTTGAGTGTTTCCGCGGAGAAAATGAGCCTTATAGCGAAATGTAATCAATTAGAGATGTTCGCTATATCGCTCTTCTGTTTTGCAAATAACATGGCGTCGTGTCTGAAGAGAGATAACGATGTGTGCCACACTCAATTGCTCAGCTTCTGCGGAGGGGGAGGCTTACGAATTTAGTAACCATTAATGTGGCGTCAGTGGGGGTTTGTCATTGATTCTCTTTGTATCAATTACTTCTTTCTTTGATGATGAAGGTTCTTTCCAGGGTTGAATTAAGGTGCTCAGAATAGTAACAACATACCTCAACCGAAGTTCATTTTGAGATAAACGACTTTTTCTATTTCCGTTCTCCCTCACTTTCACCCCGACTTATTTTTTAACATGAAATTTGGAGGTTTTACCATCTGCGAGAAGAATCTGCATTCATTCTCGGACCAAAACGATTTACTACGTCTTATTAATGCGCTGGAGTATGGCGCGCCTGAAATATTTGAGTATGCAATTTGCAACACTGATGTGTCATGTGTGTTGCAGGATTCAGGCGCAATGGCAACCGGCCGGGTGGAACTCACAGCAATGGCAATTGAATCGCAGATCCACAGTCTGTGGGAGACGCTGCAGGTGAGAAGAAAATATACGACTAGTACCACTACCATGGCACAGACTTTCTCGTGCTAATTACGTTCCTAATCTCTTCAGTCTGGTTTGCGTTTCGGTTTTGCCCTGCCATCTTTCACGCACTACCATTCGTCACCTAAAACACTTTTCTTCTTTGCATTTACACAATTTTTCAGACCCATAATAGTAAAATTGAAATATGACATTAAGAATATTATAGGAAAATAAACGTGGTCGAATATTAAAAGCTTTATTGAATATAAAAAGCCATTTTTGAGAAAGCTAACATTCACAGAAAACTTTTGAGGTTTCGAGGAACTTCATTAGGCATAATTTCAAACAATTGTTCTTGCATAATTTTAAAAAATGTATAAAAACACCCAGTAAAGTAAATATTAATGACATGAGAGGTTTTAAACTAATTACATTTTGTGTAATTTTTGAAATAACAAAATAATACATCAGAATGGCTTTTACGATTAGTATGTCATGATATTCATAGAATTTAGCACAATCAGCACGAACTGTTTTTTTTAAATGGGGCTATTTGTGAGAAAGTTTTGTTTTTGAATATCGTACATACTTCACCCAAGGTTGTGCGGTAACGACTAATATTTTCAACAATTTGTACATGACATTAATGAAAGAAATAATAGGAAATAACATTTTTTCAATAAAAGCCCTATCTTCATTATTTGAGTTGTATGAATGGTGAAAAATTTTACTTTTCTAGTTTTTTAAAATCGAAGTTTTGAGTATTTGAAAATAGAGGGAGAGGAGAGATTCTAGAGAGTGAAAATGGGGGAATGAGAGAGGGAGGGAGAGAGGGAAGGAGAGAGAGGGAGGAAGGGAATGAGAGAGAGAAAGAGGGAGGAAATGTGTAAAAATAATTGCTTTTCCAATAAGATATCAAGACAATATTGATTTCATATTCCGGACACATCAGACCTGCAATACTGTTTGGAACATTGGTTGTATCGGTATCTGAGTAGTCGTGAATTCTTTTCAGTAAGTGTGAACAACTAAGATTCAACCAAGAAACGCGTGTTCATTTCTCGGCCGGGATCACTATTTCTTTGAATAATTGAAAGTATTACATTCAATAGCTAGACAGGAACAGTCACAACATGAAAGATATTTAATGTAAACATTTTGGGCGTAATTGCATATCCAACAGGGCGACAGTAAAATAGCAATTGATGATGATGGTGATGATGATTATAATCAACATTATGGAAACCTTTTGTACGTTATTTTCCACAAGCAAGGATATTTCTACTGTTACTTCAATGCTGTCCGGGTGACGCCGCGTTGTTGGCAGATAGGCCGACGTTTCGCCCGTCCTGTTGCAGGCTTCTTCAGGGTAGTCACAATAAAGTTCCTCCGGTGTTGTATCTTTTCAGTTTAGGTAACACGAGTACGCCGTGATTGGCGGAGAGGTCCATCTGATTGGCTTGCGGTCTGGGCCAACCCGGGACTGGCACCCGCCCTAGAAATCGGACGGAAAAGAAGTGTCCCCGCGCCGTCAGGAAACGGTGGAAAAATATACTTCCAGGCGTGTTTTAGGTTAAGGCCTGCATCCGCGTTGATGTTGTGCGGCCGTCTACTAATTTCAATTGCCTCTTTTACGCGTCTAGGCCAGTATCGATTTTCACTGTGGAGGAGCCGGGTCTTATCGAATTCAATAACATGTCCCGTGACCTCGGAGTGGAGTGCAATGGCCGAACGGTGGGTTTGGTTTCTGTTATAATAACCAATATGTTCCCTAAGTCGTTCAGACACTGTACGCCCGGTCTCACCGACATATGTTCTGCCACAGCTGCAGGGAACTTCGTAAATGCCTGCCGCCTGGAGAGGTGGTAAAGCATCTTTAATGCGTATCAGGGTCTTGTGTAGTTTGTCGGGAGCTGTGAAAACTGTCCGGATGTTATACTTACGAAGCAGTTTTCCCACGCGGTCTGTGACGCTGCGTACGTACGGAAGCACGGCTAATCGAGTACTGGACGTCTCCTCGCCTACGTGTACATATTTCTACTGTGTTTTAAACATATTTTTCAAGTTCTTGTGAAATCAGATAGTGAATTATGACACACCACGTTTGTATTTCACAAAAATACAAACATTTATTCAGTTTTATGGTAAAATAAGCAAATACACTAATAAAAATATTGCTATTTACAATTATTGTCCTTTAGACATTAGTGAGCA
Organism: Gryllus longicercus; assembly: GCA_038098605.1. NCBI lineage: Eukaryota > Metazoa > Arthropoda > Insecta > Orthoptera > Gryllidae > Gryllus > Gryllus longicercus. The sequence continues at coordinate 43,788 of JAZDUA010001465.1, read as the reverse complement.
TTGCTTGTTAATCCTCGAAATGAGGACGACAGTGTCAATTATTGTTATGGAAAATTAAACAGTTGGCTAATAAATATAGCAGAAACAATTGAGTTTATTAAATAATTCCCTCTACATTGTTTCAGGCAACCACCACTAGCCTTGCAGCCTGTGATCGCCTCATGCAGGAATATCACGAGAGGCGGTCTAAAAACGCCTCCACCCAAACAGAGTTTATTCACAACGATCTTCACTCTGGCGGTCGTCCACATGTGTGTCCACACTGCAGCACTCCCATATTGCCCCTTCCGGTTGTTCCGGAAGTGGATCCAAGTCGTGAACGAATTCACCAGCCGACACCTAAACGTAACGAAGGGGGTGATCTTGGGCAAATTCTCGAACCAATAGTAGAACGTAAATCCATGTATTGTTGTGGATGTGAAGAAATAAGTGACAGTCGCGAGAAAAGTGAAGACGTCGATTCAATGCCGCCTGGACACCACTTGTTGGAAGACAAAGGACATGTTCGTGAGGTAATGGGCAAGGCAGAAGCTAAAGAAACGAATATGTTTCGAAAGAGTAAAGAGTCCGAAAAGTTTAGTGCATCGCGTAGAGATTGTGCAACGTCTCCGTTTTTTTTCGAGTTGAGTAAACCTGTCGGGATTTCGTCCAGCTGTCCTTCTTTTCGGGGTCTTGCGAGATCTGCCTCTGTTCGGAGATTGAGCGACCAGCACTACCAGCATATTTCTGAAGATGCTAGAGCTACCGCCGGTACTCAAATCCATCTCCCGGGCGACAAGAAAACGATGAATATTGTTACGAGCCCACCCAGTAACGCCCGCGAAAAACAAGACCTGAATGAAGATGCGGCACTGATCTCCAAACTTCCAAAAGGGGATTCCCCGCAGCTGGAGAAACCTCTCTGTTCGGACACGTCCGTCAGTTCGATCGTTCTCGATTCTCCGCGAGAGAGTAGTCGTTCCGTGAACGAGTCTCCGTCTGCCGGCGCGAAAACGAAAGGCGGCGTGAAACGGTGGTTGAAGAAAAACGCGGCAGTGTTGCGAGGAACGAAAAGAACCGGTTCGCGAACCGACTCGCGGGATGAGTCGCGTGAGAGTGAATCGTTTCAACCGCGGGCGCTGTTGGAGGAAGTGCGAGCTGCGGTGCGGGAGGAGTTCCAGCTGAGGGAGGTGAGTTGTCATGTATTTTGAATCACTAAAATCCGGTTTACGCGCTTTCTTCTGAGAAACTATTCTGTATTACACTGGCCAACAAAAAACATTTTTTCCTTCACTTTAGCCAAATATTACTAATTTGGGGTTGATAAAAACTAATATGACAATTTTTATTAGCTCTTGTTTTTATGATATCCAACAGATATCATACTATTATATTATTTTATTGTATATATTATTATAATATCATAATATTTTATTTTAACAGTTTAAGAGAAACCTATTCATTTTAATAATTTACGCCAACAACGTACACTTGAATCACACATTACACAACGTACACATTCAAATACGTATAAGGAATTCTATATTGTTGAAAAAAGTACCCAATTGTTTGTTTTGAAGAGAATTATGTGATGGCTTCAGATCGCTGTCCTTTAGCCTCCCGCTTGTGAGGTTCCGGAGTATCTCTACATACAGACCAGCAGTAATCCTCAAGTATTTATGAGTTCCAACGGCCCTGATATCTTTCTCCCACCAACGAAACCCATTCAGATCACCATTCCTGGTGGAATATTTTTCAATTTTCATCACTGACTGCTCCACAACTAGGAGAAAAAAGTAATAGGCGGGAATGGAGGAAATGGATTTTAAGGAAGCTGTTGCATACGCATTAATGGTGAATTTACAGACGTACTGTCACCAACGGAGTGTAGTTATAATTTCTTTTGTTGCCTAAAAATCCATGAATAACTCCCTTGAATGCTTCCCAAGCATCCTCTTATTTGTCCTCCAAAACTGGATCCTTTACATGCTATCGAATTTGTGGTTCAACAAGAATACCTTTCTTTGCTTTTGCTCCCCTTAATATAGAAAAATGTACAATATCTAAATACCAGTTCATTTTGGTTCACACCTTTTTTCATTATTTTAAATATGTGATGTCCAGCTATATAAGTAGGGATGGAAGAACATCATTTGGGTCTACGACACGCTCAGTAACGACATTTTCCCGCTAGAGATAAGATTTATTGCAGGCCAGTCTGCTTGAATATGTGATTTCAAGTCTCTGGTGTCCTTCATACATAAAAAACAGCAGTATTTAATATACCCCAGTTTCCAGTGGAATAGAGTTGAGTTAACACATTGAAAAATGTTAGCTTTCGCGGCCAGTAGGGTATTCTGGCGGCCCGGAACATGCAGCGTCTGTGGAATGGTTGCATTAGCCTCAGCCATGGTGCCATCTTGACAGCAATTCTTGACGTCTACTCAATAGACAAAATTTAACTCAGTAACACCAGCCTGGACTCAGGGAGTTTTGAAGTTACCTTATTCAATTATTATCATTATTCTAAAGTGTTATAAATTAAATCAAGATTTGTAAGTTGTGCTAGTGTTGCAGTCCCTGAGTGATCTCTTCGTTCAAACACTCTGGTCTTGAGTTACATTAGTGAATATGCAGCGTTAGTGTGCTAGTAGGTGGTGGGCAGGTTTAGGTAGCTATTTCTTAGGTGATCCATTGCGGATTGGTGAAGGACGGCCTTCTCCCTCAACGTAACGTCAACATGAGATTCCTTGGTACCGCATGGAGTATAGCGCTAACTTCTTATGGAGAACATACATTTTAAGTGGTTGCTCCTCACAGAATTTAGTACGATTCAATAAAAATGCAATTTAATGATACAACCCATTTGCTTTCGGAACATTCTTGTCAATAAGTGGGGTGCTCGTGGCGTAATTGAATTGTATTAATGCCTTGTTTTACGTGGTGAGACTCAGGTCAAGAGATCTACGCGTCCGTCTCACCACGCAAATTTCGCTACGCCCCTTTCACCAACTAGCGTAGAAAGAAAGTATTTTTGGGCGATTGGGGAAACAGGCAATTTGAATTTAGTTCAGAGGTTTCATTTAAGCTTGACGATCTTTTACTTGAAGAAAATCTACAACATGGAACAGCCGGCTTTTCTTCCCCTCCGAAGAAAGGCGTGCGAAGGATTTTTTCGCTCTAAATATCCACGGCTTTGATCGGGTTTGAATGCGAGAACTTGGGTACAACAGTCCGATACGCTAACCTTTACACCATTGGTAACTCATACGCGTTTTACTACTGGGTCCCGGGTTCGGTTTGAGGGTTTTCTCCTTTCTGCTACCTCTCATTTTATTGTCGCTACATCATAATTGACTTCATTATCGTCTTATCGACTGGCTGAGGTGACTCAAGTCATCAACTGATGTCACTATAGTGCATCTGACATGGATGCTGCAGGGTTTGAGTCCCGACGATGGAAGGATTATCTACACTAGCTACGAGGGTCGGTCGAATTCAGATGCTGTCTGGAGGAGAATTATAGTAGTCGACTGCTCTGATCGATAGTTTTCCTTGGTTTCTCGGATAAACACCATTCGAATGCCGGAGCAGTACAGGCGTAAGAAACGTAGCAGTAGAGACGTAAGAAACAGGCCATGGACCGCTCGCGATCTTTCCTTCCTCTTCCTTATTCTATCCTCTTCTTATTCTTCCTTACACACACACACACACACACACACTAACATGCAATACACTACCCCACTTGTCGGGAGTTTGGAGCTCGTCGTGGCTGGTGCTGTGTCCCGCAGGTAGGAGATACCTGGATACAGAAAAGCCGATATCGCCACCGTATATCACCAACCGGCGGGAAGAACACCATTTCATTCCGTGAAAAAAAACACGAACTACACTTACCGGACTAACCATCTTAGCAGTTGACGAGTTCGGGAAAAACGGAATAATCAATCATATAGTTCAATCAATCAGTTATGTTGCCAGTTGTCAAAAATATTGCCACTGTCACAGACTGTTCGGACTCCGTCAGTGGCCTCATTTGATGCCCTGAGCCACCTCATCCGGTATTTATTTATTTATCTTACGGCAAGCGCACAGGAGCCGTAATACAGCAAATGTAGTCTAATGCATCACAATGTGACACCACAATATTAAAACAGTCTTCAGAGGGGTACAAAAAATGGTTAGTGCCTAGAGGGGCACGTCCGTATAAATAAATAAACTAAACCAATTAAATATGGTTCAATCTAACCGTGATTAATGCGTGTTTTCAGGATGGGAAGCAGCCACAGCAAGAGTCCTCGGCTGCTAACGCTTTGAACTCAACGCTCGAGGTTCTCTGCAGGGATTTGGATTCGCATCTAAGGGTGAGTTGGCGAACTATTTCAACCTTCTAGTACGATTAACACGAAATGCATGGTTGGGTCGTATTCTTTAAGGTACTCGCGTTCACGAATCGACTTCTGAAGCCTCAAGATTGGAGAACGAACCGTAAATGAGAGACAGAAACTTGCAGGAAATAATTGTAAAACAATATGCTTCAATGTAACTTCCTCAATATAATGTTCAAAGAAGGAATAAAAGATGTGTTGGAATTACTGATTGGACATTTCAGGATATTATATCTTTTGTAGTTGGGAAAGGTTTTTCGATAACAACCAGTATTTGTAATTAAAAAAGGTAATTTATTTTTTACATTTATACATTCGAAGACAGTCATGTACAGCCATTTACGTGCGTAATGGAAATTACATATTTACACATTCTTCAATTGCCATTTTTACTTTATTTACACATTTGCATTCGATTATAGTGCTGCATGTCATAGATAATGTTGATGGAGTACCAAGATACGTTTGGTTAATTGGATTTTCGTGATTCCACAAAACACCGATGGTAATGACAGAAATAAGTTAACTTTTGCGAGTTTGGAACACATATTCCACAACTTTTCCTTTGGAAGAGTTGGCCATCAAAAATGCTTGAGAACAACTTCAGTATTTAATAATTTCTTTCTTTTCTCATGTCAACGCAATAGCTATCAATATTCATCAGTAGTTAATTGGGAATATTTATCCATGAGTTTAAAAGAAACAGTCAATACTATTATGGGCAACTGAGGAGAATATCTGGTTTGTTTAACACGTTTGTAAGATTTTTATCAGTCCATCTCTGTCTACCAACAATTTTTCGTTAAGTTGAGACTTAAATGTAGTTGGACTTATTTTCGTCGAAAAAATAGTGAATATTGTATGCGAGTTCATTAAAATCATCTTGTTTAGCCAGTGCCAAATATTAAGTGCGTCAAAGCGCTTCTTAAATGAAAGAAAGCTAAAGCTTAAAAGAAAGCTAAAAGAAGAGCTTCAGTAGGTACTTGGCCTTATATATATTTTTATACCTCGTGAGGTCACTATATCGCTATGAACGCAGCTGTTCAGTGAAAATAATAAACTAAAAGTTTACCTATAGTACGCAGCGAATAACACCTACATCGAGGATATGCCAATACGTATGAAATGGAGCTAGGAGAAAATGGCGATAAAATGCGAATAATGTGTACCTTGTGTAACCGTAGCGACATTATATTAATGTCCATTTGTACCCCAGTACGTGGATTTGTGTGGAAACATGGAATTTACTAGACTGACACATACGCAAATATGTCAGAAGCTTAGTACAGCTCACAAGAGCATATGCACTAAAGAAATAATGTTAAACGTATCGTGACTTTACGATACATAACGTCACACCTCTATATGTACGGTGCATTACGCGTGCATTAATGCAGAAAAAAACTCCCGCTAGAGAGGAGACTTAGCAATTACTAGAGTTAATACCAAAAGCAACTTTCGTGTCAGATAGCATTGGTTTACTTGAATTCACAGAATCAAGATCGTTAAGTGGCAATGTAGTGGATGCTGTGATGTGTTGTTTGCGTGCAGTGCATGGCTGATAATGTCGAAAGATATCACAGTTGAATTCTGTGCAAAGCGGATATGCCTCATACACGATAACTTCTGCATTGAGTGTAACGTGTCGCAGCACAACAAGCAACATTGCACTCACTGACAACTGTGAAGATAAAAAAAAAAAGATTTCGGGTACAAAACGAGCTGCATTATTGAATAAGAGATTTTTAAAATCTGAAAATATTAATTTTTAAACTTTGTAATAGATTATATCCTAAATTGAGTTAGACACATATTACACATTATAGTGTGTTCACTTTTGCGCTTAAAAAACGTTCTTTTCTCTGATAAGACTCGGGTTAATAAATCCCGTTTACTGGCCAAAAACGTAACTCCAAATTTACGATGGAAATATTAGCCATATTTTCTTTCCATTTAATCTCCGTATGACTCTTTTGTTTGTGCTAAAAATCTAGTACACGCGGAAGTTGAGTTTATTTTTTTTCTAATCATTGGTCGTAAAATACTACCAGTGGATTTGAACTTTGTTACGATATTATGAACTTTTATAATAATACCTAAAGTAGAGGAAACAACTATTAACCAATGAAATAAGAGTGGCAACCGAAGACACGTTTAACCGTACAGTCAATTGCGGTTTGTCCCGATTCTAATGACTAGTGACGCCGTTTATGAAAGCAAAGCTTATCAGAGAAGAAAAGGCTTAGAAAATAAGTTGCCAATGGTACATATTATTTTACACTACGAATCAAATCAGTTTTGAACCTGTTGAAATGAATGATTGATTAGAATTGAGGTTTTAACTATATCCCTTGAAATTTGTCATTTTCGTCGTCACGTTTGTAAGTCCCTTTTGTAAGAACATGGTCGTATAAAATGTCGTCCGAGTATAGACTAATTATACATACGATTTCAGGGCATCGATTACATAAATCATTTTCGCCAAAGAAGTTAAAATGTAGAACGTCGATTTCTTTGGAGACCCTGAAACTGAACTTTTGAAACAATGAAGACCGTGTTGTGCAAGTATATCCTCGGCGTTGTCCATAAGTAAGTGTGTCCTCCAGCAATTGATGACCTTAGTCAACGGATGAACTGATTACCAGTAATGGTAGGGAGAGAGCACCTTGGAGTAGGCGTAGCTGGGATAGGCACTGTAAGCCAACTTGCTGTAACCGAGCGGGTAGCCGGCGTACGCCAACTTGTTGTATCCCACGTACGGGTACGCCGAATACGAGTAGGCCGGATACGCCACCTGTAACAGGAAGTTGAGGATTCGGTTATAACCGAGGCACGTAGACCAGGGTGTGAGACACTATGGCATGAAGGTGCCTTGCCTACACCTGAATGTTATGAACATTACTAATCTAGTATTTAGCTAATACGTTATTGGTTTTGCATACGGAGCTTCATGTACACTGTTCAATTTACCTCGGTCGAGAGGATCGTGGTTGGAAGTATGAAATCAGTTGAATGTTGCTACATATTCTATTATAGAGGGAATTATGAAAATAAATTATGGAAGGGAAATATGAGGAGACAAACAGTGTCAAGTTAACATCGAGTTACTTGAATCTGAATCATTCAAATCATTCAAATAAAATCTTGTAGTATCACGGGCGTTAACTGGTTCTAATTATCTCTAACGACAAAATATGTTGATAAATATATAGACAGAATGGAAGAAGACAGACTGGTGAAAGTGACTAGAGATAGAAGACCGGAATGAAGGAGAAGAGTAGGACGTCCAAGAACTAGGTGGAAAGACATTTTGTGAAACAAGTCAGCATGAATATAGTGCCAATTTATAAATATGACTACATAAATGTAATGTATCAGGATTTTTTAAAATTTTAATTAAGTATCCTTTGTAAAGAAATAGGCTCTAGCCTAAAATAAAAGTGAGAAGAAGAAGAAGAATTCAAAATACTTTCGGGTCAACGACCCTCGGGCATTTGGCCGCCACTGAATTACTAGAACTCTTATAACTCCCACAACATTTTTCCTTCTGAAACATTTTTTACGCTAATTACATGAATATAGGTTTTATAATTTTCTTTTAGCTCCTTTCTCCCTGAAAGGCACCGTCTCATTTATTTCAGCACATTGTCCAAAACAACTATCTAAATACCGTAATCTCCGGTTGTTGGGGGATAATAGACGATTCTTCTGTTCATCACGACCTCTCGCTATAAAAATACGTCTGTCATATCGAGTGCGTATACTTTCTAACATTCCTGCATGCGTGCCTGTGTACGGAATGTTGCTCGTTTGGTCCTTGAGGAAAGCGCGTTGCCCAAACACGACGCGACTTTCGACCTCGCGCCAATCGATTCGATTAGTCGATGGATGCTTCTTCGTAGTAGTGCATGAAGGTGTGTACTTTCGCCTGCGCCCAATGAAAGCGCGTTCAATTGTTTGGAGAAGACCTTTCTTTCCCTTCCTGTTCAAATCATACATGCATTTTTTTAAGCTGTTGCACAACTTTTACGTACAGTATTGTTGAGGTAAGTTGCCGACATTTTACTGGAAGGTAACTCTCTTGCCTTGATTTAAATTGTACAAACATAGTTTACGTAACTATTAAATTTTTAATCAATTATTTTATGAGAATGATAATTTTAAAGTTAAAATTTTTGGAATGGATGAAAATATCCTTGGGAAAGCGAGAACGGATTTGATTATTTACATTATAATTCAATTGACTTTTTTAAGGAGTTGCAATGGGCAATTTAATGAAGGAATTTTGAAATTATTTTGTGATCGGCTTTCGAAAAAACTTTTCTTTGATTCTTCCGAGCAGAAAAATATTTTTTTTTGTGAAATGTATCAAAATAAGTTGGAGCAAAAATACTGTGTTAACGAGATATGCAATGAAAAACGTCATAATATTAATTAATTTTATACAATGAAAAAAGGTTCAGGTTATCCTGTACTAGTACCTTTTTACTTTCAGTATTCTTCATGTACGTCAATCCAGTCTGTTCCACACCTCTCTTTGCGTTCATTTTGACATCCATTCCCTTTGTTCTTCCACCCTAATTATGTGTTGTTTTTCTATATTCGTGTTTCGTAACTCAGCATTCCTTTAAATACATGGTCTTTTATAAAACCATCCCTATCCTACGAGCGTATTAGCATAGTTGAAATGAACATGTTTTTATGAAAAAATAAAAATACTTTGCAATAAGAGTTATACTAACTACAAGAATGCAGCGCACAGAAATCTGTTAACTGCAAACAAGCTATTTTCTATCTGTATGAAGACTCTGAAAATTCTTTACTAGTGACAATTTTCGACAGCTGCTAAATTTGATCCAGACTGTACTCGGACCCAGGAGCTACGATTACGAATCAATTATTAACACCTGTCACTCATCAGGTTATCATAAATTTAAAGACCCTGCTAGTTTTACAGTTGTATGCAATGATGTTTCTGCTCATTTCTAAGATTGTGGTTTGAGGCTAAATGCAGGAGTTTGGTTTGACAAATAATGTAGGATTTGGTTCGAGAAATAATTTATGATTTAAGTTCGAGGCAAAATGTAGGATTTTGTTTTGAGGCAAAATGTAGAATTTTGGTTTGACGCAAAATGTAGGGTTTTAATGGAAGACAAAATGTAAGGTTTTGGTTCGAGACAAAATGTGGGGGTTTGGTTCGAGACAAAATGTGGGGGTTTCGTTCGAGACTAAATGTAGGATTTTGGTTCGAGGCAAAATGTAGGATTTTGGTTGGACAATAAATAGGATTCGGTTTCTTTGGAAATGTAGGATTGGAGTTCGCGAAACTTCAGGATTTCCCCCTTCTCTCCATCTCCCTCCCTCCCTCCCTCTCTCTCTTCCATATCTCTCCATATCTCTCCATATCTCTCTCCCTCTCTCTCCCTCTCTCTCCCTCTCTCTCCCTCTCTCACCCTCTCTCACCCTCTCTCACCCTCTCTCACCCTCTCTCACCCTCTCTCACTCTCTCTCACTCTCTCTCACTCTCTCTCACTCTCTCTCACTCTCTCTCACTCTCTCCCCCTCTCCCCCTCTCTCCCCCTCTGCCCCCTCTCTCCCTCTCTCACCCTCTCACCCTCTCCCTCTCTCTCCCTCTCTCGCCCTCTCCCTCTCTCTGTACCTCTCTCTGTACCTCTCTCTGTCCCTCTCTCTGTCCCTCTCTCTGTCCCTCTCTCTCTGTCCTTCTATCTCTGTCCCTCTCTCTGTCCCTCTCTATCCGTCTCTTCCTCTCTCCCCCCTCTCTCTGTCCCTCTTTATCCGTCTCTTCCTCTCTCCCCCTCTCTCTAAATATTTCTTACCTTCGCGACGGTGGGCACGACGACCTTGGAGTAAGCGAGGGGCGCGTGGTAGCCGTGGTAGCCGTAGGAGGCGACGGGCAGGCCGTAGTGGCCGTGGCCGTAGCCGTAGCCGTAGCCGCCGGCGTAGCCCACGCCGTGCAGCCCGCCGTAGCCGTAGCCCAGCCCCACCACGCCGCGCTTCTGCACCGGTGCCTCGCCGGCCTGCGCGCCGCCCGCCGCCAGCACCGCCACCGCCGCGCACATCAGGCACACCTGCCGCACACAGATCACGCACAGTGAACACCGCGTTGGGAGGCAATGCTGTACAAAGGCTGGCGGCTGTTTTTAGTGGGAATCCGTGGCACGGCACTGGCATGACGCTTGCGCACCACTGGGACACCACTGGTGCATTTCAACCACCAACTGGGGCACCTCTGGTACACCTCTGGTACTCCACTGGCGCACACCAAGGGACTATACACTGGGAATCCTCCATACTACTGGCACACCATTGGCACATCAGTGGCACACCACTGGTACACCAGTGGCACACCAGTGGCACACCAGTGGCACACCAGTGGCACACCAGTGGCACACCAGTGGCACACCAGTGGCACACTAGTGGCACACCAGTGGCGCACCACTGGCGCACCACTGGCCCACCACTGGCCCACCACTGGCGCACGTCAGGGGGGCTATACACGGGGAATCCTCCGCACCACTGGAGCACCAGAGGTTTACCACTGGCGTACTACGAGCTCACCACTAGTTCACCAGTGGCGCACCACGGCCGCGTGCCCCAGGCTCAAGTGCCTCACACCAAGCACGCCGGGTGTGCACCACTTTGACACATGACGGACAACGGACGAGAATTATCGACATCTTGCGCCCGAATTTGGAGAACTGCGGACGGTAATTGTAGCCATCTTGTGCACTCAGTTCAAACGCATCTGTTATTGTTTTGAGGAAATATAGCTCTTGTCTGAGTGGTAAACTAGCGCTTTCTTTCTAGCGCGAAATCTTTCACGACCCTGTATATTAACTTTACCCTGTTTTGGAAAAAGCAAATATTGTTCAATGTAACTCTCTAAGAAAATGTCATCAAATTGTGGAAATACAGCGACCTGAAATGCCGGACCGCAATGTGTTAATAGTATTGGTTTATGAACGTCAGTCGACCCACTGATGGCCCTTCTACCCTCCTGGCACACTGAGTTAAAACTGGATTAACAATGGAATACGAACGCGAGAAGACTTGAAAGTTGGCATCAGTGACATTTCAATAGCACATCGGTGAATCACCACTGTCATGGCGTGCCATGAAACTCTCCATGTAACAGTCGGTTCGAGAGTAATGGCATAGCAACGGGTACAAAAATCGTTTACAAAATTATAATGACTGTCTGCGTCTGAGATCCACTCCAGTTGCCCTACGGGTCTCCAGTGAATAGTAATGGTATATAAACTCCTGTCGAACACTAACGGATTTAATATCGTGCCAAAGGCACTTCACTTGTTCACAATTGGATTATTATTGTTTTACCCTTGAAACGCCACTGGTACACCGCGAAAATGAAGGAAGTAGCAGGACAGAATCTTACAGCACAGGGGCTTTTAAACATTTTTCGTCCGCGGCTTCCTTGACGTAAACGAAACTTCCCGCGACTAACTTGGTAACATAAAGTTTCAAATACAAGAGTTAATATAGGCCTACTAAATATTTAACACTAATGAGTAAGTGATGTAATAGGCTATTGGCAAAGAACTTGGCAGGTTCAGTTAATCCGCAAGTAATTAATAAAATAAATCATATACATTACAAATAACATAGAAGTAAGATAGTATTTCACATATGTTATGATAGTACAAAATTATTTTGGAGTCATAACTGCCACTTTTATCCTAAAAGTAAATCAAATCTAAAGATCATTTTTAATAAATCATCGCGACACCCCTACCATAGGGTCGCAATGTCCCTAGGAGCTACCACGTACGGTTTGAAAATCCCTGTTATAGAAATATACTCGTTTTTATAAAGATCGCGTGAAATGAATTAGATCCAAAATATAATTTAAACTGTTGGGAGAAATAATTTTTTTCCTTTCCACTAGCAGTTAAAAGACAAACTAAGCATTCCTTCACGAGATCGTCGGAAATCGAAACGAAAGTTTCTAACGAGATAGGAATCTGTCACCGAGGTCTCTATTTAATAAACTACATCAACGACTTTACTTGCGATTACATGTTGCAACATCTACTTTGCCAAAGCATTATTAATTAGTTGAAATTTTATTAAATATTAATTTGTACTATAAACATAGAATTACAAATTTTCCATTCTTAAATACCCTTCAAAATATGAATGTGAATTTAAAATTCCCATCAGTAACTCTTATTTAAATATTACGTATTACCCATTTTGTCGACAAATATGCTTTCTGATAAGTACTAACACTAGTTGTAACATATGTAAATGGCACAGTAACATTCTTGAAATGCTATTTTTGAAGTAATTAACTTTTTGAAATACCTTCTGCTATAGACGTATAGCAGATGAATAAAAGACAAAAGTACCGTTTGGTTCACATTTTCCATGCAACTGTCAAATACACGTTACTCCTTTTCATATATTTGTCAAAATTCTACTGGAAACAATCTGTCCGTAGCTTTGTTGACTTTTTTGAGAACTTCACAATATTCTTTCATTTTGTACGAACAAACCTGTCCAACTAAGAGTGGGCAATATCAATTATATACCCACTCTGTTTGGTTTATCTGATGCCTTATTGCCAACAGACGATTACAATGTGTTTTTTTCTTTTCACTTTTAATGTAAGTCAAATTTGAAAAAGTTGCAAATTGTTGTTTGGCTCAAAAAACTAGTTAATGTTGACGCCAAGTACACACCACGGGCGTTATTTAATATTTTTGCCCCCTCAAGCGACCTCCAACTCCCCGGGTCATAGGCCTTGAGTTTGGAAGTCATCAGGGCAAACATATCTTTACTTCTCGCCCTAGAGTCATAACTGTTTTGCCCCATCGGAAATGTAAGAACAAAATAAAAAAACAACAACTTTTAACTACACGTTCTACCCGTGACTCTTTGGTTACAATTTAATGCAAAGCCTAGGTTGGTGCGGCAGGAGGTTAAAGCCAAAAGGTTTGAGGTAGTCAATTTCGTTACTCCTAACGAACCACTAACTATTCTCGGCAATCCGCCGAAGAAATCTCGGCAATCGCACAGAAGAAAATTCCATATCGAATACACAACCACGAAAGGTACGTCACGAGCCAACATTGCACGTTGAAGGGTTAAGCTAAAATCGCAGTGGAAGTCTGAAATCACACCGCGGTACTTACTACAAAATTTACATCGAAGAGAAAGTTAATGTCGGCAGCCCTAAGGGTCAGGCCGAAACCGAAATAATCCAAAGCCTTGTATCTTACCAGAAAGTTTATGCCAAATGTATGTCTACCGGTAGTCTTACACGAATCAAGACGAAGCCGAAGTAATGCAAAGTTGCTTCTTGTATCTCACCAGAAAGTATATGCCAAATGTATGTCAACCGGTAGTCTTACACGAATCAAGCCGAAGCCCAAGTAATGCAAAGCTGCTCCTTGTATCTTACCGGACAGTTCATGCCAAATGTATGTATACCGTTAGTCCTATGTGAATGAAGCCGAAGCCGAAGTAATCCAAAGTCGCTCCTTGTTCCTTACCAGAGAGTTCATATCGAGGTGTCGGAGTTGTCGGGTTGCTGCCAACTGCGGTGGCTGATGACTGTTCACGCTGCGACGCCGAGTGCGTTTGGCTGGTGGGAGCTGCGTTTCTCTTTTATAGTCGCGCCCCGACCTTCCGCGGCCCCACCCCGCCCCCGCCTCCGCCACCGCCACCGCCGCCCCGGCCCCCGCCACCACCGCCTCCGCCGCCACCAGACCCGCCGCCACCGCCACCGCCACCGCCGCCACCAGACCCGCCGCCCCCGCCCCCGCCGCCACCGCCACCGCCGCCACCGCCACCGCCGCCACCGCCACCGCCGCCACCGCCACCGCCGCCACCGCCACCGCCACCGCCACCGCCACCGCCACCGCCACCGCCACCGCCACCGCCACCGCCACCGCCACCGCCACCGCCACCGCCACCGCCACCGCCACCGCCACCGCCACCGCCACCGCCACCGCTACCACCACCACCACCACCACCACCACCACCACCACCACCACCACCACCGCTACCACCACCACCACCACCACCACCACCACCACCACCACCACCACCACCACCACCACCACCACCACCACTACCACCACTACCACTACCACTACCACTACCACTACCACTACCACTACCACCACCACCACTACCACCACTACCACTACCACTACCACCACCACCACTACCACCACTACCACTACCACAACCACCACCACCACCACCACCACCACCACCACGCCGCCCCCACCATCCCCACCCGATGCATAGCACCCGTTGCACAGGTAGCTAAATAACCGAATAATGATATGGTCCTTTGTTTTGCGTCTGGACGCAAATTGTTCATAAATGCGGCTTTCTTATCCAACCACACTGTTTCGATGGCTCAGGGCATCAACTGATGTCACTGTACTGCCTCTGACCGGGAGGTCTTAGGGTTCGAACTCCGATGGTAGCAAGTTGTTTGACATTTGCTCGCTAGCTAGGTCGAGTTCAGCCACTGCCTGGAGGAGAAGACGGCTGCTCTGATCGGTAGTTTTGCGAGGTTTCTCCGATCAACACCGGACGAATGCCATAGCAGTACCTTAAAAGCGGGCCACGGAACGCACGCGGTCTTTCCTCCCTTGTCTTTCCTCCCTTGTCTTTCCTCCCTTGTCT
The DNA here is from genome assembly GCA_038098605.1 of Gryllus longicercus. Classification (NCBI taxonomy): domain Eukaryota; kingdom Metazoa; phylum Arthropoda; class Insecta; order Orthoptera; family Gryllidae; genus Gryllus; species Gryllus longicercus. The sequence continues at coordinate 28,735 of JAZDUA010001465.1, read as the reverse complement.
TTCCTCCCTTGTCTTTCCTCCCTTGTCTTTCCACCTTTATCTTTCCTCCTTTAGAGTTTGTCCTGTCCTTGCCATTAACACATCCTTACATCCTTACACAGACATACACGTACATGCATTTCACTACCACACATGCCAGGAGACCGGTCGGGAGCTTAGAGCTTGTCCCGGCTGGGGCGGTGCTACGCTTGAGAGAGATACCTGGTTGGGAAAACCTCGCTAGCCGACGTGTATGTTGGCGTCGGATCTCGCCATCCAGAGGGGTAAGATCACAATCGCCTCCCGCGATACAAAAATATGCACTACACTTACGGACTAATGATGAAAGCAGTTGACGTGTTCATGATCACTAATCATTCAATTATTCGATCACAGTTTTATGAGTTCTTTTTTTGCTAGTTTTGATAGAAGTAGTCTCGGGGTGTGGGTTTCTATTTTGTTAGCAATACTTTAAAATAAAATCTGTAATTCGTTTGCCGATTAAAATAACATTTTTTTTATTCGGGACCGAAAATTTCTAGTTTTTAAATTTTACTTATCTCGTTTTTTGGCAGTTTTATTGACCATTCAACTGTATGTAGTAAAAGGGTAGGGATTCTGCTGCTCAAGTAAACATGTGCAGATTATACTTCCCCCCTAAACGTCACACACAGATTTTGTTGTTTTTTGACGAAAAATATATCAAATTAAGTTATGTCGTTACGAATCGCTAATCGTGTTTTGTCCCGTTTACTTAACGACGTTATCACCGATGGATATCGTCGTCATTACCGTTCATCGTCATTATCACGTTTCCGTTGTCACTCTTCCTCTATCATCACAAACCCTATCAAAGGCACATCAATGTCGCGGGAAAAGTAATTAGATGACTGGTATTCGGGGACAACGCGTTCATAGCAACTGGTATCCGATATAATAGTAAGGGTTGTTCAAATTGCCTATTGCCTTGTTACCTGGCCTATGGCAGCCTTCCCAGTTGTGAGGTATTGCCCCAAATGTAGCTATATTAATTCTTACTTCCTCTTCTAAAGCAGCTGTCAATTGACAGTAAACGTAAACTCTTTGAATAGAAAATATCTTGATTTCTTAATCGCGTTTAATTAAGTGTGTATTGTTCAGATCACGAGATTTAACAGACAAAGAGTCTAGACTATTGAAAGGCCTATGAGAGAATTTGCTGTTCAGACATATTGCTTCCCTCAGGCAAAAATTTTTAATCAAGGCAGAATTCAAAAAGAAATGGTAAGTAGAAAAGTGTTTAAACAGGATTTAAATTTCCGTCGTCCCTTAGAAGAAATCAGGATAACACCACTATCGTACGAAGCAACCATTATTCCTGATATTGCGAGCGCGCTTTATGCTTTGAATGGAATGAATGGGAAAGTCTTTCATTCTGGTCGTTAATATTCATGTTTGTTCCTGTGTTCTTCTCTTCAAGACCAAGGGTTTCTCTGATTGCGGTGCTACCCCCTGTCTTCCCTCTCCCTGAAACCTTTACAACACAACTTTATTTTTCATATCATGATTCATGGATCAATCAATCAACATCATATACAAATTCCATTCAGCAATATATTTCAAGAAACTAAATTCTAATTTTCAACTCAAATTTCTAAATTACTGTACGGTTCAAAAAATCTTGGGGGGCATGCCCCCAACAAATCTTCAAGCTCGAACAACCAGCCAACTCATTCGATCACTTCAATTATCGGAGTATCGGAGTATTCGGTATGTTCGGAGTATCTCCTCTAAACAGTATCTTCCCTAAAGACCATCGTCATAAGAGATACCAAGCAAATTATGGTGTCTTCCCCAAATGGCGTCTCAGACCAAATGGTTCCGTTTCCGTGGCTTTTATTCTACGGATAATCCATATGCGGTGAATACTAGAATTTGAAAGGTTAGGGTCGCTTTAGGATATGGGAATTTTAATGGCTTAAAGACCTTTGGCTTAGCCACATAGTTTCAGGTTATGCAACTTATATGTTTAATAATTGTTCGAATTAAATAATTACAGTAAGGTTTGTTTTTTTAATTTAAAATCACATATCACATTTTTTTATACTCAAACGACTAACAAAATATTTTCACATTAAAAGAAACATTAAATTTCTCCATGAGGGTGGGAGAGAGAGTGGGGCAGAGAGAGGGTAAGAGGGAGGGAGGGAAGGTGTAGGTGGGAGAGAGGGAGGGAGGGAGGTAAATGAAGTTGTAGGAGGGAGAGAGGGAGGGAGGGAATGGGAGGATAAGAGAGGAATGAGGGGGGAAGGAATAGGTTGGAGGGGGAGGGACGATAAGAGAGGCGAGAGAGCGAGAGGAAAAGGAGAGAAAATACAAGAACATATCATGTACCGAGAGGTAATGAGAACGAGATTCTTGTATGCAAGCAATATATCACTTGTGAGAGCCGCTCTATGTGATGTAGTTGATATTAAAGAACGACCCATACACCGAGAGTGTGGGTTCGAAAAACACAGAAGACATAAGATTTGATTTTATGCTCGTGGTATGGGAGTCACCCACCGTACTGCTTCATGAATCTTTGCTGCCCCATCCGTAAGATTTTGCTCGCCATATGATGTAATGAAAATCACGTTTTTTCCATCGAATTTTATACGTTATTCTATGAAGTACATCAATATTTTCGAAAAGTAATTTTATATTTTGTCTTCCTCGAAACCCCTGCTTATCCCAACTGGAAATCAAAAATTGTCATGATTTTCTATCAGAGAAAGACGGAAGTTTATCTTATCAATCTGCGTGTCTCTCCACGATTTACTAACAACTGCAGAGTTTGAACCACGTTCTAATTAATTTTCTCCTCTTTAGCGTAATAAATAATTATTCGTTTGTCAAGTCTTTGTTCGGGATTGACAAAATTGCACTACTTACTTTCCTCCCAACAAACCTGTGTCATTTAAATAAAAGGACAGAAAAAGTAAAAATTTTTATGTTATATTGGGTTGATGATTCCACAAACGACATCTTTTGAGTTATTAATCTTTCTATTATACAAGAATAAACTATATTTTGAAACATTTGTTAAGAACAAAAAGAAATTAACTTAATATTACAACAGTCAAAGTAAAAATATCTCACCAGTAGGGAGCATGAACAAAACAAAAGAATCCTATCTACCCCCCTGGTTATACGAATTTAAAATTAACTATAACCATCCTACAATTTTCACTAATATTTCTTATCTACATTGTTAAATTCAATGGCAGTTAAAATTATTATTTCTTGGAAATATTCCTTAACGAAATTACATCGATATTCTGAGAAGTTTTATTTCATGTTCAGGTCGTAAATATTCAGTTTTAACAGTTTGCGAAGAGACCTTTTAAAACAATCTTTAACTTCTTCAATAATCTGTTTTATCTTCATTAAATAACAATCTATTTCAACATTCATAATTCTGACTTTTGTTGTAACTTCATGTCACGACAGAGTACAGATTTCACCAATCTGTACTTCATTAGTTGTTGCTATGACTACACAAAGTTTTTGTTCATTTTGTCTTTTATCAGATTCTTTCAAGAGAGCTTTGATAGCATTTTGATCGTCTCATTAGCAATTTAATGGTGCAGATAACTAATTTTCCATTAAATTGTGTATTTCCATACTTTTCCTGCTCACTCAACATCCGTTCCAACTCAACAAAGGATCAAAGTCAGGGGTATTTGCAAATTCGTTGCCATTCAACTCAAATTACACTCGCTACACGGTCTTCTGTACACTCTTAATGTTTGGTAATTGTTTCCGTGGCAACCTTTTGGGTGGTATTCTTCCTTTATTTTCAAGTCTTGGGAGATTCTAGGCAAGCATGACACATCTCTAACCATACTATTCACTTACAGGAGACAACAAGACGCATTATGTAAAAGCATCGCCTGAAAATTGTTAACATATAAATTGAAACGAGATGTATAATTTTCTTGGGTTTCGAATACAAGGTCTTTTTCCCATTATTCAACACATTCTTTATTTGTTCTAGTAATTAGTAACCTAAGTCGATACAAATATTTCAAGTAAGAGAAATTTGTCGTGCTACCCGTACAATCATTTTTCCTCGTTGCGTTTTAAATTTTTCGAGTGTTTAGTGTGTCACTTAATCACTTAATATTTCCGGACAACAACAATATGTGTTAACATTCTTGTTTCGTCGTACAGGATGTAATGGATACCAAGTCGAGTTTGAAGTAATCTGCGTGTGATAATCTAATTTACCATTTTAATGAAAATGCTTAAAGTTAAATGTGTGGTTCTCTAGAATTAGAATTTCGTTTACATCCGTATTTCAATTAGAATTCTGCCAAATGAAACCTTCAAATACATAATTTATTGTAATCGTATTTTAATAGCGTGACTTTTTCAATGCCACTTATCTACTTCATTAGTAAATTATATTTTGGATGAAAATATCGCGTTTCTTTAACAAAGACGTACTATGAGTTGGGGTGGAAGGATATTGTAGAATGGGAGACAAAAAGAGAAGGGAAGGAGAAATGGAATAGAAAGAAGAGAGAGAAGGGCATGAAGAACAGTAGGAGAGGAAAGATAGGGAGGAAGAGGGAACATTGGGAGGAAGAAGAAAGATAGGCAAAAGGGGGAAAGTGAGGGAGGAGCGAGAAAGAGAGGGAGGAGCGAGAAAGAGGGAGGAGTGAGAAAGAGAGGGAGGAGCGAGAAAGAGAGGGAGGAGCGAGAAAGACAGGGAGGAGCGAGAAAGACAGGGAGGAGCGAGAAAGAGAGGGAGGAGCGAGAAAGACAGGGAGGAGACAGAAGAGAGAGGGAGGATGAGGAGGTGAAAAGAGGAGGAGGAGAAGGTGAGGGAAAAAAGTTGGTGAGGAAAAAGGTGAAGAAAAAGGGTAAACATGGTGGCTGGGGAGGGGAGAAGAAGGAGGAGGAAGAGGGGGAAGGGAAAAGTGGAGGAGGAGAAGGGTAAAGAGGAGAAGGGGAAATGTAGAGGAGGGGGGGAAGGAAAAAAGTGGAGATGGAGGGTGGTGAGATGGGTAAAACTGGATGAGGAGGAACAGGAAAGTGGAGGAGGGGAAGGTGGAGAACAGGAGGTGGAGGAGGCAGAGACGTGTGCAGTGGCTAATGAGCCTGGCAGCGGCGTCGCAGCGGAGAGATCCTTTGTGCGTGGCTGCGTGCGTGCGTGCGTGCTTGCGGCGCAGGCGATGTCCTCGAGATAGGGCGCGAGCGCCTCCGGTGCAGAAAGGAAAGCGGCGGCAGAGGGGTTGCGCCACCGCTCCAGGAAACAGCCGCCGCCGCCGCCGCCGCCGCGGCCCCAGCCACAGCCACAGCCACCGCCACAGCACAGCCACAGCCACAGCCACAGCCGCAGCCACAGCCGCAGCCACCGCCACAGCCACCGCCACAGCCACCGCCACAGCCACCGCCACAGCCACCGCCACAGCCACAGCCACAGCCACAGCCTCCGCCACTACCACTGCCACTACCACAGCCACAGCCACCCAGCCACCGCCACTACCACTGCCACTGCCACAGCCACTGCCACAGCCACAGCCACAGCCACAGCCACTGCCACTGCCACTGCCACTGCCACTGCCACTGCCACTGCCACTGCTACTGCCACTGCCACTGCCACTGCCACTGCCACTGCCACTGCCACTGTCACAGCCACAGCCACAGCCACATCCACAGCCACCCAGCCACAGCCACCTAGCCACAGCCCCGCTCCCGACACCGCGCCGAACCTACAGCCTATTTTACACCATTATTTTTTTGTCATTTTTCGCCGATACAGAAAAGATACAGACCAGTCTGGATGTAATTTCTACGAAAAAGTGACATATGCTTAATTTTTCGTTACAGATTTCATCCACTTTGAATACCGCGCTCCTGGTGGCATTTCTCCGAACTTTCTCTGGTTTGTTGTGCGTGTTGAGCGATCTGTTCATTTTGTAGTTTCGAGAGCGTTCGGATGTGTTGAATTGTAATGTGAAGTGATTATGAAGTTAGAAATAAATTATGTACTGTATTGTAATATTGTCGCATCAGTGCTCAGTCCTAATATAACCTAACTTAATTTGTTACCACAGATGCGATGTTCAAATGTTTGAACTTCAGCGCTATATGCGGCGTCCGGAGGAAGTATTTTCTTCATGATTACATACAAAGACAGAAATGACCGTGTGAAACGCTGGAATCCAGTTTGGCGCCGAAACATACTGCGTAGAAACGAACGTTCTTTTTCCATTCACTTTCTGTACAGAAAAATGATGAAAAAATGATGAAGAAATGACCGTGTAAAATATGCTTATCACAGGGATGGGAGGTGCTCCCAAACTTTTACGCGAAATTTGGTTACGTTAATTTGTATTTCTCGAAACGATTGATTGATTAGTCAGACTAATTAAGGACCAAAACAGTCTGATTAATTTGAAAATGACCATAGATAGATAACGTAAAGAATAATCTTAAGATTGATAGGTTAATTCCTTTGTGTTTCCGGGCGAGCCAACCGCTGTGGTCGTTAGTCCCGTAAGTGCAGTGCATGTTTTATCAGGGGACTAGTTGCTAGTTTTTAAATACTTGTTTTATTTAAAATGTGCTCTTAAACGTGAACACTACGCAAAAGAGCAAAAAAATATATAGTTGGAGTACTCGTAGTCCAGAAGCAAAGACTCCTCAATGAGTAAGTGCAAATGTGAGAGTTTTTTCCTTTAATTGGCGGATCTGGGACACAGCTTTCGAGGCACCTCAGTTGTTTGCTGTTGTGTCGAAAGTTTATTGTCATATTGTTTGGATGGATGTTGAACCTCTAAAGGAAATTATTTCTTCTTTTGTTGTTGGTGTTTTTAAATCTCGATAGAGAGTTGGGTTTAATTAATGATTCGATAAATTAATTAAAATACAGAACACACAAATTAAAAATAAGGTAGGGAAAAATTAATTTTCAAACAAATATTTTTTATCAAACATAAATAGTTTATAATATTTTATGCAGTGTATAAAATGAGCTACCTTTTGAGCGACATTTGCGAAGACAAATTTAATTTATTTCAAGTTCCTTTCAGTATGTTCAAGGAATGCAAGTTGCCCTACTCAACTTGTTTAACAAGCAAGTCGTTATTTTTACCTTCGTGAGATGTATACCTCCATTTTACACTATTAAAAATTAATCAAATTCTACGAATCGAAGTGTTCAAAGATTGTTGCACGGATATTATGTCTATTGCACACTGTTATTATCTCTATTAGTTCAGTCCGCAATGATGACGATGATAATGAAACATTTCCCAATGTCTTCGTCAGTGCTAGCCATTTCCTTTCATACTCTTCCCCCCCCCCCCCGTGCTTACATCACTTAAGTGTCATGCGCTGACACAGTGTACGCTAGCCTTTTCTAAACGCGTCTGCTCTCACGACCCAGTGAACAATCGAACATCGTCGCCGAGATCAACTGTCACGGAAGACGTCTAAATGCCCCTGCACGATGCGACGTAATTCGTGATGCGTAAGCTAAAATTACTGCAGTTAGGGATGGAGGGAATTTGGCATCTGTCGGTATGACTTTCACCCGTCATGGATTTCGCAGACATTTCTGAGTAGGAATATGAATTATATGAGAACGCCACGTGCTTTCAAATTCTGGTCGTCCACCTTTTCTTGGTAACTGTGCTCGTCCTTGCATTTACACGCCAAATTCAGATTCTCTCTTCTTTTTTTTATTTATTATCAAACTAAAATCAAATGTATGTCATGTTTGTTGGACGATCTAGTAGTTTCTTGCCTGTTCTGTCAGATTCTTTCTCTTTTATTTATTATCAAACTAAAATTAAAAAGTATGCCATGTTTGTTGGACGACCTAGTAGTTTCTTGCCTGTTGTGTCAGATTCTTTCTTTTTTATTTATTATCAAACTAAAATCAAATGTATGTCGTGTTTGTTGGACGACCAAGTAGTTTGTTGCCTGTTGTGTCAATAATATTTGAAAATTACTTCTTCACGGTCTAAACTCACTTCTCCTCTTCTCACAGTCACTTCTCCTCTTCTAAAAGATTTAATACCATCTCATTTATTTGAACTTCAACACTGACACTCCACTTCTAAACAAATTGACTAAATCACAAATGTTTCACGTGATTTATAAGAATAGTGATATTTAACTGCGGAGGTTTTAGACATGCAACGATACTTTGACAAATTTAAGCTGAAAGAACATCTTTCTAGCCCTTATTACTGGTTTTAAATGCATTTCCAAGAAATTAAGTAAACTTTAGTGACATTCCTTTTATGAAATCAAACGGGAGACACCCTAGGTAATTTTTCCACATTGTAACTTTTCGTTAATCCAGATGATGCACGTGTATAAAAGGAGGGGTCTTAAGATGGTTATGTATATTATTATGGTTGTACTATATGGTAGTGAGAATTTTCATTATCAAAAATTTTTCAAATTTGCGATAAGGATTAGGAATGGGAAAAGATATCGCTCCAATGCAACGGCTCAAACATTTGCATTAATGCATGTATCCTTAATTTTCCCTTTTTTAAACGTATATTTTATAAGAAAATTCAATTATCTGTTCTCTAAAGTTGGTATTCAACACGGGAAAGGATTCAGCACGAAATGAATACCTAATGTGGGAACGTGTTCAAGAACGTTTTGAAAAACGTATTTATACTACACGACCATGCAACTAATGCAACTTCGTTCTGAGCATTTTATCCGAGAACATTAATCTCGGTGCGTTTTTTGATTGCAAAAACAGATTAATGTTTTCCCGAAGTGATTTGTTATGAAATATATGAATACATTATATCATCATGTTACTGTGTCCCACTAACTACGGTCCATCTCCATTTTTTAAACAGTTTTTAAAGAAAATTATGCATTCCTCCTTCTTTGACATAATGGTCTTTCAAGATATTTAATTATATATATACATATATATATATATATATATATATATATATATATGTATATGTATATACGGTTCACGACATCGAAATGCAGTTTTCGCTAAGCAATATGAAATCAAGGGACAAACAATACGCCGTACATTTATTTTTAGTAACATTTTTAACTAGGGAAAAATTGAATCATCTGAGATCTTTTAAAATGAAACTACAGTTTTTTTACTGCATTGGATAAGTCATATAAGAGGAATACAAAGATGTTTAATATGTCGATGTTTTGAAAGTAATATTGATAATAATACTTTTTTATATTGTAACACTCCCGGTCGTCTCGTGAGAGAACGCCCGGTAAGCGGCCCTGAAATAGCTCAGTCGGTGATGGAAGGAATCGTTAACAGATACTGGTAACATGAAAGAAACACTTTGATCACTGGTAAAATCACTTTTATTCCTGGGCAAAATAATTCAAAATGCCCCAGGGAAGTTACACATGTAAATAGAATCAGAAATCTGAAAATTAGGTGGACAGATAAGAAGATGAAAAGTTAGTAGCCAGTGTAAAGCTTAGAAATTAGGAAGACTTATAATTAGCATCACAATGGTAACAAATATTACAGATCAGTGTGTCTTAGCGCGACACCGCATTACAGGATTTTCGCAGGGATGAATACCCTGAATTATATTGCCTTGGTAAAGTTTCTTTTTGTGGGCCCGAAACGGGCGCGTTGCCGTCGAGGGGAGGCGGCGGCAACCTTCGCAGAGGGCGCGGCCGGGGCGATGTCTTTGTGCCCACCCAGGCACGCACGTCAGCTGGTCGGCCGTCTGAAGGCGTCACCCAAAGAGGCGGCGGCGCGGCCAAGGGAAGGCGGCACGGCCGAGGGGGCGGCGTTGTAACGGCGCCTGGCAGTCTGGTTGAGCTCGGGGTCGGCCAGCAGTCACTCTCGATTTCAAGAGCGTAGTAACCAGTCACGGATTCTTCTGATACTCGTGATTATTCACAATTGCTACTTTAGAAAGTCTAGAAATCCTGCAGCGACACATTCGCTTCACTTTGCAACTGATTCCCACTTCAGAGAATTTTCTCTGCCCACTTTACTCTGCTCTATTACAATAGCCCACACCGAAGTTTTTTCTAAGTCCATCAGAGGCGAACTTGCCTCTGGTCGGTGAATAGCTCTCCCTCCCAGAGAAGTTTCTCTCCCGACTGCCCTGCTTTGAATGCCAATTTTATAAGTCAAATCTTATTAGGTTAACTTTTACCCCCCACTCGTTTTCTCGCATGTTCCAGCTCCTTAAGATAGTTGCGTCGCTATTGGCCGAAAGAAATGGCGCATTACGTTATTTCGACCAATGGTGACAGGGGTAGTGAATGGAGTTCCGACTCTTTGCATAACTGTGAGCGTCAAGAATTTTCTTTGCCCTTCTAGAACATGCTCGCACAAGACGGGCGTTGTCCGTGAAAGAATTTGTCGATTTCAAAAGCGATCTAGGAGGTTCGCACAGCTGGCCATATGAACACGTGCTCCACAGTAAATCTGTCGACGACTGACCCTTTAACGACTTTCTTAATGTGCCGGAGGCGGAGACGGCTGTCAGATAAGCAGGGTTGCGCGCGTGAGGCCATGTCGCAATCTGTTCCCAGTCGAACTCATGGTGGCCGAGTCTGTTTGTTTAATTTAATTTTCCTGGCATGGAGAAATCGGTATCGCTACAATATCAAGAGTGGTAAAGGTGACATTTTATTTCGCGAGTATGGAAGGTAGCAAGAAAAAGCAGTTATGCCGAGTGGCGCAATCCTACTAGCAAAATAATCGTCAATTAAGCTCCAAGATAGTTATAAAGATTCTAATGATCGAGCGGTGACAAAATTCCTGTGGGGGCTTTGCCCAGAGAGCTTTTTGTTGTCCGAGATCATTAGAACCTGTTAACGCTCGTGATACATAAATATTTTATTATCTAATTTTTAATGATTTGGATTTATTAATTATTAATTAACTGACTTGGTTTGTATTTTCATCTTACCCTCTCGTAATTTCCTCTCATAATGCCCTCCATAAGAGAACATGTAGCATCATTCAACTGTTTTCATATTTCCCTTCAAACCATGATTCTATCGATCCCGTAAGTTATGCAGGGCAAATCGAGCTCGGTATTGAAGGCAATAATAAGCAATAATGTATCAATAAAAGATAGTCACTTTTACCATGGGTGTCATACACTATTTTGTAGACAGCCTTTCTAACTTTCCGTTTAATTTTATTAAAGTATACAACTCACTTAATGATAAATTAAGGTCAGTAGTAGCTCATGCGGGTAGACGAAAATCTTTTGTTTTGTTTGTTGCATTTTCAGATTCATCTGATCACTTGAGAATAGTCTCACTTCTAGTGCTTGTGCTAAAAATTGAACTTTTAGATCGCTGTTCATGTTTTGAAAGAACGGCTATTACTAGTGACTGTTTTAAAGGTTATTTTAAAACTTAACGAAGATTAAGCTGGATTTGTAGTAGCTGTGGTAACAAGTTATTAATCTATCTAGTATTAAAGAATTCAGGTATCGAGGAAGGGAATGAATGGATGAATATTTTTACAATAATATCTTGAGATATTTCATCATATCATAGATAGGTACTACTTTTCTATTATTCCTTTCTGTTAATCTATTTACTACATAAATGTGTAGTACATAAAATAAAATTTGTAGTGAACTACAATATTCCCCAAGGATGTATTTTCTACACGTCTGTTACCATATACGTTCACCCCACACATACTCCAGTACTAACGCTTTTACGAATTTGTGCGTGTATGAGACTACACATACTTCCGGAATACATGAAAACAAGGTCAGTGGCAACTTTTGGTGCTATAAAGTGCAAAATATTATGTTTAGTGAACATTATGATCAGTGAAAATCAACGGGTTCCGTTTCCCCTGCCCTAATCTGCGTCGGTGCAACAAAGGTTACCTGTGCAGAATAGAATTGCGTCAAGAGCCGCTGAAAGTAAATATTGACCTACCAACCTTTACGTAACATTTCAAATCGCATGTCAGAAATATACTTTTTTATTCAATATTATTTTCAAATCATTCCCTAATTATACATAATTGTTTCCTCTTTTTATAATTTGTTCATTGTGGATGAGAAAAAATGTAGTTCCATATAGAAAATCAAAGAAGATTGATTTATTTTCAAAACGAACAATATTTTGAACAATATCCGTACAGTAGTGTATGAGACCCTTAATTTAGCATTGTTGCGTGAAAACTGCATTTCGATATCGTGAACCTTTGAGAAGTTATGAGAGTGGTCCATAGTTGGTGGATCACCCGGTGTATTGAAAATCATCCATTAGATATTATTGCGCAGAATGAAATTCGCAATGGCAATACCATATTTGTATAAACGATAAGCTATTTACATTTTCAATTGCATTAATTTATTAGAGTCACGTCGTTGAGTTTATAATATTCTTGACGTTTGAGTGCGGATGAACGGATATATTATGTTAAAGTAGCTGAATGTTGATGCAGCAAGTCTGTCCAAAAAACGGCATATTTTCGAAAAGACCCATGAAGCAATTAGCGATATTCGATGGGCACACTGTTATCTAACACTTTTAGTGAGAATATATGTGTTTTTGCCAGAAACCAACTGTGAGTACAAGAGAGACTAAATATTCGTAGAATTTGGAGAAACTGACGAGGTAAATACCTGCGTGAAATCTACAAGCCAAAGAAGCAGGTCTGAAGGTGTGAATGGGAATGCGAGTTGAGATGACGTCAGTCACACATCGAAGAAATGCAAGATTGGAGGTGCAGTGGTAATCAGATAGCTAATGTTTTCCGATTTACACATATGGATATGTTGTAAGAACAGTTTTTCTTAGCTTCTGTTACCATGTGAAATTCTTACATGTGAGGATTATACAAGGACATTCTACTCTCACTTTTCTCTTTTTTGGAGTTGTCTCTGGACGGTCTCTTGGCAATTTGCGTTCTGAATATATGACTCGAGATATTATTATAGCTTTATTAGGGATACCAAATTTGGATTCTCAGCTGGGTTTTTGTTATAAATATCACATCCTAAATTCATAATACATCCTCATCTATCCGTGATTAAACTTGTATGCGATAAAAGGCATGTAATGGCGTAATGTGTATTTTTACCATACTGAAACCTTTAACAAATGTTAAAAATAATAAGTTAAAAAATACGAAAAATGCCGGTAAACATTTGTATTCAGAGTAGTATTATTTTTTATTATATTATGTAAATAAATAAGCTATAGATAATGGATGAAGATTACTTGTTTGATTTCACATAGCAATATGTAGTTTTGTCTTTGCCTTCATTGCTACAATCAGAAGAAAAATATTGAAGTCATTTTGAGAAATTTTCGCAAATATTGTATGAATTCCATGTTCCAAAACTCCTGTTACGGTTCTGACTCTATTGCTCTTCACTAACGAACGTATAAGTGGCAGTAATGACGTGTTTTAAAATTATATTTGTTATATATCAGGGATATCCTAAACGTTAATATCCGTCAAAACAACCACATCAATTTTTTACAGTATTACTTAAGCTTTCTCTACATTTCCTGTGCGAGAAAGTTACAACGGTGTAAACGTAGTTCTAAATAAAAATGAGTGATTTGCATAGCTAAAACGTTTTATTTTAATTATTTATAATTTATTGTTTCATAACCGTTTTACTCTGTATGTAGATGAAATGTCTAAATTAAGACGTTAAAATTCTAAATGTCGACTTAAGATTTATCTGGGTACTGAAAGATTAATAATTGCTAACGTCTAATTGCTCAAATTATTGTTTGTAAGGTTAATGGAAGATTTACTTGAATAATATTTAGTTTGGGGGAAAATGTTGCACGTTCCTGAATAAATTCAGCTGTTAATGCCAGAAATAATAAATCAATGCGAATTGTGGAATTTTTATTCTCCATTCGTCATTCAATAATTTCTCATTACTATAGTTACACAATTTTGAAGAATGTGAGATTTGGAGCTGTGTATTAATAAATATAAATTCTAACTGTATAGACTAACTCAAAAATAGATTGGTTCAAAATCTTACTGCTTCTCGGTAATTTTATACATGTTTACGCAATTGGTATCTTTCTTCGTTGGTATTTCTATTTACCTTCTTGTTCTCCCATTCCTCTTATTCTTTTTTTTGTGTTCATTCTTTGTCACAGTTTATTGTTTTCTTTCTTCATTCATGCTTTTTGCTGTTATCTCGAAAAGCAGTTGACACAAAGAATGGGCTGTTTTTAAGAAAGAAGAATCTCAAATAACAGCCGTATTACGACAACGTAATGTGATTTTAGAGACCGTGACAAAGAAGTGTTATAAATAACAAGGAAATAATTTCTTCGCAAACCACATCCATAGTGAGGCATGCGTATTTAGTAGCGTAATAAATATTATTGCCCGGTCATATTTCGTAACGTGTGCGTCCTTGTAAATAACATGATGGCAATTAGTTGATAATAATTTGAGGTTCATAATTAGGAAATACGTTTCCACTCGTACTCAATATGTCTGTCCTTGTTGTGGATGGTTTTCGTTATTTTTATAGCTCTAATGTTAGAGTGGTTTGCCAGCCTTGCTAAATTAATATTCACCGGATGTAACCGCGTATGTAGGCTACGAAAATTCTCAACTGAATTTTCGTAGTACAGGACCAATAGAAAGCTTCTGCTAGAAGAGAATCCCAATGATGTAATGCCATAACTCAATAGATCAATAAAAAATAATGTATCTTCAGAAAAAGGAGTTTTCGCGTGTCGTTATAACGACACGAACAAACCGACACATTTTTATTGACAGTCTGCTGAGACGCACTCGGGAATTTTCAGTGGGGCAGGCTAAAGTATGGTATCCAGACAACTTAACATTTCCTTACAAATAATTTTTCGTGTATGCTGAATGTATACAGTGTATTTTTATTTATTAAATTATAGCTCATATTGATAACTATATATAATTGTAACTATCCCGTCACCATGTTGGAAGCTCGGAGAACATATTCCACAGTCGTAAAAAAATCCAATATATTCTTCCGATATATTGCGGAATATATTCTTCGAGCATAATTGCGTCCAGCAAGGTGACGGGATGGTGACAATTATATATAATATATACAAGGAGCGATAATCGCACTCGAGAAAACTGTTCAAAGGGTTGGTTGTCTCGGTTACTTAGTGGTTAGAGCAGCTGGGCGTAAACCAGAAGGCCCAGGTTCGAGTCCCGGTCGGGGGCAACCAATTCTTTGAACAAATTTAATCATATTGAAAACGTAAACACTTGATATGTTGAATGCTTTCGTTAGTATTCAATTCAGAGATATCTTATTTTACGTGTCGACACTCAGGTTATCCGTCTTCCGTCTGACCACGCAAATTTTGCTAAGCTTCCACCATCTAGCGAAGAAAAAAGTTATTACTCGGGCGACGAAACAGGCGATTTTCAATTTAGCTCAGAGGCTTCATTTAGGCTTGAGAATATTTTACATGCACTAAATATACAACGTGGATCAGATTTTCCCTTCGAATGAAGGCGTATGAAGAGTTTTTTTGCCCTTGAAAATCACGGCATCGATTGGGTGTGAACCTGCAAACTTGGGTATAACTGCCCGTACGCTAACCTTATACCACTTATGGGGGACTGAAATCCCATAGCCCTCCCTCTCTATGGGTGCTCCACCAAAGATCTTATCTTCTAGCTTTTTTTCTTTTGATATGGAGTTTTGCATTGGTAAAATATATGTAAATTTCACGCAATAAGAACAATTTGGCACAAAGGTAACGTTTTAACATAGTTTAGAGTGCAAATTTTGTACTTCGAAACGCGTCTGAGAGACCAACTGAAATAAAACGAGTGTAGTATGTAAAATGTTATGCCAGTACTATTTTTATTTCAAAATAACATATAAGTGCAAAGAACGTAAGGATTCAAAACATATTACCACTACGTAAGTACTCCCTAATATCGTCCAGCCAATTTCTGCCTTGCTGTGCCATTTATAATGACACAGTTCCAATACGCCAAGCCCCATTCATGAAAATTGCCGACAAAAGAAATACTATAAACAAAACAAAAGAAAAACTGTAAATACAGGCGGCGTGACTTGCAGGGAATTCGAACCCTGTACTCTAAACACAAGGTAATTTGTAAGTAATTCGAACCCTGTACTTTGAAACCGAGGCTTCATATTCAATAACCGTGTCCTGCGAGAGTTCGAGAGACCAGAACAAGTTTTCTAGACAATTTGAGCTATTACCTTTCTCCCTTTTTGAAACTAATGGAAATGATCACCAGAACGTTTTGGTTGTTTTAGTTCGCAAATTTAACAAGTCGTAAAATACTCCACTTCTTCTGTACGCTGAAAATATTGGCGTTTTAATGCACATCGAACGGAGTTTCAAGAAGTTCAATTCGTAGGCAGCCTATCAACGTGCACAGATATCTTCGTGCAAAACTGAACTGCAAGTATAAGACATTAAGAAGAAAAATTAAACGGGTTGCTTCCAACATTGAATATATTGGTGCAATATTGAATATTGCATTATTAATTTAATGAAAGACGAGTCGTTTAAGCAAACTTTGTGCGGGAAAATTAGTAACATAATATGTGCGGCATTCTTGTCGAAAGATGTAAAGAACCATGCCAATCCCAGTACTTCAATTTCATTAATTTACAGTACATAATGTTAAGTAAATGTTTATGTTCATGTGAATATTATGTACTGTATGTCGAAGGCGACCCGTGATGTAGCGGTCACACTCCTCGACTGAAACACAGATTCGATCCCTGTTATTGAACTTGGATTGATTGATATTTCCAGGCACATCAACTGCTGTAGACATTATTCCCGTTCGTGTAGTGCGTGTTTTAACGCTGGAGGTGGCGGTTTTGTCGCTGGAACTTCCCCTGGGAATGGTGAGATCCGAACTACATGTAGACTCGCGGATGATTTCTCTCTCCAGGTATCTCTCTTCGCGGGTTGTCTCCACAGTGATCCTTTGGTCCGAGACCGCCACTGCACTACTGCCTTAGCGATCTCGGCCATAGGATGATATATTATTATTATTATTATTATTATTATTATTGTTATTATTATTATTGTTATTGTTATTATTATTGTTATTATTGTTATTGTTATTATTGTTATTATTATTATTAATGGATTAAAAGGTGATAGGATATTGGTGAAAGGTGATCGTGGACTTTTTGAACCATCCCAGCATTCGCCTTATGACCGAGGGAAACCACGAAAACCCCGGTCAGGATGGCCGGCCGGGGAATCGAACCCGGACCTCCCGATTACGAAGTCAGCGCGCTACGCGGTACCTCGCTACTTCGCTCGATATTATTATTATAATTATTACTATTATTATTATTATTGCTATTATTTTTATTACTTTTATTATTATTGTGTACGATTATCGCTACCCCTATATTTCGGTGAGCCATGTTTTTTAAAAAAATGCAGTGGCATCACACACGACAGCAGGTTCTGCTTCTTGCCAGACGCCGCCATGCGAGGAACGCGAAGTGTCGTGGGAGATGAGTCGCCGCGTCCATTCCCCCCCCCCCCCCCTGCGCGGCACGCGAGTGACGCAAGGCCCCCTGGTTTCTAACCGTTCGCGTATGAAGCGGGCGTCCGCAGCGCCGGGCGACGCGTAATGCCCAGACAGGAAGCGACGAGGCGTGGGTGTGGCTGGTGGGACGTGTCACCTGACCGTTGAGTTTGAAGAACTGATCGAGACTACGTGCTATGTAAATTGAAATACTTGACAGAAGTTATTTTATTCACTTTAAAAAAAATTTCATCTTCTCTTTTCCAATTTGGTTTTCAAGCTTCCTTTTTGTCATCCCTCGCTTTTCCGTCTTTTTCTTTTTCATATCAATCTCCTTTCAAGTTTCTTTCCATCTACAGATTTTGTTCCTTTCCATCTCCAGATTTTGTTCCTTTCCATCTCCAGATTTTGTTCCTTTCCATCTCCAGATTTTGTTCCTTTCCATCTCCAGATTTTGTTCCTTTCCATCTCCAGATTTTGTTCCTTTCCATCTCCAGATTTTGTTCTTTTCCATCTCCAGATTTTGTTCCTTTCCATCTCCAGATTTTGTTCCTTTCCATCTCCAGATTTTGTTCCTTTCCATCTCCAGATTTTGTTCATTTTTATCTCCAGATTTTGTTCATTTTCATCTCCAGATTTTGTTCCTTTCCATCTCCAGATTTTGTTCCCTTCCATCTCCAGATTTTGTTCCTTTCCCTCTCCGGATTTTTTTCATTTCTATTTCCAGTTTATGTGACGTAGCGTAGAGCAAGTAAGTGTGTGTGTGAGGGGGGGATAGCACAAAGAAGAGAAAGGAAAGATCGGACACGGCTCGTGGACCGTTTGTTAGGATACTGCTCCGGTATTCGCCTGGTCTTGATCGGGGAAACCACGGATAACTACCGATTAGAGTAGCTGTCCACTAGAATTCTCTTCCAGACAGTAGCTGTATTCAACCTTGCTATCTAGTTAAAATTGAAATTCCCGCCACCGTCGGGACTCGAACCCTAGGACCTCCCATTCAGTGGTTCTGCGGGGAAATCAGTTAATTCTCTGAGTCATATTTGCCTGTTGGACATTCCCGACTCCCCATTCCGCTAAGATGACCATTATCTGTTTATTATTCACTGCAACTATCTTGGCACTAACCACGTGGGTATAGTGCGATTTCTATAACCGTTTTGACAGCTACTGGGGGCAACATATCTGAAGGTTCTGTGTTCGTTCTGTGAACGAACCCTTCATTCGTTTGTTTGTTGTTAGCTAACTTGTAAATGGCTGCGTCTCTTCCTTTTGTAATGTCCTCATCTGACGAAAAAATAGTTCGCCACTATAAATAATTGAAATTAGGAAATGCAGTGCTACCGTACTCTTCTGTAAAAAGTATTGTTTATATAAACATTACATTGAATTTACTTTTTGTGTGATACGTATTATGTTTATTTGAAAACCGAGTCTTGAATGCGTACTGGTGCACGTGTTTCCTACTTCTGTGCGGTAAGGTGGCGATTTGTGATCGAGAACGTTCTGAGGTTTGCGTTTTATCAATTTATTATTGCGCGGTTGTGAACCATGAGAAGACATGATGTCTTAACAGGAGCCACGTACAAATAAAAATACTGAGGAGTGGCTGAACAGCTGTTGCGACGGAGGGATACTTCTATGAATTACATATGATGTTCACTTACATCAGATTAGATTTATTTAGTCAAAAAATAAGGGTAAAATCTATATCTGACGAATGGGAGAGAATATCATCTGCGCACGTTTTCTTGTGTTCTAAAAACCCTTCCCATCATTTTAACTATAAATAGTTGAGACGAGTAAAAGTTTAAAATAAATAAATAAAAATAAATTTTAAAAAAGTGCAAGATTAACAATACTTGAAAAAATTACACATTTTCGTTCCCGAATTATAGAAAACTTATTGCATCGGTTCGAATTGCAAGTATGATTTTTCTGCATTGCTAACAAAATAGTAACTCCCCCTTACCTCTACTACCATTTTAACCAATGGGAGAGTTCAACAAAACGTGCGCATAGTGAAGCTACATTTACACCCAGAAGCAAAACCAGGGGCCATCTCAGCATTTGCTCAGTGGATCAGGGAAACTGGACAAAAACGTGATCGAGATGGGGGTCATTGACCCGGAAGCTGAAGTACATTATTTGTTACAAGCATATTAAGTCTTTTTGAAAAAACTATACAAATGTAAACTAATTGTTTGTAAACTTGCTCGCTAAACTTGTTTAGCGAACTGTCTTTTTGGCTCATTCTTAGGCGGATATAGCGGAACGGTTATTCTTCTGTACCACCGAGGAGCTCAAGAAATGGCGTGGACGATTCCAGTGCTCCCCTGGGCCGATGCGTCATTTAATGCAGAAGCGGGGATGTGCAAGCGTGGGTGATATGGGCTGTCCGGGTGACGCCGCGTCGAAGGCGTCACCCGGACAGCCCAGATCACCCACATGACTCTGGCCGCGGAAGCCTTCGACTACGTGTGCGAGCGTGTTCACGCGCCGAAAGCGAGGCGGTCGTTGGTTCCGGGAACACCCGCTGCAGCGCTTTCGCCGCCGCCAGTCGATCGGACGTGGGAGGCGTCGATAACAAAGCTAAGGGCGCAGCCGCGACGAGTTTTCTTTTAAGCCCCATTCACAATGCAAACGTAAACATAGGCATGGCGTTAATGTAAAAGTTAGGACTACGTCTGTTGAGGCTGAGAAATACTCGTAGAATAAGTTGGGAGAGCAATTAGTAGAAGCTGCAAGGAAACATCGCCTCTTCCATCAGTAGTTCTTTTGTCAGACAAGAGTGTTCTGGAAAAGAAACGACACACAATTGACAAGGACTGTTGTTTGGAGAAAGAATTAACGAGTACTAAAGTGAATGGGCCTTATTACAGTTATATCACAGTTACCTCTGTCCAGACGAAATCAAACGTTTCTTTAGGAATTTCGTCGTTTTTACTTCATGTTACGACTGCATCCAAGTGCCTGGCATAGCCTGAATCGAACCTTCACAGCGTCCAACACGTTTTTACTAACCTTTCCGCACTTCGCCTCTGATGGCAATGCGAGCTGGCGTCTGAGGTAGAAATCGGTGACTTCCCCGTATTTTGACAATGGTAATTTTACGCGGGTCTGCCCAGGAGCAGATGCGATCTGAACGCTGGGAACTAACAGGAAGCAGTTGACAATCTACGTCAAGGAACTTTGTACGAAAGAAGTGAGTATTTGGTCAACAGGGAAGAAATTCGCGCAGCTTTTTGGGTAGAATCTCCTGAGCGCCAAGTTTGAAATGTCTGATCTTTTCCTCTGAAACGCCTTCAAAGAAAATCAAAAGTGCCCTATTAAAAAACAAGGCGCCAAATTTGAAGTAATTGGGCGGTTAACGTGCCAACGACATCCACAAGCGGACTCATTCACAATGCGTTCGCATAAGCATAACAAATAAGACGTTAACTTAAAAAGCTGGCAAGCTTCTAGCTTCTGGGCTAATGCTTAAGTAAGACATAAGAAATGAACCAATCACAGTACGTTAACTCTAAATCGAAAATCAAAAGAGGAGCGAAGTCGATAGACAAACTCCATATGGGCCATGGACACAGTCGATACCTTGAAATCGATTCTCACATACAACCAATATTAAACTGGAATGCATCACAGCCAATAGAAACTCACATACGTTTATGTTAGACATTGTGAATACTTCAGTCTGTCACTTATGTTAATGTTTACGACAATGCGTTATGCGTATGTTTACGTTTGCATTGTGAATGGGCCTTTACTGTTCCAAGCACGGCGCTCCGACCGCATGTCAGAAGCAGCGCGACGTTGGGAAGCACAGAATTCTTCAAAGGGGCTACGTTCTACTCTTATATTAATATCATTTCTATTTTATCAAATACCACTAAGTAACTACTTTCGCAAATACTACTAATACACAAAAAAAGTGTAATACTGCGGCAAAATACAGTTAATTTCAGCAAAATCTCGAAACTGTTGAGTCATAATACCGATAAAGTAAATTGATCTAGCTTAAAAACGTGTAAATAATTTCCTCGACATACAAGCGTCTGTGGGGAAACGTCAAAAATTCAAAAATAAGCTTATATGACAATTTGAAGCATATTTGGTGTAATATACTGCTTGGATATTCTGAATGACTGAGCCGCAATAAGTATTCATAAGTTTGTTTGAAAAAATGAATTCTAGGTAAAAATTTGCAATGCTGAAGCATAACAACACTCCAGAAGCATTTAAATTGTTTATTGTTTACAAACAAAATTAATATATTTGTTCAGAAAGAAAAAATAGCCCGGAAATAAAAGCACCCAATTTATACAACTCGACTATTTTACTTTTGGGTTAATTATTCTTTAGGAACAATTATATTCATTTCTTTTGTAAACCATAAACAATTTAAATGTTTCTGAAGTGTTTCTATGCTTCAGCAATGCGAATTGTACAAGACCTGCCTACTTGTAGGCATTGTGAAATACAATTATATTTCAGGACCTAACTGGTTTTCTTTGCCGACAACTAAAATGATAGTAGAAAGATAGAAGAAATATTACATTGAGGGTAAGCTCCCAGAAATGCAACTGTGCAGGGTAAGAAGCAAAATAAAACGTCGCAGGCCCTACATGTGAATCGGTGCAAATAAAAAGGTTCGATGTAACATTTTGCCGGTTTTGAGTTAACGGTAGGAAAGTGTTCTTAAAATATAAATTAAATATTCTATACACAAAAGTTCGCTGTCCGTAAACTGTATGATGTGTATAGAGCGTTCTTCAACTATTAAAGTAAAGAAAAACTGATCAATGTCCGGATCTTAGGACCTTTTTGCGTGCTTTTCAAATTCGAAACTCCTCGCCATCGAACGTTTTTGTTTTCTCCGATTCATACGCATTCTACGGTTGAAGAGCACGGATTCCTTCGTTTCGTCCACAGTGTGGCGTACCGCAGGGCCCCCCGCCCGTGTCACCGGAAGACTTTATATACATAAATGGTGTGTTTTAATAAACAGAAATTGTTTAAAATCCGATATCTACATTGAATTGCCTGTTATGCGCTCTTTACCTGTCAATACAATTCCCTCAAAGATCACACAAAGGCCGCAGGAAGGATAGGCGAACTTGGAAATCCCCTACGTCAGGAATCTAGAAGAAAAAAAGGGAATAATTAAAGTGTGAAAATTTTAACATTATTACTGCGTTGCAATCTTAAAACTGTAGCTATCAAATGTTTGTGTGTGGGGGGAGGGAGGGGAGAACGAGACGTCCAGCCGCGGATGCTGTGGGGGGGGGGGTGGCGCGGAGGGAGGGAGGAAGCGGTAATGCTCCTCCTCTCACTTCCTGCGCCCTTGACTCTTCTGCTCTCCCTCCGCCGCCGCCGCCAAGCCGTCTCGCCGGCTGTCGACACAAAGCGTGCAGTGTGGTATCTGCATTGAATCCGCGGCCTCCCGCAGATGGCGAGATACGGCAACAGAAGGCGGGGCGCGTGCTCTTGACCGCAAAGCCACTTTCGGCCTAGTGAGGAAGTCACGTGCGGCGAACAATGAGTTAGGGGTATTGCCGCCAGCCGTTGTTTTTGTCTCGGTGGCAATTTTCGGACGTGAAAAAGTCTTGAAATAACTGTTACTTCTCCAACATAGAAATGAATGAAAAAAATGCACGTATTGCCACCAGTCGTTTTTGTCTCGGTGGCAATTTTCGGACGTGAAAATGTCTTGAAATAACTGTTACTTCTCCAAGATAGAAATGATGAAAAAAATGCATGTATTGCCACCAGCCGTTGTTTTGGTCTCGGTGGCAGTTTTCGGACGTGAAAATGTCTCGAAATAACTGTTACTTCTCCAAGATAGAAATGAATGAAAAAATTGCATGTATTGCCACCAGCTGTTGTTTTTGTCTCGGAGGCAATTTTTAGACGTGAAAATGTATTGAAAAAACTGTTACTTCTCCAAGATAGAAATGATGAAAAAAATGCATGTATTGCCACCAGCCGTTGTTTTGGTCTCTTTGGCAATTTTGAACGTGAAAAGGTCTTGAAAAAACTGTTACTTCTCCAACATAGAAATGAATGAAAAAATGCATGTATTGCCACCAGCCGTTGTTTTGGTCTCTTTGGCAATTTTGGACGTGAAAAGGTCTTGAAAAAACTTTTACTTCTCCAACATAGAAATGAATGAAAAAAATGCATGTATTGTCACCAGCCGTTGTTTTTGTCTCGGTGGCAATTTTCGGACGTGAAAATG